>CM060947.1:24001094-24601094 GCA_030765055.1 Mantis religiosa
CTAATGGCTTCATTGCCAGAGCCTAGCATTTGACAACAAAGAAGAGGAAATGAGTGAAGAACATCTTTTAACCTGTGAAGCCCTACCTGCCGGACCTACTACACAGAAATATTGGAGAGCAAGAGAGCTAATGGCTTCATTGCCAGAGCCTAGCATTTGACAACAAAGAAGAGGAAATGAGTGAAGAACATCTTTTAACCTGTGAAGCCCTACCTGCCGGATCCACTACACAGAAATATTGGAGAGCAAGAGAGCTAATGGCTTCATTGCCAGAGCCTAGCATTTGACAACAAAGAAGAGGAAATGACTGAAGAACTTCTTTTAACCTGTGAAGTCCTACCTGCTGGACCCACTACACAGAAATATTGAAGAGCAAGAGAGCTGATGGCTTCATTGCCAAAGCCTAGCATTTGACAACAAAGAAGAGGAAATGACTGAAGAACATCTTTTAACCTGTGAAGCCCTACCTGCCGGACCCACGACACAGAAATATTGGAGAGCAAGAGAGCTAATGGCTTCATTGCCAAAGCCTAGTATTTGACAACAAAGAAGAGGAAATGACTGAAGAACATCTTTTAACCTGTGAAGCCCTACCTGCCGGACCCACTACACAGAAATATTAGAGAGCAAGAGAGCTAATGGCTTCATTGCCAAAGCCTAGCATTTGACAACAAAGAAGAGGAAATGACTGAAGAACATCTTTTAACCTGTGAAGCCCTACCTGCCGGAACCACTACACAGAAATATTGGAGAGCAAGAGAGCTGATGGCTTCATTGCCAAAGCCTAGCATTTGACAACAAAGAAGAGGAAATGACTGAAGAACATCTTTTAACCTGTGAAGTCCTACCTGCCGGACCCACTACACAGAAATATTGGAGAGCAAGAGAGCTAATGGCTTCATTGCCAAACTTTGCATTTGACAACAAAGAAGAGGAAATGACTGAAGAACATCTTTTAACCTGTGAAGCCCTACCTGCCGGACACACTACACAGAAATATTGGAGAGCAAGAGAGCTAATGGCTTCATTGCCAAAGTCTAGCATTTGGCAACAAAGAAGAGGAAATGACTGAAGAACATCTAATGACTGAAGAACATCTTTTAACCTGTGAAGCCCTACCTGCCGAACCCACTACACAGAAATATTGAAGAGCAAGAGAGCTGATGGCTTCATTGCCAAAGCCTAGCATTTGACAACAAAGAAGAGGAAATGACTGAAGAACATCTTCTAACCTGTGAAGTCCTACCTGCCGGACCCACTACACAGAAATATTGGAGAGCAAGAGAGCTAATGGCTTCATTGCCAAAGCCTAGCATTTGACAACAAAGAAGAGGAAATGACTGAAGAACATCTTCTAACCTGTGAAGTCCTACCTGCCGGACCCACTACACAGAAATATTGGAGAGCAAGAGAGCTAATGGCTTCATTGCCAAAGCCTAGCATTTGACAACAAAGAAGAGGAAATGACTGAAGAACATCTTCTAACCTGTGAAGTCCTACCTGCCGGACCCACTACACAGAAATATTGGAGAGCAAGAGAGCTAATGGCTTCATTGCCAAAGCCTAGCATTTGACAACAAAGAAGAGGAAATGACTGAAGAACATCTTCTAACCTGTGACACCCTACCTGCCGGACACACTACACAGAAATATTGGAGAGCAAGAGAGCTAATGGCTTCATTGCCAAAGCCTAGCATTTGAAAACAACAACAACATAGTTATTTATGATATCAATATTGTAACATATCAAATTACAATATGAGATTGGAATATTATCAGACGGGACTGTAGGTTGGATCTTATCTACTTTCATAAAAAAAGGTTTTTATTTAACATATGTATGATGGCTACATACCTACATTGATTTTCTAGTTGATAGTTGGATGTAGAGGGCCATGTACAAAACCAGGTCATTAATTTAGGTATTGAATTGCAGTAACTAGAGGAACACATAAATATATGTACATTATTGCAAAAATTAGTGATTGTGATAGTTATGTTGAATTTGCAGCAAATGCTGCTATTAATTTAATAATACCAGCAAACTCTTGAAATAGATATAAATCTGAGTATAATAAATTTGAACTGCAGCGCAAGAAGAAAAATATTGATAATGTGTCTGGTAGGGTCCTTCAATGCATGAATGGAGGAATTTAGTAACAGTGACATCAAAACTAATTGAAAAAAATTATTTGTATAATCTATCTCAACCTAATTTGATCCTGCTGTAAGCATCTGGGTGGGAAGAGAGAGAGAGACAGAGATATTGGGACAGAAAATGGAAAAGCTGTTGATTGATTTAGCAAAGTTAATGGATGTTTTCTTTTATTTGCATGTGTACGATAAACCTCTCCTTTAAGTACAGTACTGTAGGTAGTTTTCTAATCACTGCTCTGTGTGAGCTGATTTCGAAGAGAGAAAAGTATACAAATGTTTCAATTTTTATAAAAGTAATAGCACGACATTTTATCTTTCTGCTTCACATATCACATAGATGTGTTCTGTATACAATATACAGATTAGACAGAAGACAGGTGAAATTATACACACTAATAGCTTATTATGTTAAACTAAGCTGCATTTTATTTAACAATTACTAAATGACACTGCTATTGTATAATATTTTTACATTCCTATACCAGGCGGCTCTCCTACAACAAGGTCTGTATCGAGATGAATGCTGATTAAGATGTTATTGTTTATAGTGTGGAGTTGCTTCTGATATTTAACACTGTATTTGCTGTACATCTCGCCTACCTCACAAGCCCAAGAACACTTATGTATATGCAATTTAAAATCAGTAAGCTTTTCATCATGAAGCAGGCTCTTCAGCTGAAATTAAACACAATCAAGGCAGATCTTTAAAAAGTGGCGAGGGGCAAATGATCGTGCATTGTTTTGCAGTGCTTAAAGAAAGAAACCCGGAATCGTCTATAAAACAATGAGAAAAAAGCTGGTGATCTCCTTAGTGTTCCTACAAGTACTGTACGTAGTGTTAGAATGGAACAGTAAGCATCCAGAACTGTAAGAACACCAGGAAAATCGTGTAAATGCAAACAGCGTGTGGAGAAATACAATGATTTTATAAAAAGTGCTATACACAGTAAAGTTCATGATTATTTTTTTCAGAAATGAACCAACTCATAGTTTTAATAAGTTAATGTGTAACCCAACTCTTATTTATTTACTGTCTAGAAATTAGCGCTGCTATATATACGGCTAGTGTTGCAAAAAATTAGCGTGAGATAGAGTATAGTTGGTGTTTTTAATACCTCGTCGCTTGCATTTGTGAGATAGAGTATAGTTGGTGTTTTTAATACCTCGTCGCTTGCATTTTATATTTTTGAGGGACTAGTTTTGGAAGCCATCGCCTCCATTATCAACCTCTTTCCAATATTAAATTTTAGATGAGTCGCATTTTTTACACATCTGCTTCACTTTCGTACCTATTTTGAGGACATGTTTCGCAAATCTTCGCTTGCATCTACGGCTCTTGTGCGACTGACGCTAGATCCAGCGGTGTGGGTAATTCTGGGGTTGTTGCTGCCATCTGTTGATTTAGTGATGAACTGAAATGTGGGATTCTCTTCTAGCGGGATTTCAAAGTTCATTAGTTGGTTTTTATGTTTTTCTATGTATTTCTATGTTTTTCTTGTTTTCCAATAGATTGAGTCAACATTTAAAATTCATTGCCATGGTCGGGATTTAAAACACGGATCTTCTGGTTTCTGTCCATTGAGTTACCATGGTCACCTTGCCGTCATGACATTAAATTCTCCATTTGACTCGTATATTTCCCCGGTAGAGCACTAGGGGCTCTCGCATTCGAGATACACCGTTTGTGGCGACTTACTATCTTAAGTACTTGAGTCCCAAGCTTCATCATTTAACTCTTATTATTTTAGTTAATTGATGGAAATTTATCATTTCTTCACACTAGCCATATACCGGCTAAGGTAGCTCAATGGGTTAGAGCAACTGGATGGAAACCAGGAGATACGTGGTTCAAATCCCGGCCATGACATTGAATTTTTCATGTTGACTCAATCTATCATAAACCTTAGGCTGTATATGGCTAGTGTGAAGAAATGATTAATTTCCATCAATTAACTAAAATAATAAGAGTTAAATGATGAAGCCTGGGACTCAGGTACTTAAGATAGTAAGTCGCCACAAACGGTGTATCTCGACTGCGAGAGCCCCTAGTGGTTTACTGGGAAAATATACGAGTCAAATGGAGAATTTAATGTCAGGCCAGCCCGTTTGCCATGGTAGCTCAATGAGTTAGAGCAACTGGATGGAAACCAGGAGATCCGTGGTTCAAATCCCGGCCGTGACATTGAATTTTTCATGTTGACTCAATCTATCATAAACCTTAGGCTGTATATGGCTAGTGTGAAGAAATGATTAATTTCCATCAATTAACTAAAACCTCTTTCCAATGTGTGTTGTCATCTGCTCTCCTCTCTCTAGAAACTAGTCCCTCAAAAATATAAAATGTAAGGGACGAAGTATTAAAAAACCCAACTACTGCATTATTCTATGCAATAGTAAATGTTACAGTAGATGTATACGACAAATAAATATTAACTTTGATTTGCTTTGAAGTTTCAGTTGTGCATTTACTTGAAGTAAAACACTGTTGTAAATCACTGATATCTGTTGTTTGTTTTGTGTAAAGATTCCACTGCTGTACACGGCACGGTTCATCCAGGGCTTCACCTGTGGTGTGGTTACAGTCGCCTCGCCACTTTATAATGAGGAGATTGCAGAAGTTAGCATCCGTGGTGCTCTGGGAGTGTATCTGGACCTCATGTTCAACGTCGGCATCCTCTATGTGTATATAGTGGGAGCTGCCTTACCTTACCTTTGGATGTCCATTGCCTCGTGTGCCATTCCCATCCTCTTTGCCATCACATTCATGTGGATGCCTGAATCACCAATATATCTATTGGTGAAGGGCAAAGATCGCCAGGCTGAGAAGGCCCTACGATGGCTCAGACGGGGAGCAGAGGAGAGAGAACTAGAGGCAGAACTGAAGCAAATGCAGCAATTTGTCAGAAGTGAAGGTGCCATCAGCCATGACACAGAAACTTCTTGCACCACCATCTTTACCCCTGCTACAGTAAAAGCCATATACATCATCTTTGGTCTCATGATATTTAGGCAGTTGTGTGGCATGAATGCTGTCCTCGCTTATACTGTGGATATATTTACTGAAGCTGGAGGACAGATGTCACCATATGTCTCAACAGTTATTGTTGGTGTAGTTCAGTTAGTAGCTACATACATACCATACTTCCTGGTGGACTGCGCTGGTCGTAGAATCCTCCTCATCATATCTGATGTTGGAATGGCTATATGTCTTCTTGCCATGGTGGTGCACTTCTACCTTCTAGGTCAAGGTGTGAAGCTGATGATCATGAACTGGGTGCCCCTCATCGCTGTCAACGTCTACATCCTAACATTTTCAGTAGGATTTGGGCCTTTGCCCTGGTTCATGATGCCAGAACTCCTAAGTAACCAAGCTAAGGGCTGGGTAAGTTCTGTGGCAGTGTGCCTCAACTGGGCACTTGCCTTTGTTGTGACAAAGTTTTTCCCAGTAATGAACCATGATCTTGGACCTGCAGCAACTTACGGCACTTGCTTTCTTATTTGTGTCCTGGGCACTATATTTGTAGTAGTGTTTGTGCCAGAGACAAAGGGTAAAACAAGAGAAGAAATACAACTGCAACTTTCAGGCAACAGTACTACAGTTTAAAATAATTATTCATAAAAGATGCTTACTAGAGTTGTCTGTAGTTGTTGCTTTATGTGTAAATGCTGCCTTAACATTAAAAAATTAATACATATAAGCAGGGCTGGCTCCAGGAGTTTTGCCACCTTTTGTGATAGTTGCTCCTGTCTCTAATACTTTCAGACATAACCTAACTTTTATCTGCAATTTCAGCTCTCCATGATTAATTAGTCTCACACAAGGTATGAGTTGAGTTCAAATGTAGGCCTGCAGTTAACTTAATATTACATAAATGAATGGAGGAGTATGACACAAAACACCTGTTGTGGTCCACATGTTTTGATAATTATCAATGAAGTCACATCTAAGGTGACCTATCCTTGCTTGTCACTTGTCACCAACTTAATGACAAAAAACTTCCAAGAAGTTGATAGGTTGGTTTTAATTATGATTTATAAATTTATTATACTTTTATACATTTTCATGTTATAATATTACACTGTCCTGGGTGGCACAGCTTGATCTATTTTCAAGCCAGTCCTGCACATGAGCAATTTACCATTTTCAAGAGATATGTATGGAGCTCCTTGTTAGAGTTATAATGAAGCCAGAACAAATCATTTATAAAGATTATTTATTATGAATGAATTGTGTTAAATTTTGAGAACTCTAATTTCAAAATTATTCAGCAGAGCTCATGGAGCCCTTGGATTACAGATGTAGTGATTTATACAATCTACGCTCGTTGCTAGAGTGCTAAGGGATCTTAAAAGGAAGGGTGTTGATTCAAATTAAATTCTGTATTGAGAAAACTGTTTTGATAAAGTATATAAGGAGGAATAGCATGGGTATGAACTAGACTGTGGAATAGTTTCATACAAGAGAAGTGCCCCTTATGGAAGGGAAGGGTGACAGAGAGTGTTTAATTGTAAGGCAATGAAAACAGAGGAAAGAACTTACTTATCACAAGTGGTTCAAAAAACACAGATAAATTTTGAACAGAATGAGAAAGCAAGGATGTAGGTAAATATATTGAAATTTAACTGTATGGGACACCACAGTGAAGCGAAATAATTATTAAATTATAGATGAGTCCTATTTATTACACATCAGCTTCACTTCCATACCTATATTGAGAATATGTTTCATGAACTATCGTTCACATCATCGGCTCTAATGCGACTAAAGCTTGATCCAGTGGTGTGGGTAGTTCTGGTGTTGCTGCTGCCATCTGTTGATTTTGTGATAAATTTAAATGTGGGGTTGTCTTCTGGCAGGATTTTGAAGTTCATTAGTTGGTTTTTATGCTTGTCTATGTATATCCTCTCCCTTATGACGAGTTCACTTTGTTCATATGACGAGTTCAAAATCCCGCCAGAAGACAACCCCACATTTAAATTCATCACAAAATCAACAGATGGCAGTAGCAACTCCAGAACTACCCACATCACTGGATCAAGCTTTAGTCGCATTAGAGCCGATGATGCAAACGATGGTTCGGGAAACATGTCCTCAATATAGGTATGTAAGTGAAGCTGATGTGTAATAAATATGACTCATCTATAATTTAATAATGCAGGTAAACATTTATATAATGTAAATAAAGAAAGACACTTTAACTGTGAGCAATAATATTTAGTAATTAAATATGCATGAATTGTAATAATCAACTACTGAATAAGTTGCCAAAATTAAGTAGAAAAACCAATTGTAACATTTCTTAGCAATTTTTGAATAAAATAAAAAATAAAAAATTATTAAGCATTGAAACCACCATAAACCTGATTTTATAAGTAGACACAAGAAGATAAAGGAAGATATTGTAAAAATATCGGAATGTTGTGGAAAAATCAGGATGGTTACCCACTTTACCAACTGAGATGGCTCAGGCAGTAACATCTGTGAAAGGTCGTGGATCCAATTCCCATCAACAGCCTTCTTGACGCATGAGGTTATTTTTCCCCCAGGTGCTGGACGAATGCTGGGAACAATATTTACATCCCTTGAATTTCCTGTTTCTTTATGTTTCATCCTGCTTGGCTGATTTAGTGGGAGTTTTGGTGTGCATACTCTTATAAATTCTTGTCCAAACATATTTTATCAAAGACAGCTTTCTTGCTTTATAAAAAAGAAGAATTTTTCATCTATATAGCAGGCAGATGTTGACGCCTAATGCATGTGGCTAGAGTAATTTTCTTTTCTGACCTCCTCTATCCAAATTTGTACATCTTGATTCTTACTAGTCTGCATTCAGTACAGATATTTAGTTGTGCAGTAGTTTGTGAAAATCCATTCTTGAATGTGGAATGCTTTTCAAAACACCACAAGATGTTTCTGTTATTTTTATACTTCATTGAAGCTAAACTTTAGTATGTTTTACAAAGAAATATTAAAAAGTTTTAGGAGATAAGCACAAACTTTACTCGGTTTTAATTATGTTTAATGTAGTGTAGATTTTCCGTGATTGAGTTATTTACTATAAATTCAACTGTTGACTTTCAAAGATGATTAGACTTCAACTGATGTCTATTCAAAATTTAGTTAAAAAGTATGCTCATTTCACAGCATTTTTAGAAATCACGATATCCAATAGCTATTTAAATCATAACAAGCACTTAGAATTTTTTTGACTTTAAGAACTTCTAACAACATTTCAGTGAGCTATAGAATTGTTTGAAACAATGTCCTACATCTCTTATTTAGTTTTGTTTATGAATGGATAGTTCATACAGCTTCTTCTACAGTAGGACAAATTCTTGTTTGTTTCTGAAGTTCAAGCTTCTTCCTCAGTGGATGAATATTCGCTCACTATCCATTTTTCAGAGGTCTTCCTCTGTCTCTTTTGCCATTCATTGGAATATCTTCTTTCACTCTCTTTGCGAATTGACCTTCTTCCATTCTATGTGCTCCTTCAAAGTTTTCCTTCAATATTTGATAAATTTTGTAATTCCTTTCTTGGAAGTGTTGAAAACAGTGTTATAATAAATTAAATTTAATTTAAAGGGAGTCAATTAACGACACTAAACATCAGTTTTAAATTTTCCCGGAACATGTTTCAGAAGCTATTTGCCTCCATTGTCAACCAGACATCAACTGGTTCTCAGTGGTGTAGCTGGCGATATTTTGTCATAGGTCTCCTCTGGTGGTAGTTTGAGGAACTTGCTGAACAAATCTTTCTGGGGGATGTCGTAATTGAATACTTTGTTCCTATTTTTTGAAATGAAGATTTGTTGCCATGTGGACAGTTCTTGTTTTCCTGATGTATGTTTTAGTATGTTGTATGGGCCAAAAAGGCTGGGCAGAGGAGGCTCATTAGCCCTGGTGAAGGCAGCGGGAAGGAACCCCAAAGATCATACCTGTCATCAAAATGGGCTAGCAGCTCACCTTATGGCATAACAAGAATTGCTTGAAAACCCAAAGGCCAAGGCTCGGAAACTGTACAGATGAAACTGCAGATCTTCCAAAAACAAAAGCCAATAGTCATACAGTTTAATTTTATAAAATTAAAGTGAACTTTAGATATAAAATTAGGTAAGATAAGTTTAACACTGCTGTTCATCCAAAATCATGTTAGAAGTTACAGGAGGTAGTGATTATTTAAATTAGATTAGATTATTTATTGTGCATATTCCAAAATTTTACAATTTACAACTTTAGGCTACATTTATCTGTCTTTACCTTGTTGCTACATTGACTTAACATGACACCCTGGTCTTCTGCTCTGCCAGATAGCTCTTAACCTACATGTCTCCTTGTTACTTAATTAGACCATTTCTTCACCCTCACCTTTCTTTCTTATATTCTTTATGTTTCTTGCCCATTTTTCTTTTACTTTCTGCAAGAACTCACCAATACTTCTTATCTTCTTTTCCTCCTTTCCTGTTAACATTTTTGTAGCTACTATCTTCTCTACTTTCTCCCATTTTTCCTCCCAAATCTTTTATCTCCACATTGCAACCTCCTCACATTCTGTTACATAGTGTTCTAAGCTTTTTCTTCCCCCACACAGTTCACAAATTCCCTTTTCCCTACCTCTTATCCCTCTTTTAAATATTATTCCTGTTCTCATCCAAGCTAACCCTTCTCTCTCTTGCTTATTGCAGTAATCTACATATGCTACTCGTCCCCAGTTTCTTTTATTTGCTTGTAAAATTGTAATGATTTCATATTTTCTAGACTTCCCCATATATAGGAGGTAGTGGATATTTTGAGTAGTAGCTGTACACGATGCAGAATAGTCTTAAGACAATGTTTCAAGGGGTGTGTAACCCTCACTCCCTAGATATGACTACAACGTTTAACAGGAGCTTCATGCACATCTGTTGTCATGACTACAGACATCCATGATGGTGCTAGCTTAACTTGTGTGAAAATATATTATCTTCTCATTTATTGTCTGTGTATGCTCATGCTTGAATCCTGTGATGTAAGGTAAAACTCTTTAAGGACAACTAAGATTAGCTGTGCAGTTAACTGTCGAGAACTTGCAATAACAACTGGTGCCTTTTGGATTAGACGTTGTGTAAACAAAAACTCCAGCAGGATATAACAGTGTTAATGTACTCATTCTAACTTTGTAATATTGTTTATTTTAATTATTCATGTTTGAAAGAGATATTACAATGTAAGCATATAGAACATATGTGCCAAAACTGCTTTTGTTATAATTTGTTTTCTACAACAGTGTATTATGTTTTGTAATAGTATTCAGCTGTTGATACAGCTTGTTATCTTAAAGAATGTATTTATTCCATTTTATTTAAATGTAAAATGTTCTTTCTTCTTAACTACATTGCACAATTTTGCTTATAAACTAGTGCTACCTTCCTTTTTCCTGTTTTTATCACTTCTTTGATCTAAAGGACAGTTGGCTATTTTGACCTTCTGATCCCAAAGTTGCAGGCCATGTCAGTAGACTTACCAGCGTGTAAAAGATCTTCTGCAGGATGAAATTACACCACTTCAGCACTACTGATATGATTGAGGCAATTGACACCATCGTCAACAAATTTATTAATTAACTTTAACTAAGGTTAGCATTAGAAATGTTTAAAAATGAACCTTCATGATGTATAGTGCCTATTCTGTGGGAAGCGGTCAAATGAGAAGGTACTGCAATACTGATGTGATATTGGGAGCTATCCACATCTGTCGTCAATTTCAGCAAGTGTGAAAACCCAGCATCATATTGGAATGGCTTATGTTATACCATCAGAGGCTGCCAAGTGGTAAGAAGCACCTAGTGTTACCCTCTACAGAGAGAGAGCAAGCCAAATATCCCTACTCTACAGTCTGATTTTTAAAAGAAGATACATGAAGGTCATCAAGCAAGGGGCGCAAAGGGTAAGAGGGGAAGGTTGTTGCTATGGAAACGTAAACAAAGGTTGTCAGAGTGCTTACACTGGTGAAATACATACTACTCAGGTTAGTTATCACTATGTGTTGCAGACTGTGTTAAAAAAATGGCTAGCTACAATTGATATGGAAGCAATAGAAGCAGAAGAATATATTTCTCTAACAAAAATATGCATTGAACAAAACTTCTTCAGCTTTAATGGAAAACACTACAAGCAGAAATCAGGATTATCAATGGGCAATCCACTTTCACCTTTTTTGGCTAACTTATTTATGAGTGCATTTGAAACACAAATTAAAAAGTCCTTCCCATTGATCTTCAAGGTTTGGTATAGATATGTTGACGACATCTTTGCAATTGTACCAAGTAAACATTTAGATGATGCATTAAAATTACTCAATCTGCAAGAAAGGACTATCAAATTCACAATAGAAAAGGAAATCAATGGACAACTACCTTTCTTGGATCTAAATATCATCAGGAATGATACAAAAATAAAATTTGGAATTTACAGGAAGCCAACACATTCAGAAAATTATATAAAAAATAATAGCCACAACCCAATTACACATAAACATGCAATAATAAACAGCCTTACACACAGACTAGTCAACATACCCATGGAAAAAGAAGAATATTTCAAGGAACAAAAAGCAATAATACACATAGCAGAAGAAAACGGATACAACAAAAGTTTGGTGTTGAAGAAAATTAGAAAATCTAAACTAAAGAAAACCATTAAGGAAGCAACCACATTTATCAAAGAAAAAGAAAGCAACAGCATATTCAGTTCATTCACATATCATCCAAAAACATTTAATAAATTTAAAAAGATATTCAAGGAACAAAATATCATCTTGGCACCTACTAATAGATACTCAATTTTAAAATTACTAAATTCAAAAACAAAAGATGAAATTCCTTCAGGTAACAAATCTGGAATATACCAAATAAATTGCAAGAATTGTGAAAAATGCTACATAGGTCAAACAAAAAGAAATTTAAAAACCAGAGTCAAAGAACACTTTAGAAACATCAGATTGAAACAAGAAGACAAGTCAGCAGTAGCATTTCATTTTTGGAATGAAAACCATGACATTGATCCAAATCCAAAATTATTAAAAGGAGTGATAAACCAAAATAGATTGACAACATGGGAGAACATATTCATCTGGAAAAATAAGGATCGCGTAATGAACTTTGAAATCCCGCCAGTAGATAATTTGACAAAAAAGTTCATAGTTCCACCACCAGAGAGAGCAGACAACAACAGAAGCCAGTTGGAAAGAGATTGAAAATGGAGGCCAGGGCCTTTGAAACTAGTCTCTCATAAATATATGAAAAAGTAAGTGACGAGTGTCAATAAACCAACCACAAATAATTTTTATATTAGTTATCGCTAGTTTTGTGCAGGAAACAAGAGTTTGCTTGAGTGTTCAGTTGCATTGTGTATTGTTAACCTACTTTGTGAAAGCAAAATTAAAGTATGTTGTTATGGAAGCAAGACTTAGTGGCGATAAGATTAGAGGTAGATGGAGGATTCATGGCCCGAGGCAAAGATGAGCCTACAGTCGGGGTGTTACACTGCATAGTCAACCTAGAGAATTTGTCTATTCTCTTAGGAAATTCTTTGAACAGGAAGACGAGAGTTTGCTCCTTATCAATGAACAGCTTATTACTTTTATCCAAAAGCGACAGTCCCATGTCAGTAGTTATGCTTGCATGTAAAAGAATTCCTGTGGGTCAAAATTCAGAGATATCGGCAGCGTTGATATGAACATGGCAATTGACAAATTTGTTAATGATAGTATATTGCAATACTAATGTGATAAGACTTTATATGGAATGAGGAAAGATTTCAAAAAACGAGATGCTAGCGTCAAGTTCTTTTTTTTTTTTTTTTCGAGAATGTGGTATGTGCTTACAACATGTGTATTGCATACAATCTTTTGCACTATGTGTGTTTATATTAATCTGAATTTTAGTAATTAAGATATTAAATAATTGAAGATAAATGTTAGATTGTAGAATGTACATCTCCTATGTGTTGCTATGGAGAAATTACTTACCGCACTATTGCGGGAATATCAACTTACATTACATAGCAACAATAATGGTAAGTATGGAATATTAGTTGCATAGTGTAAAAATTATTTAGAGGAACGCACACATGTGAAGATGCTAAAATGCATTTAATATGTGAACAAGTTGATTTTGTTTTTAAAGTAGGCTAGTACAGATTAAATGTGCATGTTTTTGTTAAGATGTGATAACCTTGAATGCTTGTTTATATTTCGTGTGTTGACAGGATAAAGAGGGCAGTATGCGTAACTTAGTTCTAGGCAACATTGTAGCACTCCACGTGGAGAAGCAGATGACCTTCACGTATCTTCTTTTAAAAATCAGACTGTAACAATGAAATTGTTTCCATCAAGATCCTAACAAGGGAACTATCACTATGCTTGCACTTGAGGGTTTGATGGCACCATCTCTACTCTATGTGGGGCATGTGTGCAGAGCATAGCTGGAAGTATCCAAAAGATAAGTCCAGAATACATAGTAATATACAGGCATAATAACACAGTATTGTATGGGAGGATTGTTTACCCCTGATGGGTAGCAGTCTACACATGGCATATGTAAGGAGTACCATCTTCCTCAGAGCTGATGAGGGATGTCCAGCAGCTACTTGCAATTGGTCACATGCGGCACTTTCCGGCTTCAGTTGTGGACGTTGCGGTTCTACTCTGCAGCAAAATTTTTGTACACTGGTTTATATACAGCAGACATATCATCAAATTTTCAGGCTATAGTGGTCTGAGTACAGTGATAGTTACCTTGTCAGTTGTTAATAAAAGCCTTATTTGACTATATGGGTCACCCCAGCCCTAAGTCATTCAACATCCTGAAGATGGGAGAGATGCACGCTCCCGAAACGTTGATGTCTCAACATCTACTTACCTGGCTCGAAGCCTGAGAACGTCTAGAACAAACAAACTTATTTGACTAGTTTGTGAGGTGGTCCGGCCCAAAGCAAACGTTGAGCTCTCCCTTTTGCTCAATGCCTCACAATTTAGGCGAGGATTAAGGATGTGGAGATTGGAACTTGTTTAAGGTCATTTTCGGTGTAGCTCGTGCTTGAATACTCTCATCTGAGCTTCAGGGAGTGGGTGCATCCTGACTCATTGTTGGTTAAATGAAGAACACACCTCGACTGTTCAAAATGTAAGTTTAATGGGCTCCTTAAACTCCTCTGGTCGCCACCTGTGAAGTCGTAATCTGTGGAGTTGCCCTGTTCAGTATCACTGTGTTCCAGGTCTGTATTGTGGTGTGATGTGTAGTAATTTCAACTGACACTAATGCGGCTTGGCTGACCTCTATACATCGCATTCCTTGGACGTATATATTAACCTTTGCACTAATTCACTTGCTCATTTGCGTTGCAGTTGTGTTCACTGGCATGAATATTGAGTATTATACTTCAGTGTCCATAGTGCAGAAGGCAATTTGTTAACTGACACCGCGTATACGTCCGTATAGTTTAGATTTCTGGAATGGATTGTTCTTACAAGTAAAAGCTACATTCAACCATTGCTTTGAATACGCTCCTCTAGCTAATTTTTGGAGTTTGAAAAATCATGTGAACAATTATTAATTTCACATTGGTTGTTTCTTATCTCCACTTCCAATAAATGTTCAAATTTTTTATTTTGGACCTAATTCTCGCTTTGTCTTCTCCCACACTCCAAGAAAAGTTATGCGTGCTTACATTTCCACAAGTCTTGGCAAATTCCAGCCTGTCTTTGTACGAATCATGTACAACATTCTGACAATATGGACCAGCCTTGGCACACCAGAGCCTAGATTCGCCTTGAGGCTTTTTGAACAATGGCTAAAGGATTTTCAGGGAGTGCACATGGCATTGACCTCAAAGCTAAGAAATGCTTGTGGCTCTTTTATTTATCCAATTTTATTCACATCAAATACTTATTATGTACTCCCCTTAATTATTATTATTTTATCATCACCATTATATAGTTGACCATCTGTTTCTTACAGGGACAGCTTCATTTGACTGCATTAATGATGAGCAAGTGTGTGAACGCTATTTTCCAAATTCTATATAAATAGCTTTGTAGCATCTGTACTTTCTCTTTTACACTTGTTTCTTACTAACATTCAGCCATAATGTAAAACTTAGGAACTGCAACAAAGTATACAAATATTTTGTGTCAATAAACAAACCACTCATAATTAGGTATGCTAGTTTTTTGCAAATGCAGTATAATGCAAAATGTCTGCTGCCTTTTTTTCTCTGTGTAGGTAATGCATACTTCATTTTCAGTTAACTCCACTGTTACATTGTTAAGTTCTCTGGAATGTTGTGCAAGTGTTTGTAGCTGCTTATTTAGAGTAGGTTTGGAAGTGCCACTTGTTGGTGGAAATTCAGTTTCTGAAGGAACTATTTGATTTTGAACTTGTGAATGGGTGTGGTCTGCAGTTTTGGCTTGGCCATTTTGTTTACATTTTCTTTCTAAATGACCTTGTTTACATAGCACACTATATCCAGTATTGTTATGTTCTGGCCTTATGGACTCTGAAAGGAATGTGTTGACTACAGACATATACACGTATAGATA
Source organism: Mantis religiosa (assembly GCA_030765055.1). Lineage (NCBI taxonomy): Eukaryota > Metazoa > Arthropoda > Insecta > Mantodea > Mantidae > Mantis > Mantis religiosa. The sequence continues at coordinate 24,016,828 of CM060947.1, forward strand.
AGGTGACATAATGATATATGAGTCGCGCACAGATAGGAACGCTGGGAAGATAACATGCAGCCTACTTATTACACAAGTGGCCGCCCGTTGTGTAGCTTGTGACACTGGATATGAATGTTTTTTCAAAGCTTCTTCATCACATTTATCTATAACGCTACTTATAATTTCACGCCCTTCTGAATGCACAACCTTAAATTTCTTAAGATCTTCAGACATGGTGAGAATAGTAAATCTTACTGCATTGAACTTGTTCTGCATCTTGCTACGCAAGTAGGCTACGTGACTTTCTGCAGGTGATTGCTGAATGTTTACTGTATCCCTCACTCGCAGCGTAACCAGACGATTCCCCTCTCCCCCTACCTCATCCCCAGAGGTCATGAGTCCAGAACACATCTATAATTTGTACCTTCATATTCAATTACCATACTATCTTGGAGCTTTTCAACATTGTCTGGATGTACATAAATTTGGCTTCTAAAACTTAGGATATGAGAAAATCCAGAAGCAGCAACCCCAGCCTTTATGTACTCTATGTGAGAAACAGGATGGATTCCTAGTTGTAGCAAGTTTTTTTGGAGAACAGAATTTTGTATCATTGGACAGACATTATATATAATCACCCGCTTGTTTATTTCCAAAAGGGCCCTCTTTTGAAGCGAAACATTATCATCAATCTGGGGTGGTCTGGGTCAATTCATTTACAGTAGATTTGTTAAATACATGCAGATTCTGTTGATATTCATGATACAGAACATATATTGGAGGGATCCGTTAGTTGGTCTATTACTAGGACATATTCTTTTACTGATATATCATTGTGGGCTTCAATTACTAATATGTTGTTCTCTACAAAACTGAATCGAGAAGATATTGACACATTGCTTCACTCACACTGTTTATTCACAGGACATGTTTCAAGAGCTCTTGCTCCTATCATCAGCTGATACTCGACTAGTGTAAGTTGTAGTGATTTCCTCTTTCTCCGTTTTGTCAATAGATGGCGTGATGTACTTGTCGAAGATGTCCGGTGGTGGAGTTTCAAAATTCATGACTCTATGACGATTTTTGTTGATGAAAACTTTTTCCCATATGGAAAGGTCTATGGGGTGATTAACATATTTTATTAGAGATGTTTCCAAATTGATGTCATGTCTAGTATTCAAAAAATGAAAAGCCACTGCTGATTTTTCTGTTTCACCATTTTTAATGTTTCTTAGATGTTCTTTAGTTCTGATGTTAATATTTCTTTTTGTTTTTCCTATATAAATTTTAGGGCAAGTTTCACATTTGATCTCATAGATTCCTGGTTTTTCTTTGGTAGTGATTGAATTTTTGGGAGGGCCTTTTAACAAATTTCTGATATTAAACCTATTTTGAGGTGCAAGAGTTATGTTGTGTTTTGAGAAGATTTTTTGGAATTTGTTATAGGCTGATGGGTGGAAGGTGAATTTTTTAAAAAGTTTTTTCTCTTTTTCTCCTGTAGGTTCTAGGGTGGTGGTTTCTTTTATTTTCTTAGCTTTGTTGAGTCTGTTAACTGTTTTGTCTACTAAATTTGGGTTGAAACCGTTGGATATAGCTACTTTTTTTATGTGTAGGTATTCTTCTTGATAATCTTCTCTGTTTAGTGGAAAGTTGATCATCCGAAAGATTGAACTGTTGAAAATGGCATGTTGGTGTTGTTTTGGGTTGAAACTGTTGTTCTTAATGTAATTATCTGTGTGTGTCGGTTTCCTGTAAATACCAAAGGTGAGTTTGTTGTTCATTTTTTTGATCTTGATGTCCAAAAAGGGGAGCACACCATTCTCTTCTGTTTCCAATGTAAATTTTATAGCTGGATTTTGGATATTCAAAAGTCTAAGACCATCTTGTATGAGTTTTTTAGGTACTATTGCAAAAATGTCGTCAACATAGCAATACCACACTTTGAAATAATTTGGAAAAGTTTTTGTGATATGTGTTTCAAAAGCACTCATAAATAAATCTGCCAAGAAGGGAGACAATGGGTTGCCCATAGCTAGGCCTGTTTTTTGTTTATAGATCTGTCCATTAAAGCTGAAAAAATTTTGATTGATACAAATTTCTGTAAGTTGTGAAAGTTCTTCTATTTCTTCAGATGTTATTTGTATTGATTCCAACCATTTTTTGAGAAGTGGAATAAGCTCATTGGTAGGTATACTTGGATATAAAGAAATGACATCAAAGGAAACTAAAGCATCTGTAGAGTTGATCTTTGTGTCCTTCAGGAGATTTAACAATTCAAACGAGTTTTTGATACTTAAATTTTCAAATTTTGTGAAGGATCTGAAGATATGAACCAGCCATTTTGATAGTTGGTAAGTGGGTGCATCAATGTTATTAATTATTGGTCTGAGGGTAATTTCAGGTTTATGTATTTTGGGTAAACCATATATGTATGGTGTTTTTGGATTGTCTATTTTATTGTTCAATTTATCTCTTTTAGTCATGATTTTACTGTTTTTAATAGCTAATTCCACAGATTTGCATGCTTTCTTTAATGGATTGTTTTCTAGTTTAACGAATTCTTTTCTGTTTAAAAGGTTGTCCATTTTTTTGCGATAGTCTTCTTTGTCCAGTATTACTATTTTGTTACCCTTGTCTGCTTTTGTGTAGATTACCGGTTTTTCATTTAAATTTTTGATTAATTTTTTATATGAATAACTTTTTGAATTTGCATTTTGAATATGATCTAGAGCTTCTATGCACTGTGTTCTGATCATAGATTTTTTATTATCGGGCAAATTACACTACAACTTGCACTAATCGAGTATCAGCTGATGATAGGAGCAAGAGCTCTTGAAACATGTCCTGTGAATAAACAGTGTGAGTGAAGCAATGTGTTAATATCTTCTCGATTCACTTTTGTACTAATTTATGCTTCACTGTCCCTACGCTTCTTCCAAGTTTATACTTTGGATGTTGTTCTCTGTTTGATTGTAAACTTCTAGAATATAATATATTTGTAGTAGAATCATTAGTTGTACTATTATAACCATTGGTCTTGTTCAACTGGCAGTGATCTGCTGCAGCCATTGTTAGGTTGAGGTTATTAACATGAAAATTTTTGTGATTAATACACTGCCGGCCCTTATAGCCATGGTCATTAGAGCATTTGTCTCTAGCGTTCCGTGTAGAGGGTCGCAGGTTCGAGTCCCGCCTTGGGCATGGGTGTTTATGTATATAGCGTATGTGTGTGAAACTACATAAAACAGATAGGAAAATAAACGGGAAACAATATAAAAAACAGTTAAATAAGGAAAAGAAAAAAATATATATAGATCTATAATTTTTACATTAAAAAAAATACATTATGTTTATCTGCTCACCAGATTATATTCTTATAGCTATACTGAAGTTACACTGTATAAAATGTCAATAGTTTACACTCTTTGGAATCACTATACAGGGTGTTAATGAACTACACCGAAATAATTTCAGCAATTGTAGACGTGACTAATATAAGCAAATTGAGATAGGCAATGCATGGTCAGCAGCTAAACATACCCACACCACTGGATCAAGCTTTAGTCGCATTAGAGCCGATGATTTAGTAAATTGAGAAATACTATATTTGTTTTGAGGAACCAAAGTTATACCAACTCTTTAAAAACTTTTTGAAATTGTTTATTAAACCAAGGATGGTAAGTAAATTTTTTAAAATTATAATCGTCTTTTATTCTTTTAAGGGTAGCCATTTCTCTAAAAAAAAAATGAAATTCCTATTAATAAAAACTCTGGTATTTATCAATTTGATTGTTAAGATTGTGATCGGGTTAACATTGGTAGGACGATACGTAATTTGGAAACTAGAACAAAAGAACATTTTCGTAACATTAAGTATAAACAGACTGATAAATCGGCCATAGCAGAACATTTTTGGTCATTTAACCATAATATACATCCTGAAGTTAAATTATTAAAACAATTAAATGTCCCGATAGATTTAATGGTTTGGAAAAGGATATTTATTTTAAAAAATAAACATCGCGTAATGAATTTTGAAATACTGGCAGTTGATTGTGTTCTTGTTTGTTTTGTTTTTAGATTTTGGTAATACTGAAAAAACATAACATAGTAACTTCCTTAATGACAAATTTGTTTTCTTTGACTGAAGATGGGGACAAGAGTTCATGAAATCGATTTCAATTAGAAAAAAGAATTGACATCATTTTCTTAAGTTAAGTGAAGTTTTTGTTACAAATTGTTATATTTGTGTAATATTCATTGTTTCACTGTAGCTAGCTTCAGTTTCTATGTAAGATCTTTAATATATTATCATCTTTTTTTATACAGCCATACCAATACTTTAAGGATCTTTCTATAACTACCCCACTTCTGTAGGATCTTCCAAGTTTTCCAACCTAGCTACCCCATTTTTGTTGACTTTTTCAAACCTAACACCTCTTTACAGAACTGTTCATAAGTGTGTTCAATATGCTTTCTTATCTTGTTAGCCCCCCACAATTCCACATTTTTTATTCTACTGTTGCTTCACAGATTCTTTTAAGCCACTTTACTGACATATCCAGTAAGTTGTATTTGCAGTTCCTTACCCCAGACACTGCTATCTTCCCTTCCACTCTTCACTAATTATATATATGTTGAATCACTTGGAATGTTAAACTCAAACCATGACCCCTGAATCCTCCCATTTAAGATTTGTTTTAAGGTTAAGTAGGGAAATAATGATTGTCAAAATGCTTTACAATGCTTTATTCACTTCAGTACAAGCAGTAATAAAAAATATTAAAATCTCATAAACTCTATTACCACAGGACTTCATTACAAAGTTATGCTCAGTTTAAAACATTTATACATTGCACACAAAAAGAAACAATCAAAACATCAGTATTATTATATACATATATACATATTCACAGTTTTCAAGTCCATTGATACACTCATGATCACAATTTTTACAGTTCTCATAAATCACAAGATTTAAGCTTACTTACTCACATGACTTGTTCATGATAAAACTTTTTTCAGTCATTAACAATCAGTTTTACACTGCTTGTTTAAAGTAAATTCTATAAAATTAGATGCTCTTTATAAGCTATATTTACAAATCATTTGTTGCAAGAGTTACACAGAATTACCAATGTAAATTACCAGATTTATCTTGAATGACATGGCTGGGTGTAATGTTGCGGCAAAATATTTAACATTCTTCCTAATGAACTTAAAGGAAAAATTGACATTTTCAATGCTTTTAAAATTACTGCTAGAGAGTACATATGCTCAAAATCATTTTATTCTGTACAAGATTATCTGAATGACAAATTATGTAGTTCCGTAAGTAGAATCTAGCTGTTCTAATGACAAATTATTGCCAATTTACCTTTGTACCTGTTCAAAAGCTATTTTAATGTAAATACACCCTTTGAAAAAAAAAAAAAAAAAAGGCAGCTACCAGAAACAAAGTTTGATTCCGAAAACATCAGAAGCATTCGTTGACACTATATTCACAATAATGCTTTGGAAAGCTAGAGTCAGACTGAAAAGTTCAGTGATATGAATCCCAGCTATTCAATTCAATCTATTCATCCTATAACTCTCCATACAAGATTGTGGACATGTCAAAACAAAAATATTTACAAAATTAAAATACAGAAAGTATAAAAAAAACATGTATAAGAGTAAATGCCAAAATATAATAATATAATGTTGTGAACACATTGTTGAGGCGAGATGGCGCAGCTGACGAGTTCAAAGAGATGGGCAGTGCAGAGATAAAAGCTTGCCAAAATGTTGGGGAAAGGAGATGGATTTCTGGAGAGTTTGTCTTTCTTCTAGCGCCGTCTTGATTGTTTGAGAACATTCCAGAATAGTGAGTAAACTATAAAAGGAACCGCTGCCCACCACTCGGAACAGTTGTTAATTGAACTCGTGTGCACGAACAGCTGTGTGAACTTTGTGATCGGTGACCTTGCAAGTTGTATTGTGTATGTGACATAATTCTGCTACTTTCAGGTAGACTAAAGTGTGTTTCTATGGAAATAAAGAGCAATTTTTGGTGTTTGTAACCTAGACTTTTAATTTCACGCACCCACAAAGTCACAATAACTAACTTTTCAAATACTCTTGAACAGAATAAAAACATGCTTCACTTAAAAATTTGTGTAGATTCAATTTAAAAATCTTTTGGTTGTCAATCTGTTTTAAATAAAGAGGTAACTTATTTTACAGTTGGGTACCACTTTAAGTGAAGGAATGTTTGTATAACGTGGTATTATGACTAATTGCTAGTAGGTCTGACATTGAAGTTTTCAGTCTGACTGCATCATTCTATACTTTGGCCTTCACACAGTTAGTGTGAAAGGGCAATCAATTTTTCCAACATATGCTTTGATATCACTCTGGCTTCATTTCAAAGCTATGCGATAGACAGGGAGTTGCTTTGTAGCTGGGCTGCATGCAAGGTAGCCGAGCGGAAAAATGCATGTGTCTCATAAGTAAACCAACATAAGTTCAAATCCTTGATGTGCATGTTTGTTTTTATTTTTGCAACTTTAATAGCAATGCCTTTTTTTTTCTTGCAGAAGATAAATAATATTTTAAACCATTCTTTTATAAAAATGCAAATAAAATATTATCATTTTCAAAATAAATGCAATGTTATTTAAGTTAATTGATGGAATTCGTCATATTTGGATTTCCCAGCTCGTGAAATCTGCGCACTCATACCCCTAACACCCTATATAATTATCCCTGCCTTGTTTTTATATTGTCTGTACAAAGAGCACTATTTATATTTTGAACCTTGGCAACCCTGAATATTGTAGGTGCCACCTGACATTTCCAATGGAAAGTTTGACATTGTTGACAATAATCTACTTCAGACATTTTGTCAGTAGTGTGTCATTTGTTTTTGTCTCACCAAAAACATGGAGTTACTCGTGAAAATGTTTGTGTAATGATTTATTACGACTTTCGACGTGCATTATCAAGACAACAGTGCATCAATCAACTAACTTTCACATTTGGCGACGAAGATCCATCCTTTCCCACTGTGAAATTATGGTATAATGAATTTAATCGTGGCCATCATTCGCTCATGCGACATTATGAGATTGAGGCAACCCTAGGCATTAGTTCCACTGGCATATATAAAATATTGCATGATTATTTAGCCCTTAAAAAGATTTGCTCTTGTTGGATGCCAAATAATTTGACGCAATCTCAAAAAGATGGTCGTGACGATTGATGAACAAAACTGCTCAGAAATACAATGGTGGTGCCTCATAAGATGTATATAAGAATTGCAACAGGTGAGGAATCATGGATCTATGCATATTAGCTGGAACGTAAACAGCAGTTGTTATTGTATGGGTGTTTCAAGTTGAAGCAAATCCAACAAAAGTTTTTGATAGATACGAGTCAACATGGCCGGGATTTGAACCACGGATCTCCTGGGATCAAATCCCTGCCATGGCATTGAACTTTTCATGTTGACTCTATCTATCAAAAACCGTAGCATATATACGGCTAGTGTGAAGAAATTATAAATTTTCATCAATTAACTAAAATCATAAGAGTTAAATGATGAAACCTGGGACTCAAGTACTTACAATAGTAAGTCCCCACAGATGGTGTATCTCGAATACGAGAGCCCTTAGTGGTTTACCGGGGAAATATATACAAGTGAAATAGAGAATTTGATGTCAGGACGGCACGTTGGTCATGTAGCTCAATGGGTTGGAACGACTGGACAGAAACCAGGATATCCATGGTTCAAATCCCAGCCATGGCATTGAATTTTTCATGTTGACTCTATCTGTCAAAAACCTTAGCCTATATACGGCTAGTATGAAGAAATTATCAATTTCCATCAATTAACTAAAACCAACAAAAGTTGTTCACACTCAAAGCACTTGGAAGCAAATTGTAGCCTGCTTTTTCAGCAAAACTGGCCATGTGGCAACAGTACCTTTAGAGGAATGTAAAACAGTCAATACGAATGATACACAACCATTTGTTTGCCAGAAGTCTTTGGTGAAGTAAGGAAAACCAACAAGAAGCGTAGGATTGTTCTTCAAAACAATGCAAGCGCACACACATAAAATCTAACAATACAGTATTTGAAGGCTCAGAAAATCGAATTGATGGGTCATCTGCCTACAATCCTAATTTGGCACCCAATGACTTCTTCTAGTTCCCGAATTTTAATTATTAGGCTCAAAATATAAATAGTGCCCCTTGTATATTTCTTTGACAGGTTCAGTGTTCACAGGAATCTATGGTCACTAGTGAACTTACTGAATGCCAATCATCAACCTATGAGGTTTGTTCTGCATAGCCTAGATCACTCCCCTACAAATATTAATGACAATTGCACTTTAACAAGTTTGGTGTGACATGTAGTAAAAATAAGACCCCTGTTTAATTATGTTTATTGCTCATACACTATTGAAGAACGTAAGTTTATTGCATTAAGTTTTGTTCACATGGACTTACATACTTACTTACTTACATTTTTTTTTTTTTTTTGACAACGTACCTTTACTCATCCTACTCATCCTCATAATTTTGATGGTCCTTCTCAAAATAGTTTCCCCTGAATGCGATGCACTTGTCCCAGTGTTTCTACCAGTCTTCAAAGACATGCTCGAAACCAATTTTTTTAGAGATCCTTCAAAATCGCCTCCGCAGCCTTCACCACTGGTTCTGATGATGGATAATGCCTCCCACAAAGGCGTTTCTTCAAGTTAGGGAATAGAAAAAAGTCACATGGCACTAAATCCGGACTATAGGGACGGTGAGGGATGCACTTTGCGTTGATTTTTGCAAGATATTCAGCAACAACATTGGTAATATGCGGCCACACATTATCGTGGTGCAGCATCCAGCCTGCTTCACGGAAATGTGGTCTTTTGCGCCTGATATGCACTTTCAATGTTTTCAGGACATCCCTGAAGTATTGTCCAGTTACTGATGTGTGTGCAGTACAACATGCTGATAAACCATTCCATGAATATCAAAGAATGAGATGACCATAACTTTCCCAGCAAAAGCAACCACTTTTGCTTTTTGGGGGGTTGGTGATGAAGGAGATTTCCACACTGAGCTTTGCTGTTTGCTCTCAGGATCAAAATGATGTAGCCACGTTTCATCAGCAGTGATTATGTTTGAAAGAAACTCTGGATCTTCCTCTAACATCAACTTTAACTGCATGTTATCTGCATTGCAGCGGTAGGCAATACTGAACATGTCTGAACTTGCCTGGTTCTCACAGGCGGAAACCAGGAGTACCAACAATGAAATTACTATGGCGTGTTTGTTTAACATTAAGCTAACACAATATAGTAAGGTTGAATTTTAGTGCGAAAAATTATGGCCATAAAAAATTATGATCATTCTTTATTGAACAGCTCTCATACACCAGATGCTGACCTACTAACCCCAATTTTGCAGCTACAAACCCGGCCCAGACCCTGGCTGCTACAGCCCCAATTTACTGGCATGTAAAAGAACTGTAGGACAAAATTCTGGCAATCGACAGCATCATTACACACAAAATATTTATGCATTTTTTTCATTAAAACATGAATACTCAACTTATAATTTATGCATTTCAATATTGCTATTCTCTGGTTTATATTCTCAGTTATTGTGAACAAGTTTAAATTGTATCTGTAATATACCACAATCTTGAGAAAAAGTCATTCAACTCAAAGAATCCTATTTATGATAAAAATACATTTAAAAAAAGAAAATACATTGCAACAAAGTCATTCTGTACATAATTTGTGAGTTTTTCCTTGTAGATATATCTGGAAGTGTGCTTAATACCTAACCATGATTGCAAAAATTTTCTCAAAGATGAGCTGGATTAAAAATGCTAAACATCACTAACAACAGGGTTCTTCATTTAAAACCTAACTGAGATTTGTTGAGACGAAAGTAGAATTTGAAAGCCACATATTTTTCCTTGCATGTTACCTCCATTGCAGCGGTAGGTGATACTGAACATGTCTGAACTTGCCTGGTTCTCACAGGCGGAAACCAGCAGTACCAACAATGAAACTACTATGGCGTGTTTGTTTCACATTAAGCTAACAGAATATAATAAGATTGAATTTTAGTGCAAAAAATTATGACCGTAAAAAAATTATGATCATTCTTTATTGAACAGCCTTCAAATTATATGTAGTCTTGTTGTTGAATTACATGCGCCTATTCTGTAACGAAACAGATCGCTCATACACTGACTGTCTTCTATTTGACATTGCATTTAAAAGACAGTCAGATATAAGGTCATTGGCAGCTATATCTAATGGCAACTGTTGACTTTTGTTTTTGAGGTAAAGTTTTGCTCCATTTTTAATTAGATATTTGGTTAACCAGCTGTGACCTTGACGAGCTGTACAGTGGAGAGGAGTGTTTCCAAACTTATCTCTACAGTTGATATTGGCACCTCTATTGAGAAGTTCAATAACCACTTCCGAATGACCTTGAAATGCCGCATAATGAAGAGGTGTAATAGCATAGCTATCTGGAACATTAACATCTTCAGTGCCATTGTCATCCAAAAGATATAATAAAACATACATTTCTCCTCTCTCTGCAGCTCTGTGAATAGGATGAAGTCCTAACATGTTACTCAGGATGTTCGCACCAGCTTCACGAAGGCATGGTAGAAGGTTCCAGCGTCCATACCAAATGGCAATGTACATAGAAAGATCTAAATCTGGATTTGGTATTCCTGTCCAAGATGCACTATAATTTGCTAATTGCTCGACTATAGATTTAGGTTGTCCCTCTACTACTGCTAAACAAAGTGGCGTTCTGCCCTCTTTGTCTGAAAGTTTAGGATTTGCACCGTTATAAAGCAACAGTAAAATGATCTCAGCACACTGACTTGTTTCAACTGCTGCTACAGCTTTATGTAATGGTGTATACTTATCATTGTTCTGTTTATTTATCTCTTTCTTATCAAAATTGTTGATGAGGAATTCTGTTGTGGCTGCATTAGAGGCACATGCGTAATGCAGTGGAGAATTTCCTTCAAAATCTACAGGTAAGAATTTGCTTTTACAGAACTTCAAAAGACATTGCAACATATCTATTTTATTAAACTTTGCGGCAATGTGCAGGGCTGTTTTTCCTTGTCGGTTTTTGGTCTGCTTAACATTGAAATATCTTTTATTATTAAGTAATAACCAACATGTTATCTCCACATCTTCCTGCTCGACTGCAACATGCAATAGAGTATCTCCATTCTGTTTCTTCACATAGATTTTTGAACCATACTTATTACTTAAAAGCTTAACAATATTCCAATTTTTGTTAACTGCAGCAGCCATCATAGGTGTTTCGCCCTCCTTGTTCAAACTTTTTAATTGACTTGATAACTGGAAATGAGATAGAATATAGTCCATTAAATCGCACTGACCACTCTTGGCAGCACAGTGAAGCAATGAGTTTTCATTTCTGTCCTTCACTAAAGGGTTAGCTCCCTTTTCGAGCAGATTACAGATGATATCCATATCACCTCTGACCACAGCCTTCATTAACGGTGTTACACCATCAATATTCTTAGCATTGATATCTGGACATCTGTCTGCTAAATATTTTACAATGCATAACTCGCCTAACTCTACTGCTCGATACAGAGGTGTTTCACCTTTTATGTTTTTGACATCGAAACTGGCTCCTTTACTTGCAAGATATTTACAAGTCTCTATATCATTTTGTTCAATTGCAGTGTATATTGGCGTTTCCTGAATAGAATCTTTGCAGTTGACATCTGCTCCAGCTTCTACCAATGATCTCAACATATGTTGGTTTGACTTGAACAATGCAAGTTGTAAAGCAGACTTACCATCCCAGTTTCGGTAGTTTATGTCATCAACTTTATTAGCTAGGTATTCCACAATTTCTAGATTGGCCTTAGCAATGGCATCATGCAGTGCTAAATTGTTTTCCGAGCTGCTGTCACAGTTTTCGCACAGATACTTCACCACTTCAATCCTAAAAAACAGAAAACAAAGAAATAAATTGTTGCAACTTGCATTGGTATTAAAATTACATAAATTTAAAGAAGGACATTCAATAAATAAATTTCCCAGCCATGGAAATATATTTTACTATTCTTAAACTACTTTTCTACATTTTCAGAAACTGTGGTACCAGTTAAATTTAATTTAATCGGAGTCGATTAATGACACTAAACAAAACTTACTTTAAAATTTTCCCAGAACATGTTTCAGAGACTATTTGCCTACATCGTAAACTGGGACATCGATGGTTCGATGTCCAGAACTAGTCAATGTCTGGTTGACAATGGAGGCAAATAGTCTCTGAAACATGTTCCAGGAAAAATTAAAAGTGTTGTTTAGTGTCATTAATCGACTCCCTTTAAATTTAATTTATTACAATAACACTGTTATCAACACTGCCAAGAAAGGAATTGTGATACTAATTTTTACTTTCTCTACCACATACCCAAAATTGGTGCTGATTCATAGGTTAGTTTGGATTTTACAGACATTTCATTAGTTATGTATGTTTGGAGGAATTTAGCAACAGTGACGTCAAAATTAATCATAAAAACTATTTGTAGTCAAAATTTAACTGTATTGGAACACCACAGTGAAGAGAAATAATCATTAAATTATAGATGAGTCGTATTTATTACACATCAGCTTCACTAAATTTACATAGGGAGGACAAAAAGAAACATAGGCACTAAAAAGTAAGAACATTTTAGGCACTTAAGATACAAAAATATTGATAAGTCCGCAATAGCAGCTCATTTCTGGTCTGAAAATCATGAAATTGAAGATAGCACCAAATTACTAAAATACGTACAAAACATAGCAAATTCGTCATATGGGAGAGAATATACATAGAAAAACATAAAAACCAACTAATGACCTTTAAATCCCGCCAGAAGACAACCACACATTTAAATTCATCTCAAAATCAACAGATGGCAGCAGCAACTCCAGAACTACCCACACCACTGGATCAAGCTTTAGTCGCATAAGAGCCGACAATGCGAACGATGGTTCACGAAACATATTCTCAGTATAGGTACGAAAGTGAAGCTGATGTGTAATAAATATGACTGATCTATTATTTAATATTTGTAGTCAGTTTAATGACACTCGTCACTTACTTTTTTTATATTATTGAGGGACTAGTTTCAAAGACCATTGCCTCCATTTTCAACCTCTCTCTCTGCTCTTCTCTCTCTGATGGTGGAACTATGAACTTCTTTGTCAAATTATCTACTGATGGGATTTAAAAGTTCATTATGCGGTCCTTATTTTTCCATTTGAATATGTTCTCCCATTAATATAATTTAGAGTCAAACTAATACTCAATGCTCCACTTATTGCTAGTACTTATTGCAAGTACTTACGATAGTAAGTCACCACAAACGGTGTATCTCGGATGCGAGAGCCCCTAGTGGTCTACCAGGGAAATATGTGAGTCAAATGAATTTAATGTCATGACAGCAAGTTGGCCATGGTAGCTCAATGGGTATGAGCGACTGGACGGAAACCAGGAGATCCGTGGTTCAAATCCCGGCCATAGCATTGAATTTTTCATGTTAACTCCATCAAAAACCTTAGTCCATACACGGCTAGTGTGAAGAAATGATTAATTTCCATCAATTAACTAAAATAGTGAAATTGGATGCTGTTTATGGAGACTTTTTGCCTTCTATTACAACAATTAGATATTTGTATAACAAATTTGAACATAGTCAAACATCTGCTTTTAACGAGGAGCATCCAACGTCTTTCAGGATAAGGGAAAACTCAGGAAAAAACTTTATCCAGTTAACTCACCCTGACCGAGATTCGAACTTGGGACCTCTTGAACGTGAGGCAGACACGCTACCATCTACACTACCAAGGCAGGCCACCTCGTATTAAAATAAGAATATATCCAAATTGGCATAGCACAACAAAAGGCTGTTCTAGTGACCCATGCAAAGAAAACAAAATTACCTCAAAAAATAAATTAATTAAAAATGGTTAACTCTTAACATTATCAACTTGCTCCAGTCTCCCTTATAATATATGAAATTCTAACCTGTTTCTATTTGCTGCTACACGTAGAGGTGTCATTCCATTTTTGTTTTTTATGCTACTATCTGCTCCTTTTTCCAGAAGAAATGAAACTGCTTCGATCTTCCCATTGTTTGCTGCCAAATGCAATGGGGTATCTCCTGTTTTGTTCTGAACATCTAGTAATGATCCTTTATTTAGTAAAAACTTCATAGCCAACTGATTTCCACTTTGTGCAGCTGCATGAAGTGCAGTGTTGCCTTTGCTGTCCTCTGTTTCAATATTTGCTTTTTTCTCCAACAATAGTTTCATTATTGCAACTTCTCCATTTTCAGCAGCAAGATGCATCACTCTTGTAGTATTTGAATACCTGTCAACAACAAATTTAAAAAAAAAAAAATTGATAATACATTTGCACAACTATTATTTTATACAGTTTTTACAAAATATTGTCACCAATTGCATTTTTTGTGCTGGAGCTGCGACAAGCCAATGCTGGGGCACGTATGAAAGAATGAGACAGAGAGCTACGCATGGGCATAAAGGAAAGAGACAGATAGTGAGTGGCGCGAGTGCTGAATGCTTGCTGAGAGAGAAAGAGACAGAGATAATCTGAAATTTCCCGCTACATTGTCATTGTTACAAAGCGATCCAATGAGTTCTAGAACAATGAGTGGAGGTATAAAAGCACTGGGGCTGTCAGAGCGAAGTCAGTTGCTAGTGAGCTCTTAATTGTGTGTGTGCAGCTATTTGAAGTGTACCACAAGTGATTTCTTTCATTTGTTTACATGTGGTGAAGCAACGAGAGACCTTGAAGACTGCATTTGTGTATGTTATGTCATTCTGCTGCTGTCAGGGTTGTACAAAGAGTGTTTTACTTGTAATAAAGAGCATTTTAAATTTCTGCAAACAAGGCTTTTAATTGTACGAACCCACAAAGTCACAATATTCTTGCAAATGGTTAGTTTTCTACTTACTTCATATTAGCTTTAGGTACAAGAGGGATACAGGATACTGATTCAAGTTATATGTTTAACAGTTAAATAGTAATCTTATCAGCAGCTGTCAACTTTCACATCACTTCAGGTCAACTTCAAGTCAACCTACAGCTGACAATGGAAGCAAAAGCTTCTGAGATGTGTTCTGTTAACTTACAGGAAAAGAAGGAAAAAGTTCCCAAAATTTGACTCATAATATTCATGTATGAGAACTTATGTTCGCTGTTACAGAGCTTCAAAAAATTAATTAATTGTACGAGGTGTGTTCAAGTTACAGCACCTATTTTTTGTTCAGGACTGGGACCACATAGGAACTTCTGTTTTTTTTTAAATACACGTGGATTCTTTGCGAATGTGTGACAGAGATGGCAGCACTGTGCAATGCATAGAACTCTAGTGGTAGTGACGAGAGTTAAGACTGTTTTTTATACTTAAAATGGTGACGTTTTCATTGCAAGAAGTGTGTAATCATTCGTTTTCTCCATTTTGGTGGCGTGACACATATTGAAATTCATCGCCATTTGATTGAGGCATGTGGTGATGGTAGCATGGATGTGTCTAATGCGCATTCCTGGGTGCGACAGTTCAATGAAGGCAGAACATTGTGTGACAACAAACCAAGACAGTCACAGCCTCGCACCAGCCGGTCTGACGACATGATCCAGCGAGTGGGGAACATTTGAGGAATACTTAAGCAGATAAGTAAAATATTAAATTAGTGTTGATTTTTATACAGATTTTGTGTAAAAGGAAATGCACGAGGTTTAGGCAATCAGTGCAACTTATATTATTAAAACTTTTACCTTTTAGCATCAGTTAATTTTTAATATAAAATTGTAATAATAAATTTTATTTTACTGCATGTATTTTTAAAATGTACTATTGTATTAGACTTTATATTAATTTGTAACATTTTCAATCATATTTGTAATCATATTTATATCTTTGAAAATTATTGTACATAAACTGTATTTTTGAGGATGCCAAGAGTCTGGCTGACTCCTAAGGCAGATAAATAAACAGACAGACAAACAAACACACATAAAAAACAAAAAAACAAACAAACGTTTTGGAGTATTGCCGATTGAGCATTTTCAGATCTTTATGCAAGATTGTGTGCACAGATCCCATGGAAATGCCAATTTTGGAGGCGATGTCTGCAAATGTCTTGGTTTATTGTCACACGATGTTCTGCCTTCATTGAACTTACTCATGACGGCAAGTTGGCAATGGTAACTCAATGGGTTAGGATGACTGGACGAAACCCAGGAAATCCGTGGTTCAAATCCCAGCCGTGGCATTGAATTTTTCATGTTGACTATCAAATACCTTAGCCTATATACAGCTAGTATGAAGAAATGATCAATTTCTATCAATTAACTAAAATAATAAGAATTAAATGATGAAGCCTGGGACTCAAGTACTTATGATAGTAAGTCGCCACAAGCGGTGTATCTCAGATGCAAGAGCCCCTAGTGGTTTACCGGGGAAATATACGAGTCGAATGGAGAATTTAATGTCATGATAGCAAGTTGGCCATGGTAGCTCAATGGGTTAGAGCGACTGGACGGAAACCAGGAGATCCGTGGTTCAAATCCCAGCCGTGGCATTGTATTTTTTATGTTGACTATCTATCAAAAGCTCTTGCTCTAGTTCTAACCATTACACGAAAACTTTGTCATCACACCCTTACCTGATATTTTCACAAGGTACTTCCAAGTCTGGTTTCAATTTCTTGTTATTTATCAACCATTTAGTGAGTTTGAAGTAGCCCTCCTGAATTGCTGTTCGTATGTTATCTTGAATATACTGCTTGTTACAGAGCTGCTCATTCCTTATTAGTGTGCCATCTTTATCTTCTGCACCTGCCTCCAGTAACATTCCCAACATTCTGAAGCTCACTCCACCAGGAACATGATTTGCATACTGCAGGGGTGTCCAACCCAGCACTCCATCCACAGCATTCACTTGTGAGCCATTTTGTAAAAGTAACCGCACAATTCTGTCCAGATCAGTCTCATCTTCAACAAAAACATTAAATATTTATTACTTAACTATGTAATTAGTCATTTTTAAAAGTTATAGAGAAATAAAAAATACAAATATTTCATCATGAATTATATAGGTGTCTTCAAATTCTTGGACGATTTCATAAGGCTGTATTTTCACCAATACGTAACATAAATAATTTGTCATATGAACATTTGAAGAAGGGAAGATTAAAGTTTTGTGTTGTATACTGATTTTCATTTGTCATCAAGTGAGAAACTGTACACTGTTTTGGAGAAAATAGCTGTTTTATCAAGCTGGTGTATGCTCGAATAAACAGTGTTTCAGCAGTTCACCAGGCATTTAGATGGCAATTATGATGTCCTATACCTACCATGTCGTCAATCCAAATGTGGTACAATTTCGTGACTGAGGATATATATGTCTTCAAGGGAAATGACAAGCTGGAAGGCCAAGTGTAAATTAAGAAGCGATTGACAGAATCTGTGAAAGCTTTCAACTGAGCCCTAAAAAATCACAATGGAGAGTCAATCAGCAGTTGCAACATCAACTACAAATACAAATTTTGATGCAGAAGTAAAGGCTATTCATATTTCACTCCAACACCTTCTATACAGAATAGGTAAATTCAAAAATGCTGTAACATTTTCTGATTCTAAAGCAGCATTATATGCAATAAGGTCATATAAAATGAGGTCAATCTAAATTAAAGAATGTCACAAAATGATCCAATAACTTCAAAAACTATGGAAAAGTATTATATTACAGTGGATACCTGCACATTGTGGAATTTCTGGAAATGAATCAGCTGATTTTCTTGCCAAAAAAGGTGCAAATTTAGTTCAGAACAAAAGTAAAAACTTAACCTTTACATCCATAAAAATATTAATGAAAAACAAATATAAAAAGAAACAAAACCAATCAATATGTAACAAAGTCAAAGATAACGAAATGGAACATTTTAATTAAAAATCCAGAAA
Source organism: Mantis religiosa (assembly GCA_030765055.1). Classification (NCBI taxonomy): domain Eukaryota; kingdom Metazoa; phylum Arthropoda; class Insecta; order Mantodea; family Mantidae; genus Mantis; species Mantis religiosa. The sequence continues at coordinate 24,034,858 of CM060947.1, forward strand.
TTATTGCAGAAATCCCACGTAAAGCTGCAGTAGCAAATTTTAGATTACTTACGGAACATGATTATTTGGCCAAACGCTTGCACAGCATAGGAATTTATACAAATCCAAATTGTCCTCTATGTAACAAAGAAGAGGAAATGACTGAAGAACGTCTTTTAACCTGTGAAGTCCTACCTGCCGGACCCACTACACAGAAATATTGGAGAGCAAGAGAGCTAATGGCTTCATTGTCAAAGCCTAGCATTTGACAACAAAGAAGAGAAAATGACTGAAGGACATCTTTTAACCTGTGAAGCCCTACCTGCCGGATCCACTACACAGAAATATTGGAGAGCAAGAGAGCTAATGGCTTCATTGCCAAAGCCTAGCATTTGACAACAAAGAAGAGGAAATGACTGAAGAACATCTTTTAACCTGTGAAGCCCTACCTGCCGGACCCACTACACAGAAATATTGGAGAGCAAGAGAGCTAATGGCTTCATTGCCAAAGCCTAGCATTTGACAACAAAAAAGAGGAAATGACTGAAGATCTTCTTCTAGCCTGTGAAGCCCTACCTGCCGGACCCACTACACAGAAATATTGGAGAGCAAGAGAGCTAATGGCTTCATTGCCACAGCCTAGCATTTCATAACAAAGAAGAGGAAATGACTGAAGAACATCTTTTAACCTGTGAAGTCCTACCTGCCGGACCCACTACACAGAAATATTGGAGAGCAAGAGAGCTAATGGCTTCATTGTCAAAGCCTAGCATTTGAAATGACTGAAGAACATCTTTTAACCTGTGAAGCCCTACCTGCCGGATCCACTACACAGAAATATTGGAGAGCAAGAGAGCTAATGGCTTCATTGTCAAAGCCTAGCATTTGACAACAAAGAAGAGGAAATGACTGAAGAACATCTTTTAACCTGTGAAGCCCTAACAGCCAGACCCACTACACAGAAATATTGGAGAACAAGAGAGCTAATGGCTTCATTGCCAAAGTCTAGCATTTGACAACAAAGAAGAGGAAATGACTGAAGAACATCTTTTAACCTGTGAAGCCCTACCTGCCGGATCCACTACACAGAAATATTGAGAGCAAGAGAGCTAATGGCTTCATTGTCAAAGCCTAGCATTTGACAACAAAGAAGAGGAAATGACTCAAGAACATCTTCTAACCTGTGAAGCCCTACCTGCCGGACCCACTACACAGAAATATTGGAGAGCAAGAGAGCTAATGGCTTCATTGCCAAAGCCTAGCATTTGACAACAAAGAAGAGGAAATGACTCAAGAACATCTTTTAACCTGTGAAGCCCTACCTGCCGGACCCACTACACAGAAATATTGGAGAGCAAGAGAGCTAATGGCTTCATTGCCAAAGCCTAGCATTTGACAACAAAGAAGAGGAAATGACTCAAGAACATCTTTTAACCTGTGAAGCCTTACCTGCCGGATCCACTACACAGAAATATTGGAGAGCAAGAGAGCTAATGGCTTCATTGCCAAAGCCTAGCATTTGACAACAAAGAAGAGGAAATGACTGAAGAACATCTTCTAACCTGTGAAGTCCTACCTGCCGGACCCACTACACAGAAATATTGGAGAGCAAGAGAGCTAATGGCTTCATTGCCAAAGCCTAGGATTTGAAAACAACAACATACTGTCGCGGCGACAGGCATGAAAGTATTCGCACGGCTTGTTTACACAAAGGAACTGATAGGCAGACAGTGTGGTAATAAAGAGCTTGCATAAGCAGATAAACATAGCACCGGAGACAAAAGACCTGCCAGCACAGATAGGGTTATGCTTCTGGAAGGTGATAGAACATTCGATTCTTGTTTGGTCCAGAAATCTCTTGAATTTATCAATGAGGTATTTAAGGAGGCGACGACTCGCCAAGAGTCAGTCGTAAACAGTCTGTAGTACACAGATGTTGTATTTAACAAGAGTGTTGTTAACAGATGTAATCAGAACACTGTTGTTGCGATCATCGACCTTGGTAGATTCTGTATGTGACGTAATTCTGTTACGTAAGGATTGAACAGGGTGTATCTCTACGAAAATAAAGAACATTTTGAATTTCTGCAAATTGGACTTTTAATTCTACTAACCCACAAAGTCACCATCAATATCAACAGTGTGGAAGATTACATGGAAGTGAATAACGTTATTTCCATAGTCTGCAGCTAGTACAAAAACTGTATACTAGACATGACATCAATTTGGAAACATCTCTAATAAAATACGTTAATCACCCCATAGACCTTTCCGTATGGGAAAAAATCTTCATTAACAAAAATCGTCATAGACTCATGAATTTTGAAACTCCACCACCGGACATCTTTGACAAGTACATCACGCCATCTATTGACAATACGGAGAAAGAAGAAACCACTACAACTTGCACTAGTCGAGTATCAGCTGAGGATAGGAGCAAGAGCTCTTGAAACATGTCCTGTGAATAAACAGTGTGAGTGAAGCAATGTGTCAATATATTCTCGATTCAATTTTGTATTTACAAAAACTGTAGCCTGATGATCCTGCAAAGAGGCTATCTTTTGTGAGAAGATTATGGCCATGATCGAAAAGGACGAGGGTTTGCTGGAGCGAATCATTATAAGCGATGGAGTGACATTTCATGTATCTGGAAGAGTCAATAAATGCAATGTCCGGATACAGAAATCTGAGAATCCCCACAATGTGATTCAGATAGAACATGACAGTCCAAAATGTGTTCTGTGTGCTTCTAAAAGACGTGTGTTCCATCAACGGAACATTATCAACAGAAACTGTACCTGGACATATATACAAATATAACAATTTGTAACTTAAAACTTCACTTATCATATAAGAAATGATAACTCTTTTCTTATAAATTGTTCAGGATCGCGATTTCATGGAAATTCTGACGGTTCTGGCTGACGATGAAGAAATCGCGATCCCGAACAATTTATAAGAACAGTGTTATCATTTCTTACAAGATAAGTGAAGTTTTAAGTTAGAAATTGTTATATTTGTATATCTTTGTTTACTTCACCGTTAATAGCATCATATTTTATGTATGTACCTGGACAAGTCGCGAAATTGGTTAATGCTACAGCTCATGGACGAAGAGGAACAGCAATTCATTTTCCAACAAGATGGGGTCCCTCTACATTGGCATAGGAAGGTACGTGAGTATCTCAATTGACATCTGCCAGGTAGATGGACTGGTTGTGCAACAGCCACAGACAACACCTTCTGTACATGGCCACCCTGTTCACCTGAACTATGGTATGTGATTTTTTTCCTATGGAGTTACATCAAGGATACTGTTTACATTTCTCCACTTCCAGCAATGTTAGCAGAATTGAGAAATTGCATTATTGCAACCATCAACATCACACAAGACATGCTTGAGAGGGTCTGGCATGAATGGTATCACTAACTGGACGCATGCCATATTACAAGTGGTGCTTACATAGAGTGAATATAAAGTGAAAACAAAACTTCAAACTTCCCCCTTTCAAGTGATGATATGATGGTTTATTTGTACTAAGAATTAGTGAAAATATAGCCTTATGATATTGTCCAATAATTTGTACACACCTTGTATTATTTTTTTTTTTTTTTTTTTTTTTTTTTTTTACTGCTGACACCTTTTGAAACACATCCCCCCGATTTTGCCAAATGAGCACTCTGTCATTCTTAACTAATGCTTAAAATGACCAATTTCATCCCTTGTCTCCATTACACAACCACAAATATGTATTTTGATGGGCAAAATGTGAAAATTTCATTGCAACACCTTCATTCCTTCCAACAAAATAGTATTTTGGTAAAGTTAACAGTGGTGAAATAGGCTGTTTATTCTGCCTTTAAGATTCCAGCTCTATTTCATACATTTACAACCACTGCCACCACCACCACTATTACTACTACCGATGATGATAAATTAAAATAACTAAAAATACTATACCTTCTGTATTGGTGTAGATTGTGTAGGACAGAGAATGGTCAATGTCGACAGCGTAGTTGTTCCCACATCCCGCTGCCAGATGTAAAGCTGTTCTTTGACCATTATCCAAGCAAGCTGCTTTGTCCATATGTTGCTTTGCTGCTTCCCAATTGCCATTTAGTATAGATGAATGTAATGGATGATCTGTGGTTAACATATGGTCCAACATATTTCTAACTATTTCAAAATCGGGGCTAAAAATATACCGTCTCAGTAACAATTGGTTGTGTTCATAGTTTTCACTTAACCACAGAGCACAAAAATACTCTGCATATGTCTGGTGAGTAAACTGTGGCTTTTTATCATCAAAAATACCATCTATAATTCCAGTTCTTTCTTTGTCATTTGCTAGCTCTTGCAGAAATCTCTCTTCTATATTAAACCCTTCCAGTTCTTCTAAGGCTACTGATGGAAATTTTACCAACACTCCAGACATTTTGTGACCTTTAACCAAATATTCTTTGTGTGATTCACACATTCCATCTATTCCAATGAAGTTAGGATTTACATTCTGCTTTTTAAAAAATCTTTCAAATTGTTTCTCCATAAAGCATCTGTACAACTCGGGCATATTTAATGTATCTGGTAGTTCTTTAGATTCTAGTAGATATTCCTCATAAACTTCTGCTAACATTTTTGTCTGCAGTGGTATACCTGTAAGGTCTCGGTCCTTTTCACTAAATGATCTGTCAGCGACACTTAATAGTTTTGAGACAAAATTTAAAAGATATTCTTCGCTAAAATTTTGTATCTTCTGTCTCCATACTTCTTGAAGGAATATCTTCTGGTCATTTCTGCCAAAGGGTTTCAATGTGTATGCCAGGGTGCACAAGTCCTCTTCTAATTTCTTTCCTTTGTTGGGACGGGTTGTAACCCACAGTTTGCAGATCTTTGTGTCATCAATTAACACTCTTGCCATACTGGATACAATGTCGGTGTAATCGGGTGAGATTTCATCATAAGCATCAAGTAAAATGATAACATTTCCTCTCTCCATCATATTTTCCTTAAACACCATTTTTAAGAACTGGTTTTTGGCGTCTTTATCACTGCCAATAATTTGGTCTCCAAGAAAAGAAATCACATTGTTAACATCAACACTTATATTTTGTTCCTTTATTTTATAAAACACTTCTCCATACTTTTTGAGATTAATGTTCACTACCCAAAAATCTGGGTTTATATTTTTCTCTTCAGCTGCTAGATATGTTAACAACGTGGTTTTCCCCATCCCTGGCTTGGCAACTATGAGCACAATTCTATCACTGATGTCGGTGATCTTTTTAGGTTCCTCAATACACCACTTTTCCATGTCTAGAGTTTGATGGACTACATCCATATTTCCCCTTGATCTCCTCCACGTAAGCCTTTGATCAACAATCCCAGCAATGCCTCGCTCCAAGTGAAACCAATGTATACAACAATTTGTGTGATGCCGACACAGCTCTTTGAAATCTGTATCATTCTCTCTGATGCTATAAACCTTTTTAGGTTCAGTTTCAGGGAAGAAATCTTCTTGGCCTGCAATCTTTACTGCTACATTGGGCAGAAAGTCCTTAAGTTCTCTAAGCTTCATGCCACTTACAGCAAACACTATTTGTGCATTTTCTGCTTCTATACAAGCTTTCAGGTTATTCTTTTTAACGTGTACATAATGTAATAATGTCCGTGGTCTATAGTATTCAATTGCTTTCTGAAGTCCTTCACCAACATTTAAGCTTTTGTGGTTTATTATATGACAAAATATATCATCACATATTTCATCAGTAATGGTTGAATTTAGAGCTACCAGTTTAGACAATGGTACAGGTTTTCCTTGAAAATTAACAATTCGTTGTAATAGTTTATCCTGTGACGATGTTGTGCATTGGGCAAGGCAAGAACTATCACACACTATCTTACCTTTTAAGGAACGCTGCAGTTTTGCGTTCACCTCAAAAGTACCTATAGTTATTAGTTTCATATCCTGCTGGATATAACTGCATATCTCGCTAAACAAAGTGTCAAAACTGCCACATAATCCTATATTGCATTCTATTACAATAACATCACACCATTTCCTTCTTAATAAGTTTAACACTTCAACTTTTCGCTTTTCAAGAGTACTGTAATTCATTAGAATTGCATCTTTTTTTAAATTAAGCTTTTCCAAGGATTGATATGATTTTAAACAGCTCAAAATAGTTTGGTTTTGAGAAGGACTAATGTGAATTATTTTTCCTTCTCTTATGTTTTCTGTTATTTCATTTAAGCCAGTATCATTGTCGTCAAACAGTATATCTAAATTATTAAGTTCTTGTTCTTTCTCATGCCTTAGGCTTGCTAATCTATTGTCAATCATTTCACACCAAAAAGGTTCTGACGGTTGCAAATAGTATGAGCACTTGTCCCACCAACGATAAATATGCTTTTGTATTTCTTTGACCATATCATTAGTATCCCTTTCATTGGCACCAAATATCTCTTTTATTTCAAATTTGATCTTTGATTCTAAATCTGATTCACTGGCTTGTTTGATATAAACCTTCATCTGACTGAAGAAATCCTTAAAAAGAGAAAAATTTTCACAACCACTAAAATCTTTCAAAACTTTCTCACTCTTTCCTGGATCTTCCACCAAGTTCTCAACTAGTCTCTGGATTTCTTGATTCTTTGATTGAAAGTCCTGTATTTTCTGCACTGCACTGTCCTTTTGATTATCCTTCACTAGTCTGTTTACCTCGCTTAGAGCATCTGCAAGTATTTTCCATTCCTCAAATTGATCTTTTAGTACTGGATTCCTATATTTATCAACAAGAAACCATTGGCCACCAGTATCCAGTATTCCACCTTTTGAATTCAAGTCACATTTTGAAGTATCAATGTAGTCAGAATTTGTAAATAAAACAAATTCAAAATTTTTCACTGCTCCACATTGTTTAAACTCTTTGTCTGTACTACTCAAAGATATAATTTCACAGTATGACCTGCAAGGAGAAAGAGAAAAGAAAACTTTAGAAATTTCCATTTACTATTTATTAAATTATAGATGAGTCATATTTATTACACATCAGCTTCACTTACGTATCTATATTGAGGACATGTTTTGCGAAATATCGTTCACATCATCAGCTCGGTGAGTCGCATTAGAGCCGATGATGTGAACAATACCTCGCAAAACATGTCCTTAATATAGGTACGTAAGTGAAGCTGATGCGTAATAAATACAACTCATCTATAATTTAATAATTAGTTTGCTTCACTGTGGAGTTCCATACAGTTAAATTTCGATCAATTTACTATGTTTTTTGTCAACTGGGAAAGAAAGCATAATAATTACGATTATATGCGTTTGGAGGAATTAAGTAACAGTGACATCAAAATTAATTGCAAAAACTATTTGTAGTCGATAGAGTCAACATGAAAAATTCAATGCCACGGCTAGGATTTGAACCACAGATCTCCTGGTTTCCGTCCAGTCACTCTAACCCATTGAGCTACCATGGCCAATTTGCCGTCATGACATTAAATTCTCCATTTGACTTGTATATTTCCCCAGTAAACCACAAGGGGCTCTCAAAACTCGATTAGATGCACTTGCTCAGTTAAAGCAAAAGCTGATAGATGCAATTTTATGATTTTATGATCCAGCATGTAGCAACCTCATGGCATTGATTGCCACATCACTATTGCGATTCTTGGAATTCTCAGTCATTCCTGCAAGCTTTGTACACTGCTGTACCATTGGCAATAACTGCGAACTCAGGTTGTGCGCTTGGATTTCACATTCATTTCTGAAAGCTTTGTTATACTTACATGGCAGTCAATGCCAACATGCGTTTCATGGAATTGAGGTTGCTACATGCTGGATCATAAAATCATAAAATTGCATCTATCAACTTTTGCTTTAACTGAGCAAGTGCGTCTATCGAGTTTTGAGAGCCCCTTGTGGTTTACCGGGGAAATATACGAGTCAAAAGGAGAATTTAATGTCATGACGGCAAATTGGCCATGGTAGCTCAATGGGTTAGAGTGACTGGACGGAAACCAGGAGATCCGTGGTTCAAATCCTAGCCATGGCATTGAATTTTTCATGTTGACTCTATCAAAAACCTTAGCCTACATACGGCTAGTATGAAGAAATTATTAATTTCCATCAATTAAGTAAAATATTTGTATAAACTTGGAAGAAGCGTAGGGACAGTGAAGCACAAATTAATACAAAAGTGAATCGAGAAGATCTTGACACATTGCTTCACTCACACTGTTTATTCACAGGACATGTTTCAAGAGCTCTTGCTCCTATCATCAGCTGATACTCGACTAGTGCAAGTTGTAGTGGTTTCCTCTTTCTCCGTTTTGTCAATAGATGGCGTGATGTACTAGTCAAAGATGTCCGGTGGTGGAGTTTCAAAATTCATGACTCTATGACGATTTTTGTTGATGAAGATTTTTTCCCATACAGAAAGGTCTATGGGGTGATTAACATATTTTATTAGACATGTTTCCAAGTTGATGTCATGTCTAGTATTCAAAAAATGAAAAGCCACTGCTGATTTTTCTGTTTCACCATTTTTTAATGTTTCTTAGATGTTCTTTAGTTCTGATGTTAATATTTCTTTTTGTTTTTCCTATATAAATTTTAGGGCAAGTTTCACATTTGATCTCATAGATTCCTGGTTGCACCTCAAAATAGGTTTAATATCAGAAATTTGTTAAAAGGCCCTCCCAAAAATTCAATCACTACCAAAGAAAAACCAGGAATCTATGAGATCAAATGTGAAACTTGCCCTAAAATTTATATAGGAAAAACAAAAAGAAATATTAACATCAGAACTAAAGAACATATAAGAAACATTAAAAATGGTGAAACAGAAAAATCAGCAGTGGCTTTTCATTTTTTGAATACTAGACATGACATCAACTTGGAAACATCTCTAATAAAATATGTTAATCACCCCATAGACCTTTCTGTATGGGAAAAAATCTTCATCAACAAAAATCATCATAGAGTCATGAATTTTGAAACTCCACCACTGGACATCTTTGACTAGTACATCACGCCATCTATTGACAAAACGGAGAAAGAGGAAACCACTACAACTTGCACTAGTCGAGTATCAGCTGATTATAGGAGCGAGAGCTCTTGAAACATGTCCTGTGAATAAACAGTGTGAGTGAAGCAATGTGTCAATATCTTTTCGATTCACTTTTGTATTAAAATATTTGTAGTTGGTTTATTGATACTTGTCACTTACTTTTTTATAATTTCAAAGGCAATTGCCTCCATTTTCAATCTCTTTCCAACTAGCATCTATTGTTGTCTGCTTTCCTCTCTCTGGTGGTGGAACTATGAACTTTTTCGTCAAGTTATCTACTGGTGGGATTTCAACATTTACAAACAACCACATTTACAAAAGATAAAGAAAGCAACAACATATTCAGTTCATTCACATATCACCCAAAAGCATTTAATAAATTTAAAAAGATCTTCGAGGAACAAAATATCATCTTGGCACCTACTAATAGATTTTAAAATGTCAAATTTAAATTGTAAAATGTCTAAATTCAAAAACAAAAGATGAAATCCCATCAGTTAACAGATCCTGAATATACCAAATAAGTTTCAAGAATTGTGAGAAATGCTACATAGGTCTAACTAAAAGAAATCAAAAAACCGGAGTCAAAGAGCACTTTAGAAACATCAGATTGAAACAAGAAAATTCAGCATAGCATTTCATTTTTGGAATGAAAACCATGACATTGATCCAGATCCAAAATTATTAAAAGGAGTGATAAACCAAAATAAATTGACAACATGGGAGAACATATTCATATGGAAAAATAAGGATCGCGTAATGAACTTTGAAATCCCACCTGTAGATAATTTGACAAAGAAGTTCGTAGTTTCACCACCAGAGAGAGGAGAGCAGACAACAGATGCTAGTTGGAGGGAGCTTGAAAATGGAGGCAATAGCCTTTGAAACTAGTCCCTCAATTAGATTCAGATTCAGATTCAGATTTTATTCTGCCATTTGCAACATGTTTTACAAAGCATCGTCAAAAGTAACACTACAATTACATTTTTACAGTTCAATAATAAAACAAATAAATCTATTTACAGATTATTAGCAATTCTAGATATACACAATAGATTGATAACAAAATTTAATAAACTAAGTCTAAGTCTCTCTTCCCTTTTTGTATTCCTCAATTGAGTAGAAAGCGTTTTTCACTAGGTAAGTCTTTATTGCATAAATTTTCTTCACTTCTTCACTTATTGCCTTGATAGAGTGAGGTAAATGGTTATATAAATTTTTTGCAGTACTTTCAATACATTTGGCAGCTAATGTTCCCCTGAACCTATTTCTAAAGTAGTTCTGTTTTGTTCTTGTATTATATTCATGAATGTTTCTATTTTTTCCTTCTATGTGGTTTCTTATTACATGTTTGAGACATTCAAATATGTATAAAGAGGGTAATGTGAGTATTTTAAGTTTTTTAAAGCTACTTTTACATGATTGTCTCCTAGGGATTTTTTCCATTATTCTTATTGCTCTCTTTTGTTGCCTAAATGTTTTTAACATATTTTTCTTACCTGCTGCCCCCCATAAAATGACCCCATAACTTAGGTGTGCATGTATAAATGCATAATAAACCTTCAGTGCACTGACTTCATCCATAATTTGTGTTGTCTGTTTTAATACATATATGCCCTTGTTTATTTTCTTGTTGATAAAAAAGTAAGTGACGAGTATCAATATACCGACTACAAAGTTTTTGCGAATAGTTACAATTACTGTATTCAGGTCAAAATATGTGCAAGGGAATAAATGAAAAGAGATTAAAAGCAAAGGCTTGATCTTCAAAGCAAACTAACTTTGATCATTTTCAGTGCTATGGTCGAGATTACCAGCATGCTATAGAGTCATTTATATAGAACTGACACATTTCTTTCATTCATTGTTTCAAAACGAATTGTGCTAGCAACAACTTATTATACCTAAAATGTAGAGGAAATTTCGGAGATTATTTATCTCTATAGGAAATGTTGAAAATCTCCTCCATATTGCAATGCATCAGTTCATAAAAAAAAAGTTTACTGATATTTTATAAAGCAAAGAAAAATAAGGTTAATATAAAATATGTACAGAGGAATATAAATCAAGATCAATTATGGGCTGGAATACATCTCCCAGCATAACTGGTGAATAATTTAAAAAGTATTGTAATATACGAGGTATGTCCAGAAAGTAAGTTCTGTTTGTTAATAAAATTAAATTGTGTACAGATACAGAAAAATTATTTATTGCACAAAATTCTAAAACTCTTTAACTACTTTTCCACATAAATGCCGAAATTTTGCAGGCATTTGTCATAGCATGGCACAAGTTTTTGTATACCTTCTTCATAGAAGTTTGCCGCCTGTGTCTTCTACCAGTTGGAAACATTTTCTTTCAGCTCTTCGTCATTGTTAAAGTGTTGACCGCCAAGGAAAGATTTGAGATGCAAAAACAGATGAAAGTCGCTAGGAGCGAGGTCAAACACGTCCCAGCCAAATCCCTGTAGGATGTTTCTTGTCGCATTTGCAATGTGTGGTTGTGCGTTGTCGTGAAGAAACACAACACCTTTTAACAGCATTCCTCTGTGCTTATTCTGTATTGCGCGGCGCAATCCTAGCTTTCAGAAAATGAATCACAGATCTGATTTCACAAGCGGCAGAATTTTCAATCAACACCAACATTGTAAACAAGCACAACAAAGCGTACATGGCTGACAGCAATCTCACAATGGCGCACGTTTCTTCACCTTGATACAGAGTGTCTACCATGCATGTACATATTGAAAATAGTCTAAAATATATTAAAAATGGTTTAGTGCCAATATGTTAATATTGAGTAAGGAGAAAACAGCAGCCCTAAGCTTGTATAATAAAATGAGTGGAAGTCAATTGTATCCAAAATTAATGCTGGGACAAGACCAAATACATTATGTAAAAACTATCAAATTTCTGGGACTAATACTAGATGAAAATTTAAGTTGGGAAATTCACATAAAGACATTGACGAAAAAACTTAGTAAAATGTATCGAGATTTAACTGTATTGGAACACCACAGTGAAGCGAAATAATTATTAATTTTTAGATGAGTCGTATTTATTACACATCTGCTTCACTTTCGTACCTATTTTGAGGACATGTTTCGCAAATCATCATTTGCATCTTCTGCTCTTATGTGACTAAAGCTTGATCCAGTGGTGTGGTGGGTGTGGGTAATTCTGGAGTTACTGCTGCCATCTGTTGATTTAGTGATGAACTTAAATGTGGGATTCTCTTCTGGCGGGATTTCAAAGTTCATTAGTTGGTTTTTATGCTTTTCTATGTATATTCTCTCCCATATGACGAGTTCACTATGTTTTTGTACGTATTTCAGTAATTCTGTGCTATCTTCAATTTCATGATTTTCAGACCAGAAATGAGCTGCTATTGCGGATTTATCAATATTTTTGTATCTTAAGTGCCTGAAGTGTTCTTTCTTTCTAGTGCCTATGTTTCTTTTTGTCCTCCCTATGTAAAGGGAGGAAAAAATTTACATAGGGAGGACAAAAAGAAACATAGGCACTAGAAAGAAAGAACACTTCAGGCACTTAAGATACAAAAATATTGATAAATCCGCAATAGCAGCTCATTTCTGGTCTGAAAATCATGAAATTGAAGATAGCACAGAATTACTAAAATACGTACAAAAACATAGTGAACTCGTCATATGGGAGAGAATATACATAGAAAAGCATAAAAACCAACTAATGAACTTTGAAATCCCGCCAGAAGAGAATCCCACATTTAAGTTCATCACTAATCAACAGATGGCAGCAGCAACTCCAGAATTACCCACACCCACCACACCACTGGATCAAGCTTTAGTTGCATAAGAGCAGAAGATGCAAACGATGATTTGCGAAACATGTCCTCAAAATAGGTACGAAAGTGAAGCAGATGTGTAATAAATACGACTCATCTAAAAATTAATAATTAGTAAAATGTGTTTCTTAATCAGGGCAATTACAGGCATGTCGAGCTTGAAAGTTCGGAGAGTAGCGTACTTTTCATATATACAGAGTTTGTTGGCATATGGTATAACTTTTTGGGGAAATTCTAAAGACAGTATAAAAGTATTCAATACCAAAAGAAAATAATTAGAATCATAGCAGATGTCTCAAGCACAACTAGTTGTAAGCCATACTTCAGTAAATTAGGTATCTTACCACTGCCAAATATATACATATATGGAACTCTTGTACATATGAAAGCAAGCCTAAGTTTATTCAAAACAAATTCTGAAATTCATATACACAACACTGGAACAAAGAATAATTTATTTGTGAAGTCACACAAAACAAAGATGTATGAAAACAGTTTCACATATGCTGGCTTACATCTTTACAATAAGCTACCTGAATCTATAAAAAAGATTGAATCACAACATCAATTTAAGAAATTGTTACTAAACTTCCTTAGAGCCAATAGCTTCTACAGCGTGGATGAATTTTTAAATTTATAAATATTTAGTTAGCTACCTTAATTATAAATATTGTACTTAGTTTTTAATTTGACGTGTCCTATAACATGTACATGTTTTAACGGATGAATCAATAAATCAAATCAAATCATGTGCAGAACGGCAATTGCAGCGCTGCAGCAGAGATATATTGAAACAGAACTTACTTTCTGGACGCCCCTTGTATTTACTTTATATATGAGAGTTTAATACTGTGCTATAATTTATTATTTAGTACATATTTCCCTTCTCCAACTGTGCAGGATTGATTTTTTTGTCCCTTCTAGTGTTACATCTACATACACCGCAGGGAACTGCATTATTTCAGGCTTCTAATGTAATTACTTTTTTTAGCATTTATCCACTTCTGACAAAAAGCTGAATTCTTAAATTACATAATACATCAGTTTTCACTTCTTCCATTCAGTAAAGCAAATAATACTACTTACTTGTAAAACTTCAAAAAGCTGAAGTCACCGGTCATGCTGCAGAAATTTTCAGGCTTCAAACTTTTTTTGTTTTCCATGTGCTTGAGTTGAATAAACGAAGCTGATTTTCCAGGTATTAGTAGAACAATATCATCAAACTTTCCACCTTTTTTAATGTTTGAAGCTAACAAAAATGGCTCATTCTTTTGAATCTGTCTCAAAAAAAGAAGACAGGCAAGTTTCCATTCATAGTTTGGTCCTGTAGGCTTTGAATGCTCCTTTGTTTTTTCATACTTAATCCTGGTATACTAGAAAAGAATGAGATACACAATTTTCAAGCAGTTATTAATAAAAATTCTTCTGAGAATGAACACTTTTGTATACGAATAATTTTATAAGAACCCAAAGCAGATACATGAAATTGGCAATTCTCTTTGCTTTTACAAACATGGAATTTCCTGAACTCATTTCTGTTTTGATTCTTGTGATACTTCTGCAAATGAAATAAAATGTGTAGTGTTTAACGCCCGCTTTTACTACATACGGCACCGCAGGCGGTGACACTGATGATACATGAGATGAAGATGCAGCACCGGTGGAATGAGATGGCAGGGGAAACCGGAGGTCCCGGAGAAAACCCACCCCAGCGCAGTGTTGTCCACCAGAAATCTCACTTTGCGGTCGCCTGGGATCGAACCCGGGCTGCCTTGGTGAGAGCCAAGCGTTCTAACTACTGAGCCACGGCGCAGCCCATACTTCTGCAAAGAAAAATGTTTCAACTCTTGACAGTAAAAGCTCATATTTGTGTTTGATGATTTGATTTTAATATCACTTTAATTCTTTAACATGTCATAAAATATTAATATCAACTAGGGATAGGTCGATACAAGTTTTTCTCGATATTCAATATTTTTCATGATACCGAATACTTCGATACTGTCATTTCTACTTCTAGTTTCAATAAAAAAATTATATATTAGAACTATGTAAATCCTGTGCCATGGTGTGGCAGCATGCCTTGATCCATTGTGCCCCTCTTACTGAAGTGCTTATTCAAGTCCCATGGCCTCCAAAAAGGAGGATAAGTCTTGGACGAACACTCCTTATATCATCTGGTCTCAGTTTGTCTGAGCCCAGAATAAAGTACCTAAGTGTAGCAAGTGCTTCACATTAAGTGCTTATACACTATAATGTTTATTGTGGACAAGTGTAATCCAGTTAAAAACAGTCAGGTACATGAACATAACACCAGAACCAATATGAATTACTATAGAGATAGTGTAATTAAAACTGTCTCTCAAAAGGATGTACATATACTAGGAATTAAGCTTTACAATAAACTGCCATCTGATAGCTAGCATCTCAAAACAGCAGTTTAAATGGAAGTTAAAGGCTTTCCTCATAAATAAATGTTTATATAACTTAAATGAATTATGACATTGCAGCATCTCAAAACAGCAGTTTAAATGGAAGTTAAAGGCTTTCCTCATAAATATTCATATTCATTTATTGCATCCGTAAATCATACAACTCATGATGTGGAATTGTCAAATTACTAACTACACAAAAAATAGTAACAAGAAACAAGAATTACAATAAGTTGTTAAGCATAATAATCAAATTAATAATTAAAATGTACATTCCTTTTATTCCTACCGTTTGTCATTTAAATACTCTTCTACTGAGTAGTAACATTTTTGTAACAAATACTTCTTTGATGTGGTTTTAAACTTTGTGAAGGACTCAATGTTTTTTATTTCAGTTGGCAGTTTATTGCAGATATGAATTCTGTTGAATTTAAAACTGTGCTCATACATTTTCTTTTTATGACAGGTGACATGTAAGTTTGAACTATTTCTCGTGTTATGGTCATGAATATCATGGCTTTTTTGAAATTTATCTAAGTTCGTTTTAACCTGTACTATTATTTCTAAAAGGTAAATGCTTGGTAATGACAATATGCCTAATTTTTTTAACCATTGCTTACAACTATCTGTTCTCTTTAAATTCATCATAATTCTAATTACCCTTTTTTGGATTCTAAATACTTTGATAAGCTACTACTATTTCCCCATACTGTTATACCATAAGAAATTAATGATTGAAAATTTGCAAAATAGGCTATTCTTAATGTATTCAAATTTACACTGTGCTTCAAAATTGATATTTGGAAACAAATGCTACTTAATTTCTTCATTAGACTTTCAATATGTATATTCCAATTTAGACTGTCGTCCATCCAAACTCCTAAAATTTTTGTCTTTTCTGTATATTTAATTTCATTTTCATCCATTATAATTTCAGGTAAATTAACTGCCTTATTGATTTTATTATGAAAACCCAATGCCTGACTCTTATCCTTATTTATAACTAATTTGTTATTTTGAAACCAAGTTGATACTTCTTTCAAATTATTTATTACATTTTCTTTGAGTTCGTCATCACCTTGACCTGATCTCAAAAGGCTCGTATCATCTGCAAATAAGGAGCATTTTAAAGAATTTTGTGAATAAAGTGCCAAATCATTAATATTCAAAATAAATAGCAGTGGCCCTAAAACTGAACTCTGTGGAACTCCACAGTTTATGCTAGCAGCTTTTGATTTTATAGTTTTTATTTCCTTTGTAGTTTTATCAACAAACTCTATTTCTATTATTTGCCTTCGCTCTCTCAAGTAGAAGACAAACCAGTTATTTGCAGTTCCCCTAATTCCGTAATGAGATAATTTCTTTAATAGTATTCCATGATCAACTAAATTGAAAGCTTTAGACAGTTTTAGACAAATAAATGTTTATTAAACTTAAATGAATTATGATATTGCAGCATCTCAAAACAGCAGTTTAAATGGAAGTTAAAGGCTTTCCTCATAAATAAATGTTTATATAACTTAAATGAATTAAGACATTGCAGATTTAATTATACTTGAAAGTGATAAATTCATTAAGCTGATTAAGGGATCATGTGTAGAATTAGTTTCTAATGCTGTAATTGACTATGTAAATTAGTTTCTGTAAATTAGATGCTGTTGTAGAATTGACTATGTCCAATTAGTATTAATGATGAAAAATTGACTATGTCAGAAACAACAATCTATTGACAATATTTATTTGTTTTTTCTAAATTAGACTTTTGTTGGATCCTGTATCTGTTACAGTTTTTAGTCTTATGTAACTTTTTATATTTATCTTTGTATCTTGAACTGACGTCTCCTATAACATATGTATTATGTTCCAAAGGATGAAATAAATACAATACAAAAAAAAAAAAAATGTAGAGAAGACTTATCCTCTCGCCCCGCGCTTCCTGAATGTGGGGTCTGCATTAAGTTTCATCACATGCAGGTGTCTCTTTACGGTGTCAACAGCCAACAGCACTTCTATTATTTGTATTGTTCTAAATATTTGTATTGACGTATCCAATGTCATTGTATTGACTTAACGGATGAATAAAACTACTACTACTACTACTAAGTTGTACCCTTAGCAGAATCCTGCTGTTCTTCTTGCTAGGTCCCTAGATCATAGATCTAGCCTGCCTAGCCGTGGTAAGATTACGCCATGGAGTGATACCCAATCCAGGATCTCACATCTGGCCCTTCTCGGTGTAATACCAAGGACAGGTTCTGGACCAATAAACATGTTGGTTGAGACCTCCCTGGCTAACCTATCAGCTAGTTCTTTTCCTCTGATCCCAGCATGCCCAGGAACCCAGCAGAGCTGTAATGGTCGGCGAGAACAGAGAATATTCAAGGTCTCTTGGCACTTTCGTACCAATCTAGACCTTGTTGTGCTAGCACATAGTGCCTTCAGGGCAGCCTGGCTGTCAGAACAGATACTAATCCAACCATGCAGCCAAGGCATCCCTAAGATATGATAAACACAGGCCAAAATAGCATATACTTCGGCTTGGAATACTGTAGAATAACCTCCCAATGAGTATGATAGCCTCGTCTTAGGCACATAAATGCCAGCCCCGGTCCCCGAGTCAGTCTTGGAGCCATTTGTGTACCAGACAGACCCTTTGACACACCCAGGAACCTGTGTGCCACGAGTCCATTCCTCTCTGGGTGGAAAACTGACTCTATATTGAGAGTCAAAATTATAAATAGGTTTCATATTGTCGCAACCAATCACTAGGATAGTCCGCGACTTCTGAAGCCTGTTCAATATCTTTCAGTGTCCTTTAATTGGATTTTTAAAAGACCAACAGCTCAGACTCCAGAGACTATGAGCAGTCAACCCGGCCTCTCCTTGGATAAACAAATCCAGAGGAGGCAAACCAAGCAGTGCCTCTAGGGCACTGAGTGAGGTGGTGCGCAGGGCTCCAGTAATCCCTAAACATGCTAAGCGTATCGTCCAATATGACTTAACGTTGGAGGACCTAAACTACACACACAACAAAATTCCTCTCACTTTAATATATTAAGAACCCTATGTGCAACATTTTGTGTGATGTCTGAGCTGAATTTTGTATGCACGAAAACATAAACGCTTGTCTAACACATTTTGAATTGTGTGTGTGTATTTAATGCTCAGAATTTGATAACAAAATCACTTTTCTTCTTGCTTCCCAATATTTGGAGACTAGATCTTGATTTTGGAGAGTTTTACATACAGTTAGATGATCGATGTTCATTAAATCGTCTTTACCACATAAACAGCACTGTGGAGAAGTTGTTAATCCAACCTTGAATAAATGTCCATTCAAACAATCGTGGCCTGTGATTAATCTGAACATTGCTACTGAAGATTTTCGAGGTAGTTCTGGAATTGTCTTTAGTTTGTTTTGGAGATCTTTCCAATTAAGTTTTTCAGAGCAAACTAGATAGTTGTTATATAGTTTTGTGAAGATGTTTTTGATTAATCTTTTAACTGTTTCATAGGGGATATTTTGTTTCGTTGTTTGAGATATTTTGGAACCCTTCTTGGCCAACATATCTGCTTGCTCATTGCCAGAAATTCCACAATGAGATGGTATCCATTGGAAAACTATACATATATTTAAATTTTGAAGATGTTTAATCATATTATGAATTTCATTTATCTTTTCGGGTTTTGGGCTGTCATTTGAAATAATAGCCTGAATAGCTGCTTTAGAATGTGTTAAGAAAACTATGTTGGAAAGCTTATTTGTCCAGGCAAATAGATTTTGTAAGGAAGTATAAATTGCATCAATTTCTCCATCAAAACTTGTTAAGTAAATTCCAATATGCTTATAGAAAGAAAGGAATTTACAGGTAGCTCCTGCTCCTGCTCCATCTTCTTGATTGTAAAGAGAGCCATCTGTATAGATGTGTGTCCACATATGTGTGTAAGGGATAGCGATGCGCCTCTTATAGCCTCTCCTATCCAAATCCGATCTTCTTCCTACCCGTGGTGCACCCTGCTTAACAGACGAGTCTCTGGGGACCGAGCTACAGTGGTATAACTGTTCCATCAAAATGGAGGAAATGCCATTTATAAATTTACTGCTGACCTGTCATGGTAGTAGGAACGTCCTTCATCAGGCAAATGAAGGAAAGGCTGGTGATATCATAATGATTTGCCAAGCCTGATCTGGCGGATCCGTAGAACAACGACAGTTATGTTCCCTCCACAATATGAGGGTTAAGAAGGAACGATTCAACTGCCTACTTATAAAAAAGAGGTGTCCATAAGAAACGGTTGAAACCTGCTCAATAAAATATGTTTATGTCTCCTTCTACATTTTGAATTGTTGACTTAGGTATTCCAAGTTGCACTCTTTGCTTCGCAATTTATTTTTTTGGTCTTGAAACACAACTCTGCTGTATATGTTCCATGTTTCGTTACTCATTCTAGGGCATCTGGAGGACTTCTTCATGTCAATGCTGCCAATTTTCTGAAACTGTTCATACCACCATCTTATGCTGTTAGCATGTGGGGGATCACGAACATAAACATGTCGGAAACTGCACTAAACAGTTGTAAGAGATTTAAATTGCGCTAACCAAAACATGCACTGTGCTTTGTGCTGAGCAGCTGCTATTGAAATCATACTCTCTACTAAAACAGTGTGGCGTGGCCATTTCCTGTCAAGCACTCATTCTGCACATCGGCTGAAGTTCACAGGTGGAGTACAGTCATATCTAAATTTCTTGATGAGTACCCAATTAGTTTTCCGGTCAAATTTTTACTTAATCTTAATTATAATGGAACATATGATTTTATGAAACTGCTGCAGCTTTTTGCAATGACCCTATTATTTCTTACCAACTTTGTCCCTCGGGGTAACCTCGCCCCACCACGTGAACCCATTTCTCAGGTAGAGGCATCCTGAGGGCGGGTCCATTAACTCCTATGATAGAGTGATATTGAAGATGACAATGAGGCGAGAGGACCTACAGCTTATACCGTGGACTCCGAACCACGTTGGGCATAGGGGACACTTCACATGTGCTAGACAGAGGTGAAGGCATGGATATGGCCGACTTAAAATGGCCAACTCCAGAGCCAGGAATCGAACTCGGGACCCTTAGCACGGGAGCAGCAAATGAAACCACTGCACTACCCTGGTGGCCCCCCACCCCCCATTATTTGTTGCTCAGCTTTTAACATGTGAAATTTTAAAATGTTACTCACCTGTGCGGCAGGTCCAGGATTTGTTTCCACACAACCAATAATAAGCAACATAACTAAAACCTCTTCATATAACCATTTATGCTGCTTGTGATTGCTTTTTGTCATGGTGTCACACTGGAAATTCATGTTCACAATGTTTTTCTCCTCTTATACTACAGAGATGATCACAGAGACTTGTTTAATACAATTATTAGCTTTAAAATGCTTGTAAAAGATGCATTTATCACAGCCTTTTTGCTTTTTAATGCTTCGTATAAAACTGATACAACTTTATTTATAAGAAATCTAGTTAGCTTTTCTTATAGCAGCATTAAACATTTTAATCTTGTATACTTAAAATGTATTTATTGATGCTATATAAGAAATATACTTAAAAGTGATCTGATTATAATCCACTATATTATATATGTTTTAAATGAACACTTGCATCTGTTACATATTCAGATTCTGTGTGAAATAAGAGGATGAAATGGGTAAGCAATAACTGTTCTGTGAATGATTTGATCATATAGTATGTAAGCAGGTACAGAACCAAGATGTTTTGATTTGGTGGCAGCATTGGATTCTCTCTATGGGCCATGCAAACACAACAATCTGTAATTGTAAACAAAAGACAAAAATTAGTTCATACGTAGTACTTTATGAATTCATGCTTAAATTCCACTAAAAGTTATGAGTACAACAAAATTCATAGAAATAGAAAGGCGATGTTGTCCTGTATTTAATTTATGAGTTGGAGTGCAACTTACATCTTAAAATAAAGAAGCTACAAAATAAGATTAAATTGTAACCCTGATTTGATGATAAGGTGTCTGATAAAATGGTCAATATCCTTTCTTTCTAATTAAATGTGTAGCTTTCGATGTAAATCTTCTGAAGAGAAGAAAACAAAATCTGATCATGTTTATACACATGACTTTCTGTACATATCCTTCAATAAGCTATTACAAAAGCTCAATTTTCTATCTGGTTCATGTCAGTCAAGATACACATTTGCAGAAATTAATGTAAAAACGCCCAAGGCAAATATGTAAAATATGAAGCTATTAACAGTGAAGCAAACAAATATATACAAGTATAATAATTTGTAACTTAAAACTTCACTTATCTTATAAGAAATGATGCTAATTCTTATAAATTCCCCAAGATCACGAATATTCATACACATCCTCAGCTGGAAAAACAAAGCTGTCGTCATCGTTACTAAACATTAGAAGTTAATATGTTCTTGTTAGTACTACCAAAATCTGAAAATAAAACAAATTTAAAAGCAGAATCGACTGTCAGTATTTCAAAATTCATTACGTGATGTTTGTTTTTTTAAAATAAATATCTTTTCCCAAACCATTAAATTTATCGGACAATTTAATTGTAATAATAATTTAACTTCTGGATTTATTTCATGGTTAAATGATCAAAATTGGTCAGTTACGGCCGATTTATCAGTTTGTTTATACTTAACATTACGAAAACGTTCTTTCGTTCTGGTTTCTAAATTACGTTTTGTCTTTCCAATATAAACTTTATCACAATCGAAAAATTACACTGATAAATACCAGATTTTTTATTATTAGGAATTTTATTATAGAAAAATGCAATAAATTTTTAATACTATATTTATTTTGAGGAATTAAAGTTATACCAAACTCTTCAAAAAAAAAAATTGAAAATGTTTATTAACCCAAGGATGGTAAGTAAATTTTTTAAAATTATAATTGTCTTTTATTTTTTAAGGGTAGAAATATCATTAACAGTTTTTTGATATTTGAATTTTTCAATTTTTTTTATTTATGAAATCTTTATTAAAACCATTAATTAAAGCAGTATTAATAATATGTTTATATTCTTTATTAAATTCATCTTTATTCAGGGGAATATTTATTAATCTTTATATCCTAACATTTTTTCACATAAATTTGCTGTTTTCTAGTTTGATTTATAGATTAATAACTTGCCTTGATGTAAATGCTTTAATTATTATTTTGTGCAATTATGACTCTATGGGCTCTATTCGAATAATATTTAGCAGTGAGTCATCTTCTATTTTTATACTTCGTTTTCTGTAATGGTACACCTGCAAGTATTTGACTGTCAACTTTTCCCGGGATTCCCCCATTCACGTACATTCTTATACCCTATTTTGCGGTCAATAGATATTAAGAAGTGCTTACTTAGCCTTATTTAGATCAATGAAATCTTCTATAACTTTAAAATATTACTGTGCTTGCGAGACATTTCGGGAAGCACTGCATCAAAGCAGACTTGTTATGTTCAACTGAGAACCGAAGTTAAATGGCATACCACCTAACAGATAACATGCATAATTGCAATTATAGAAAAGCATACTTAACCGTAAATGTAATAAGCTTGGTAAACAGAAATATGTCACACTCTCGCATGGGCAGAATGTGGCACAAGCACTAAGTGTGATGCTGTCTCCCATTTTTTACTTTTCTCTCAAGAATTCGTCACAGGCACAGCCGACACTTGTCGACCTAACACCGAACTGAGAACAGAGAGTAGGAAACGACTATCAGCTGTTACGGGAAGTACAGGACCGTGCATAAAAATGTAGCATCTTGTTGTGACTGCTGATAGGACCTTGTCCACGCACATATCATTACTGATTAATGTCCCATTCACAATGGAGTGACATTATCAAAACCACAGTGCTCTTCAAAATCTAGAGTTCACAAGGCGACACAATTTGGCATATACACACAAAAAGACCTTTTCGTTACTTTGATACGCAAACATCCTGGCAGTCAACTGCTAGGATCAGCGCGGCCGGTATGCCGGAATTTCGTCCCGTAGGAGTTTTTTAACATGTCAGTACATCTGGCTTTATTATTATTATTATTATTATTATTATTATTATTATTATTATTATTATTATTATTATTATTATTATTATTATTATTATTATTATTATTATTATTATTATTATTATTATTATTATTATTATTATTATTATTATTATTATTATTATTATTATTATTATTATTATTATTATTATTATTATTATTATTATTATTATTATTATTATTATTATTATTATTATTATTATTATTATTATTATTATTATTATTATTATTATTATTATTATTATTATTATTATTATTATTATTATTATTATTATTATTATTATTATTATTATTATTATTATTATTATTATTATTATTATTATTATTATTATTATTATTATTATTATTATTATTATTATTATTATTATTATTATTATTATTATTATTATTATTATTATTATTATTATTATTATTATTATTATTATTATTATTATTATTATTATTATTATTATTATTATTATTATTATTATTATTATTATTATTATTATTATTATTATTATTATTATTATTATTATTATTATTATTATTATTATTATTATTATTATTATTATTATTATTATTATTATTATTATTATTATTATTATTATTATTATTATTATCATCATTATTATTATCATCATTATTATTATCATCATTATTATTATCATCATTATTATTATCATCATTATTATTATCATCATTATTATTATCATCATTATTATTATCATCATTATTATTATCATCATTATTATTATCATCATTATCATTATCATCATTATCATTATCATCATTATCATTATCATCATTATTATTATCATCATTATTATTATCATTATCATTATCATTATCATTATTATCATCAATATTATTATTATCATCATCATCATCATCATCATCATCATCATTATCATCATCATTATCATTATCATTATGATTATCATTATCACTATCATTATCATTATGATTATTATTATTATTATTATTATTATTATTATTATTATTATTATTATTATTATTATTATTATTATTATTATTATTATTATTATTATTATTATTATTATTATTATTATTATTATTATTATTATTATTATTATTATTATTATTATTATTATTATTATTATTATTATTATTATTATTATTATTATTATTATTATTATTATTATTATTATTATTATTATTATTATTATTATTATTATTATTATTATTATTATTATTATTATTATTATTATTATTATTATTATTATTATTATTATTATTATTATTATTATTATTATTATTATTATTATTATTATTATTATTATTATTATTATTATTATTATTATTATTATTATTATTATTATTATTATTATTATTATTATTATTATTATTATTATTATTATTATTATTATTATTATTATTATTATTATTATTATTATTATTATTATTATTATTATTATTATTATTATTATTATTATTATTATTATTATTATTATTATTATTATTATTATTATTATTATTATTATTATTATTATTATTATTATTATTAAATATAATTTACACAGATTATCCTGTAACAAAAGAAAAACAAATACCACAAAACAAATGCTGGTTTATTCATCTGTATAACACTAGAACAAAACACTACGTATCTATAAACTCACACAGAACCAAACTCAATGGAAATAGCTTTATATATGTTGATCTACATTCATATAACCAACCACCCCAATATGTAGGGGGTATTGAATCACTGCATAAATTCAAAAAGATTTCATTTAATTTTTATTGGATTTTTTTTTTAAAATGCTTTATAGTGTATATAAAATCCTAGATCACGAAGTAGAGTAAATTGTACCTTTGTAAATGATTGGTTTTATAACTCATATTTTTTTACTCTTTTATGAGTGTTGGTTTAACTTTTTATTACTATTTTAAATTTGCATTTTATCTTGTCCTTCTGCATTTGCAATCATCTTGTATTTCGATAAATTTCGCGTTGTATTTTAAATTGAACGTGTCGTATAGTACCACGTTTCTAAGGATGAAATTCCTTCATTATTGCTTGAGAACTGATATAAAAAGATTTTCGGTACTTTAATTCGGATATCATGGGCAAAAGTTAACAGGGAAATAAAGTCTTTTAGAACAAATATCTACGCAACATTGTCTGACGGCTACAGCATTTAATTTTAAAGGAGCGAAGAGATAATTCAAAATTAAAAGTCTACCCGTGAATCAGGAGGAAGGAAGTGGACGTTAAACCCGCATCTTCCAAGGTTATTTTCTCTCTCATTTCGCTAATCAAGATGTAATTGAAAACTACTCGCGTCCCGCCGTGTAAGCAGTCACTGGCATCGACTTGTTCCGGCGTCTGCGCCAGAGCCTGTGGCCAGTGCATTCCTGACCTTGTCGTCTCCGTTGTTGTTGCAATGGTGCTCACGTGACTGTGACTAGGCGCTTTCCTATTGGTCGGTTCTGGAGGCGTGTACAGTAAGTACAAAATCATGCGAAACACATAGTTGTCAATGACTGGGCGGCTCGAAAGAACACATTTTCTGAGTTTTAAAACCATTACCCTGCCTGAATTATTTACTGCTTATCTATGTTAGATATAAGAAATACTATACAACACTTATAAATTCTATATCGAAATTCCACCTTAAGTACACGTTTTTAAGTCTCCCGAAACTGAAAGAATCCTTAGAGGGAAGGACACGCATCACCTAATAAAAGCAAATATTTTCAAAGATGTTGCATGAACATATTCCAGAAAGTCCTTTCACAGCCAAATCATCTTTTAGATGGAAACTTTTTATTTCCTTTAAATGACTTGCGATTTTGGTAAGCGAACTGACTTCTCACGCGGATGCCCTGGGTTTGATTCCCTGCCGGAGGATTTCCTTATTTTATTCCCCACCCTTCACGAAAGCGTGCATGTGAAAATAAGAAAGAAGACAAAATCCCACAGTAACCTAACCTAAAAGTTAAACGAATGAAAACACAAAACACTTTAGTAAAAGCTTTTGATATTGCCACAGGGGTTAAAAGAGTCTATAGAAATGTATTACACCCCGCCCCCAAGAAATAAAGTGATAAAATATGAAATGTTTAAGTTATTTTCATGAAAACAAAATATGTCTTTAATTTTTTGAGAACAATTTGTAAAGTTATCTTCTTTGAATGAACATTGCATCATTTTGTATAGTTGGTAAATTATAAGAGACTGTCAAATGCTTACTGTATGTAAAATGTAGATCTCACTGAAACAAAATGTATGTGAAATACATTTTTGTGCCATTACAATTTAGGTTTAACACCATAAATAATTAAATTTTCTAGATATTCATTGCTTTTATTTTGCATTGTAAAATATTTAATATAGATTTTGCAAAATAA
The DNA here is from genome assembly GCA_030765055.1 of Mantis religiosa. Taxonomy (NCBI): domain Eukaryota; kingdom Metazoa; phylum Arthropoda; class Insecta; order Mantodea; family Mantidae; genus Mantis; species Mantis religiosa. The sequence continues at coordinate 24,061,619 of CM060947.1, forward strand.
TACAAGTACAAACAACATAGCACTTCTTAGTCAGAAGCTATAAGTGCAAATGTGTCTTCCATTACTTGGATTTTTTTTAAAATTTATATCCAACATTATGTCATATCGAATGATGAATGAAACGGCTGAAATGATGTTCAAATGAGCCCAGAGTCCATAGAGCTTAGAGTTACCTGACATTCATCTTTCAGGATCAGGGAAAACCTCCAACGTTGTCATATTGGATGATGAATGAAATGATGTTCAAATGAGTACAGGGTCCATGAGGCTTAGAGTTACCAGACGTTCATCTTTCAGAATTAGAGAAAACCTCCAGCATTTAGTCATATCAGACGATGAATGAAATGATTTCAAATGAGTGCAGGGTACATAGGGCTTACAGTTATCAGACATTCATCTTTCACTATAAGGGAACACCTCCAGCGTTAAGTCATATCAGACGATGAATGAAATAGATAGATAGATAGTTTTATTCACCTTAGGAATATACAATATTCATGGCTTCGTCAAATTTGTACCCATAAGAATAATACATTTCTTATGAGTAATACAATTATGAATAATACAATAGTAATTAAATAATACAATAGTAGTTAAATAATACAATAGTGATTAAAGTAATGCAGTAGTAATTAACAGAATAATGATAAAAATAGTAATTAAGAATAAGGCAACTTAGGTCACATAATAGTTTAATGTATTACATTTTTAAGAACTAGGCTGTAAGAGACATAATTTTTACCAAAAAAAAAATCAATATTTACTTTATTATTTAATTTTACTTCTTAGAAACTCATCTGTTGTCTGTGACATTACTTTTAGTAGGATATTTTTTACAGCTTTTCTGAATATTACAAGTATCACCTCCGAAGTTGCACAGGTATTTATTCACAAACATAATTTTAGGAAGCATTGATATGTTGATCATGTTTTAAGTATTCTTCCACTGAATAATAGCAACCTTCTCTTAAAAATGATTTTACAGTCAGTTTAAACCTTTTTTCCGATGTTATACTTTTAATGCCATCAGGCTCAATGATGCTCAAATGTGCCCAGGGTCCATAGGGCTGAGAGTTACCAGACATTCATATTTCAGGATAAGGGAAAACCTCCAATGTTAACAAGGTGGCCCGGGTTCGATCCCAGGCGACCGCAAAGTGAGATTTGTGGTGCACAACACGGCGCTGGGGCGGGTTTTCTCCGGGACCTCCGGTTTCCCCCACCATCTCGTTCCACCGGTGCTCCATCTTCATCTCATGTATCATCAGTGTCACCACCTGCGGTGCCGTATGTAGTAAAAGCGGGCGTTAAAAACTACACACATTTCTCCAATGTGGCCCAAATGACCTTGCTGTCGACGGGCCCTAAAACACCACACACACACTTTCTCCAATGTTAAGTCATATCGGACAATGAATGAAATGATGTTCAAATGAGTACAGAATCCATAAAGCTTAGAGTTAGCTGACATTCATTTTTCAGTATAAGGGAAAACCTCCAACGTTAAGTCATATCAGACGATGAATGAAATGATGTTCAAATAAGTAAAGAGTCCATAGAGCTTACAGTTAATGACATTCATCTTTAAGGATAACAGAAAAACTCCAACGTTAAGTCATATCAGACGATGAATGAAATCATGTTGAAATGAGTACAGGGTCCATAGAGCTTAGAGGTACTATACACTCATCTTTCAGAATAAGGGAAAACTTCCAACGTTAATTCATATTGGACGATGAATGAAATGATGTTGAAATGAGTACAGGATACATAGAGCTTAGAGTTACTAGACACTTATCTTTCAGGATAAGGGAAAACCTCCAACGTTAAGTCATATCAGACCATGAATGAAATGATATTGAAATGAGTACAGGGTACATAGAGCTTAGGGTTACCAGACATTCATATTTCAGAATTAAAGAAAACGTCCAATGTTAAGTCTTATTGGATGGTGAATGAAATGATATTCAAACGAGTTCAGATACATAGGGCTTACCTACTGTTACCAGACATTCCTTTCTCAGGGATAAGGGAAAACTCCAAAAGAAACCTTATCCAGATAACTCATCCTGACTGAGATTTGAACTCAGGATCTCTTGAAGTGAGGCAGGTATGCTACCATCTAACTAACAAGGCAGGCAACAATTTCTTGATAATGCCTTCAAGTGGAGGCAAAACACATTGAAAGAAAATTTGTGGTATGTGAAGCACAGAGTGTCTCACTCAATTCATAGTATAATTTTTAATTATTACATTCTTCACAGAGTTAATTCCAATTTACCTTTTCAAAAAATAAAGATAACATTTGCAAGGGAGCATATAGCCAAGGTTATTGCAATTAATCTTATTAACTTTCCAGGCACATTATACATTTTTAAACATTCTAATACTTTAGTTCTGTTAACCTTATCCAAAGCTTGTGTATAATCTACAAATATGTTGAATATGGTTATGTTATACTCATAACATTTTTCAATTATTTGTCTCACCATAAATCTATTATCAATTGTTGATCAACCTGGTCTAAAACCTGCTTGACAATCATTTAGTTTGTTTTCGACAATTTCTATTAATCTATTATTCAAGACTATTACAAAGACTTTATATCCTATGTTCAATAGAGTTATAGGTCTGTAGTTACAACACTCTAATCTATCACCTTTTTTATATATTGGTAAATTATTCCTTCACTCCATTTACATGGTATTTGTTCATTATTCCATATTTTTACCAATAGTTTATATAAACTCTTCTTAAAATTTCTACTTCCATATTGTATTAATTCAGGGGGTATATTATCAGAACCCACTGCTTTGTATGTTTTTAGGTTATGGATTATGTATGGTATTTCATTTAGATCTGGAGGTTGTAATTCCCCATTGTCATTTCCATATGTTATTTTATTGGTAAGTTCTGTTGTTCCTTCTTCCTTAAACATATTACTAAAATATTTTTCCCATCTATCCAGAATGTCTTTTTGTTGAATGAGAATGTTTCCTTCTTCGTTCCTACATATCGTGTGAAGTACTGACATCTTGTTAAAAGTTGCTTATTTCATTAAAAAAAATTCTAGATTCATTTTCTTAAACTTATTTTCTATTTGGCTTATTTTTTGGTTCAACCATTGTTTCTTTTTATTCTTACAGACTTTGCTTCTTTCCTTAATTGTTTGTAGATTTCATAATGAGCTCTAGTTTTGATTTGAAGTGCTTGCTTTATTGCTTCATTCTTTTTCTTAATTATGTTTCTACATACCTTTCTCAGAACTTTCTCCTGTTTACTTATGGTTCCTTTAGCTGCTTCTGTTATTGTCTCCTCGATGTTAATCCAGTCTTGATTGATGTTATCATTTTCAGTCATATCTGATAATCTTTTACACATTGCTTCTTTATATTCCTTAGTTTTTTGAGGATTTTCTAAATTTATTGTATTCCATTTTATGCATTGTCTTTCTTTCCTTATAGATTTTGGGTAGTACTTGCTGTAAGCAGGTTTTCACCAGAAAATGATCCAAGTCAATATTAGGCCCTCTCATTGTTCTAATATCAGTTATTAACTCTTTTTTATTTTGTGGAACCAATACATGGTCTATTTGACTAACTGTTAGCCTATCAGGGGAGATCCACATACCTTTGTAGATGTCTTTATATTGCAACTGTGTACTTACAATAAGTAAACTATTGGTTAGTTTAGTTAATTGATGGAAATTATTCATTTCTTTACCCTAGCTGTATATAGGCTAAGGTTTTTGATAGATAGAGTCAACATGAAAAATTCAATGCCATGGCCAGGATTTGAACCATGGATCAACGGCTATGCCATTGAATTTTTCATGTTGACTTTATCTATAAAAAACTATTGGTTGTTGCAAATTGGCATAATAATTCACCATTCTTATTCGACACTTCATGTAGAGTGTGTTTTCCTGCTATAGTTTCATAAATATCTTCTGGAGCGGTTCCCCTCCATATGGGTTGGATTTATATCACACGATGCGGTGACATATCTGAAGTAGGATTTGCCCCGTCGTGAGGACTACGCCCCACATGCGCAAAAGTTTCGCACTTCCTCAGTGTGGCGACGCGTGTAGAAGCCAAACCTTACCTTGATGTAGAAGCGATGAACCTTTCGTCTAAAAGCCGTGAAGAAGAAGTTCTCGAAGATTTTTATAAATCCTCTCTCCGGCAGCTGCGGCGAGCGATGAGATGTGAAACTTCTCAGGCGTGGTATCGATACAAAAGGGATTTCACTTTTGGGCAACTATGGAATAAAATAATTAATACCGTTTCACTTTACTTGGAATTATATTTCTCTACTTCATTTTCTTCTTTACCTGCGACTTTTTCCACTGATGTGTAGAGCCCTTTACTATATTTTAATTTTCTCCTTTTATTTATAAATGATGCAACAGTTTTTTACTTAAATTATTTATCGTAGCGTCGCGTATTCGATGTATATTTTAAACGTTTACTAAGCGTTCATAAATGATGAACTCCAATAACTTCTCGTAGTTACAAGAAGTATTTTACCAAAAACGCGTCTACCCTCTTCGAGAGTTAAAGCCAGAAGAAAAAATTTAAGAATAAAATCATTGGTTCTTTTTTCTGCTTTGGTTACTAAGCCACCACAATACTTAATTCTGATTTCTCCTATGTCACAATTTGGGATTTCAATAAACCTAAGCATATGTTGCATCATCTACATGGCCAGCTTGGTTATTAACTTACATTGAATTACAGATGGCCATGTTTACTTAATATGTCCACATATGCAATATCAACTTCACTTCTTTGCCAACTTTGGCATCAAAGTCTCTTAGTAATATTACCATGTCATTTTTGGGAACATCATCTAAGTTCCTTTGTAGATTATCATAAAATAATTCTTTCTCTTCGTCTTCTTTTTCTTCAGTTGGCACATAACAGCTTATTAAAGTTATATTGTGATTACACAAATATAACAATTTGTAACAAAAAACATAACAACATAGTAACTTCCTTAACAACGAATTTGTTTTCTCCTGTGGTTTTCTTTGACTGGAGATGTGGACAAGAGTTCGTGAAATCCATTTCAATTAGAAAGAAGAATTAACATGATTTTCTTAAGTTAAGTGAAGTTTTTGTTACAAATTGTTATATTTGTATAATATTCATTGCTTCACTGTAGCTAGCTTCATTTTCTACATAATTATATTGTGATATTTACCTTTTGTTCTTAATTTACATCATCTCTCATTAAAAGCAGCAAAGACAATAATGTGGCTTTTCATTTTCCTTTTTATTAAAAAGCCAGTACCATCTTGGCCTGTTTTGTCTTTAGTACACTGCATAATCTTTTTTGCCAATTATGCCTTTTGCGCTCTAGCTTACTTCTTGGCTGAAATCACATCTTCAGGACAGGGAGCAGTGTGTGGAAATAATACATAATTCAAATAGTAAATTGGACAAAACTAGATCTTCATTTAAGAAAATAACTTACTGTATACCCCAAGGCTCGAAACTCGGACCCTACTTATTCCTCATATATAAACAGTATATTGAAAACAATAGTAGAAGCAGGGGGATAGGCCATTGGATATGCTGATGACACTACAATAATAGTGAAGGGAAAAACGGAAAGTGAAGTACAAAATAAATCCAATCTTATACTTGAAAAAATTAGTAGTGAGTTAGAAAAACTAGGCATGGTAATAAATACAAGTAAAACAGAATGAATGCAAATCACCTTAAACAAAGAAACCCAATCACATATGCAATTAACATTAGATAATAAAAATACAAGAAGTAACAAAAACAAACTTCCTTGGACTAATAATAGACAACAAACTAAATTGGAAACAACTCCAGAAATATGCCATCAGAATAATTTGTAAACTAAAAAACACGATTAATTAAATTTAAAGGGAGTCGATTAATGACACTAAACAACACTTACTTTTAAATTTTTCCGGAACATGTTTCAGAGACTTTGCCTCTATCATCAGCCAGCCATCGACTGGTTTTCATTGGTGTAGTTGACGATATTTTGTCACAGGTCTCCTCTGGTGGCGGTTCAAGGAACTTGCTGAACAAATCTTTCTGGGGGATGTCGAAATTGAATACTTTGTTCCTATTTTTTGAAATGAAGATTTGTTCCCATGTGGATAGTTCTTGTTTTCCTGATGTATGTTTTAGTAGTTTTGGTTCTGGATTTATGTTGTGGTTTTTTTTCCAAAAATGTGTGGCAACTTCTGATTTTTCTAATTGTTTATATTTTATGTTTCTAAAGTGTTCCTTTGCTCTTGTTTCTAAATTTCTTTTAGTTTTTCCAATATAAAATTGACTACAGTCACTGCATTCAATTTGATATATACCAGATTTTTTGTTAGATGGAATGGCATCTTTGATGTTTGAGCAAATTAGGTTTTTTTAAGGAGAAATGGTTGACTGGTGCTAGTTGAATGTTTTGTTTTTTGAAGACTTTTTTGAATTTATCATAGGCCCATGGATGGCAAGTGAATTTAGTGTCATTAATCGACTCCCTTTAAATTTAATTTATCATAATAACATTTAAATTTAATTTATCATAATAACACTGTTTTCAACACTTCCAAGAAAGGAATTGCAAAATAGACAAATTCATGTAGAAATATAAAAATTATTTGTGGTTGGTTTATTGACACTCGTCACTTACTTTTTCATATATTTATGAGAGACTAGTTTCAAAGGCCCTGGCCTCCATTTTCAATCTCTTCCCAACTGGCAACTGTTGTTATCTGCTCTCTCTGGTGGTGGAACTATGAACTTTTTTGTCAAATTATCTGCTGGCGGGATTTCAAAGTTCATTACGCGATCCTTATTTTTCCAGATGAATATGTTCTCCCATGTTGTCAATCTATTTTGGTTTATCACTCCTTTTAATAATTTTGGATTTGGATCAATGTCATGGTTTTCATTCCTTAATTTTGACGTCACTGTTACTAAATTCCTCCAAACACACATCATGTAGAAATGTTTATAAAACATTAAATGTATTAACATTTACAGCATTGTATATATGAGTGCATTAAATACGTAACAAAAAATTGTAGCAACCATAATAAAAACATGTACATACACATAACACAAGAACAAAACAAATTATTTCATAAACAGATTAAGAGGAACATTAAGTAACAAAAATATAGAAAATAAATATAAAGAATTGTGCAATCATTTACCGAATCAAATAAAACAGATAACAGAAGAAAAATTTAAACTTAAAGCAATTTAAAAGTACCTCGTAGAAAACCCAGTCTACTCTATAGATGAGTATAAAAGGTTAAATAAAGCCTAAGTAGTACAAAAGTGAATCGAGAATATATTGACACATTGCTTCACTCACACTGTTTATTCACAGAGTCCTTGTGCTTCACTGTCCCTACGCTTCTTTCAAGTTTATACTTTAAAGCCTAAGTAGTATATGTACCCTCTGCTTATGTTATTATTTTTATATTGTGTACACATTGTATTTGTTAAACCTGTTGACGTATCCTATGTATTTTGGATCATATGGATGAAATAAAAATGAAATGAAATGTTTGCAAGTTGGTCAGCTAATTCTTGCATTTTTCCTGGTTGCAACAGTGTTTGTATATTCCATGTGTCAATTGTTATTCCATTCTTAATCCTTTTAACATGCTTGGGTTGTCGTCCACTTAACATGCTTACTTTCCTTTGTATAAGCAATTGTACTTTTTACGGTAACAGCGTGCTGGTCTGATGCCCAACCTCCAACCTGGAGGACCAGGCTCCTTATTTATGGCCCAAGGAGACAGGGTGGTCCGATTATACCCTCGGACACTGGGTGGCTCAGGTACCTTGGAGTTGCTACTCCCCATCCCCATTTTTGGGCCCTGAAGGGGACATTACATTGTATTTTTAAGAATAATAAGAATGACTGCATGCAGAGTATACAAGTAATTTAACATTATATTTCTTCCTTTTTTTAAGGTAATGTCATGGCAGAGAGGTACTTCCTGCACAGTTCTCCCTTCATAGAAGTAAAATTTTCAGCTATAATCTAGACAGCTGGCATGGAAATCAACAGTATATGTTTGACTTCACTAGCCAATGGTGAAAAGTTCAGAGTTATACTAACAAGGAGTTTTGGAAAACTGTTCTAGAAGTTTACGCAACATTTAACATCTATTAAATTAACAGATAGCTTAAGTTTAACAATTTACATTGCATTTTCTTAGTTTAGTACACTAAGAATGTATCTTCAGCTCAGTTTCACTATGTCAAAATGTTCTTACATACACAGCTTGATGAAAACTCTTCACTCATTTCATGACACTGCACATAAATACTCTTTAATTTTATGTACACATTCTTTAAAAGCTTAAGATACAATAATGTGTAGCAGAATAAACTTTGTTGCACTTGCGAAACAAACATGAAATTTGCATTATGCATGATTGGAGCAATTTAGAAACAGTGATGTCCAGTGACGTCGGACCTTCGAGGTTGAAAGTGGAAGAAACAGCTTCCAAAACTAATCCCTTAATAATACGAGGGCTGTTCAATAAAGAATGATCACAATCTTTTTCTTTTTCTTTTGACAACATACCTTTACTCATCCTCATAATTTTGATTCTCCTTCTTAAAATAGTCTCCCGTGAATGCGATGCACTTGTCCCAGCGTTTCTGCCAGTCTTCAAAGACATGCTGGAAACCATTTTTTGAGAGATACTTCAAAATCGCCTCCACAGCCTTCACCACTGCTTCTGATGATGGATAATGCCTCCCACGAAGGCTTTTCTTCAAGTTAGGGAATAGAAAAAGGTCACATGTGGCTAAATCCGGACTATAGAGAGGGTGAGCGATGCACTTTACGTTGAATTTTGCAAGATATCCAGCAACAACATTGGCAGTATGCGGCCGCGCATTATCGTGGAGCAGCATCCAGCCGGCTTCATGGAAATGTGGTCTTTTGTGCCTGATATGGACTTGCAATGTTTTCAGGACATCCCTGTAGTATTGTCCAGTTACTGATGTGTGTGCAGGTACAACATGTTGATAAACCATTCCATGAATATCAAAAAATGAGATGACCATAACTTTCCCAGCAGAAGCAACCACTTTTGCCTTTTTGGGGGGTTGGTGATGGAGATTTCCACATTGAGTTTTGCTGTTTGCTCTCAGGATCAAAATGATGTAGCCAAGTTTCCTCAGCAGTGATTACGTTTGAAAGAAACTCCGGATCTTCCTCTAACATCAACTTTAACTTCATGCAGACCTGCATGCAAATGTTCTTTTGTTCGGAAATCTACAGTCTTGGAACCCATCGCGCACAAACACGTCTCATGAGTAATGTTTCTGTCATCAACGTTTGGGTGGCACCCAATGAAATGTTCAATATTTCAGAAAGTGATTTTAAGGTAATTTGTCAATCCTCTCTCACAATGGCAGCAGTAGTTTTGATGTTTTCCGTATGAGCAGTAACTGGAGCACCGGGTCCACCTTACTTTGAAATTGATTGTCTTCCCTCTTTAAACATTTTAAACCACCTTCGAGATGTGCTGTAGGGACGAACAGACTCTCCATAGGCCTCCTGTAACATTGTATAGGCCTCAACTGTAGATTTCTTGAGACGAAAGCAGAATTTCAAAGCTGCATATTGTTCCTCGGGTGTTACCTCCATTGCAGTGGTTGGCGATACTAAACATGTCTGAACTTGCCTGGTTTTCACAGGCGGGAACCAGGAATACCAACAATGAAACTACTATGGCGTGTTTGTTTCACATCAAGCTAACAGAATATAATAAGATTGAATTTTTGTGCAAAAAATTATGACCATAAAAAATTATGATCATTCTTTATTGAACCGCCATCATATCAAAATGTAAGTGGTGGAGTGTTAAAAGCCAACTACAGTGAAATTTGCAGTTCAGTTTAAATAAAAATGTTGAGCAACATAAAACCTAGTAATTTTAGAGAACTGAAAAGATAAAAAGAAAATCGTAATTGTGGGGCTTTAGTTTAGAAAAGCTGGTGTTTTGTGAGAAAAAAAAACATATAGCTAATTCTGCTTTTTATTTATTTTTTGAATTTTCATTTTAGCTCAATTGATACAGATTTATATAATAACAATTTAACACTTTTTATGCAAACACCTCTTAAACTCTAAATTATATTTTGATTATATTTTAAGTCTTCGCTGTGTTGTTAATCTTCCCAGGGTCTATTGAGCTATTATTGAGTTATCGAGCTATTGGACTCTGGTTACTGTTTTTCCTTTGTTTTCTTTTTGGAGACTAAACCTCACTAATAATCTCTTTATGTCCAACTAGATTACTTAACCTATAATCTAGTAATATAGTTGTTTTTATATAGAATAAAAAGAAGTATTTCAGAAAGTGTAGTGCCATTGTTACTAAAATTAGGCAAGTGAGTCAACCTTATATATACTTTTCTCCACTTACAAGTTTTTTATGAAGACTAGTTTCTGGGGACTTCTCCCCTATCGTCAGCTCTGTGGTTGACTGATGATGCATCCGGTGTCTGCATCTGGCTTGGTGTTGTGCTGCCATCTAACGCCCTGGTAAGTTTGATGACGTCATCTACCGCGGGAATTTCAAAATTCATCAAGAGGTCCTGTTTTTTCGTAATAAATATGTTTTCCCAAATCTGTAGTTCCAGAGGTTTCTTTGCCTGTTTGATCAGTTCTATTTCTTGTTTTATGTTGTGATTCTCAGACCAAAAGTGATGTGCTACGGCCGACTTGTCCATGTGTTTGAATTTAATATTTCTGAAGTGTTCTTTCATTCTTGTTCCTAGATTCCTTTTGGTCTTACCAATGTATATCTTGTCACAATCCTGGCAACTCATTTGGTAAATGCCTGATAATTGAGTTTTCGGTGTGCTATTTTTTAGAGGGTGGTTTAGTAAGTTGCGGATGTTGTGTTTGTTCTGAGGGGCTAATTTTATGTTGAAGCTCTTAAATATCTTTTCAAATTTTTTGAAGTATTTTGGATGAAATGTAAATTTTCCATATCTGGTGTTTGGGTTTTCTAGTTTTTTTAATGTAGTAATGTCCTTTAAAACAGAATATGAACAGGAGTACGCTCACATACACCAGGTTGCCGAACTGAACAACTATAACACAAATTTCATCAAAAAACTGATCTATAGACACAAAAGAAGCAAATACTTAAAGGACATTACTACGTTAAAAAAACTAGAAAACCCAAACACCAGATATGGAAAATTTACATTTCATCCAAAATACTTCAAAAAATTTGAAAAGATATTTAAGAGCTTCAACATAAAATTAGCCCCTCAGAACAAACACAACATCCGCAACTTACTAAACCACCCTCTAAAAAATAGCACACCGAAAACTCAATTATCAGGCATTTACCAAATGAGTTGCCAGGATTGTGACAAGATATACATTGGTAAGACCAAAAGGAATCTAGGAACAAGAATGAAAGAACACTTCAGAAATATTAAATTCAAACACATGGACAAGTCGGCCGTAGCACATCACTTTTGGTCTGAGAATCACAACATAAAACAAGAAATAGAACTGATCAAACAGGCAAAGAAACCTCTGGAACTACAGATTTGGGAAAACATATTTATTACGAAAAAACAGGACCTCTTGATGAATTTTGAAATTCCCGCGGTAGATGACGTCATCAAACTTACCAGGGCGTTAGATGGCAGCACAACACCAAGCCAGATGCAGACACCGGATGCATCATCAGTCAACCACAGAGCTGACGATAGGGGAGAAGTCCCCAGAAACTAGTCTTCATAAAAAACTTGTAAGTGGAGAAAAGTATATACAAGGTTGACTCACTTGCCTAATTTTAGTAATAATAGTTGTTTTTGTTTATACTTCAACACTTCTACAAATTAAATACTATTCTGTACAACTTAACCAAACCTAACTACAACCATATAAAAATATTTGTGGTTGGTTTATTGACACTCGTCACTTACTTTTTCATATATTTATGAGAGACTAGTTTCAAAGGCCCTGGCCTCCATTTTCAATCTCTTCCTAACTGGCAAATGTTGTTATCTGCTCTCTCTGGTGGTGGAACTATGAACTTTTTTGTCAAATTATCTGCTGGCGGGATTTCAAAGTTCATTAGGCGATCCTTATTTTTCCAGATGAATATGTTCTCCCATGTTGTCAATCTATTTTGGTTTATCACTGCTTTTAATACACACACTAACTACAACCTTTTCACTTCATTTTCCACTCTTCCCTGTTTGGTTCTATTTCCTGCCTTTTTTTCAGATATCTAAGTTTCCTTCTTTCTCCCTGTTTCTCATTTTCCTCTAATTAATTGTAGCAATACCTAAATAATTTCCTATTTCAATTAAACTTTCCTTTGGTTTAGTACTCAACATCTATCTACCTGTAATTATACAATAACAATTTAACACCTTTTATACAAACACCTTAGCTAATTTTAAAAAATTGTTATGTTGCACTCGCATGAAACTCTCTACTCATTCTATTCTTAGTAACACTTATTCTTCTATTTCATGTTAATATAAATATTTAACCTTATTTCATTATTCCTAAAAGTATAATGGGAATAGAAGAATATAACAATGGTACTGAAATTCTTTAAGAACTGCTCCGTTTGGCGATAATTAATGACTTCCTACTTTATAAAACTGTAAATCGAACCAATAATGAGGATTATCCAAGAGAGAGCGCCAGAAAGTTCTATTGTTGTTACTTGCTAATGCTCTGGAACCATTCCCTACCTGGTGTCCCAATAATAGAATGTTAGTTGAGTCTGAATATCTCCTTGATTCATTATAAAATATAAAATAGTAAATTATGGAGTGCCTCAAGGAATTGTTTTAGGACAAGAGGTCTATAGATATTTACCAGTACTTGGATAACATAACAGGCAGAACTGAGTTTAGATAAGGTATAGGGGAGGATGCTCCACAGTGAGACATGGTCCACAGTGAGACACTTACAAGTTTTAAATATGTGTATAAGTTAAGAAGTGATGCACTCTGGTTGTGAATAGAGGAAATAAAGTTGCAGTTGGCAAACCTGTTTAAATCCAGAATTGTAAGCAATGTTTCTGGTCACAAGCAAATCTTTATTTTCGGGCGAGTGAAGTAAAATTTTCAGGGTGTACTTAGTAGATCATATTGTTTTATTCTTTCTTTATATCATTATGCATTTTGCTTTTCTTAAAAGCAGCGGGTTTCTTCTTCAGAATTAAATAAATAATGAACAGTGGGGTTGAAGTTTAAGATTATTTAAATAATAAAAATATCTTTATGAGCACTTGGTCCACAATGAGACAGTGCTAGGTGGGGCAGTGTGAGACACTACTTAAATTGAGAAATTTATTAAACTCACAATTTGTTTTCCTCCAGAATGGATAGAAACAGGTAAAGAAAGGCTCAAATTGGTACATTCTCAATTGATAGCATGAGGGAAGCAGTGGACCTTGTTTTGAAACATCCCTGGCTTCAAACAAAGCATGACACCAACAAACATAACTGCAGGTTTTTGTAAGACTGGAATATTCCCATTCGATAGGAATACTTTCGCAGATGATGACTTCTTACCCAGTAGTGTAACCGACAGACAACTACCAGGATCATGTGACTCAGCAGTTAATAATATTGGAGCACAACATGTCGCCAGAAATGGAAGTTCTGAAACTGTCTTGGGAGAAAGTGAACCCTCAGTAAACACTGGCGGAGAAGTTGATAATGATCCAACACAAGGAAGCTCTCAGTGTCATGAAAACCCTGATGCTGAAATTCAGGAGGATTTGACAAGCTCCCCATCGACTATGAATAGAGATTGCAGTGGCATTGTAAGCCCTCATGAATTTAGAGGGTTACCTAAGGCTGCCAACAGAAAATCAACTGTGAGGAGAAAGGGGAGAACCATGATAACCACAGATACACCTGAGAAAAAAGAACTAGAGGAGAGGGCATTGAAATGTAAACTAAATAATCCTGCAGGTAAGCAGAAGGAATTTAAAGGAAGAAAATTATACACAGAACCAGAATCTTTAGAAGACAATGTAGATATATCTTCTGGATCCTCAGTTATGAATGAAGAAGAAATTCTTTCTGGTTTTGAATAGCAGGAAAGAGAGCCTACTGTGGACGACTGTCCTGACTGAGTTTGCAGGAAAATAAAAAGTAACATATTACATTGTACAAGTCATAAAGGGGAAGAATACAGATGGAGATATGGAAATATCATTCCTACAGAAAGTGAAAAAATACAGACAGGTTTGTGTTTCCGGAGGTTCCAGATGTAGCTTCAGTGAATTAAACTGATGTAAAAATAGTGTTGGGTCAACCCCGATTGTTTGGCAAAACAAAAAGGCAAAACAGTTATTTGATTTTCGAAGTTAAATTTGGTAATCTTAATGTAATGTAGGTTGTCTCAGGACCATCCCCCGTCTCAGAGTACCCCACTGTGGGGCAGGGTGAGACGATTTACATTCATTTGAATATTGGCATTGTGTGTGTTCATGATTATTAAAATCAATGTTTTTATGATTTGCATTTGTTAATAAAGGAATAATGAAAACATGTCACCTATTTGCATTCACAACACACCAAAATAGAAAGAAGTATGGGATTTAAAAAATATTGCGTCTCACTGTGGACCACCCTCCCCTACTTAATATCAACTTGAAGGCCTAGAAAATTGATGTTGTCAACTTCTTCTAATTATATATAGTACATCTGAGTTTCTATCAGAGCGTGTAATGCCTGATGAGTTATAAATTTAATAACTTTTGTTTTGTCTAGATTACAGATAACGTGTTAGCTTTAAACCAATATAACATGCAGTTCAAAACACAATTCAGTTTAATTACATACTCTAAACTTTTACTGGTAACCAGGACACTAATGCCATCAGCGAATAGAACTGTACATGCAGTGTCCTTTGCATAAAGTGAGAGGTTGTTTATATAGATCAGAAATAGCAAAGGCCCTAACCTGAACTTGGGGTACTCCACGTGTTACTACTTTCCATTTTATATTTGTTTTTCATAAACAATACCACTATTTACTTCAACACTCTGTTTTCTTTCATTTAGATGTGATACATCTTCTTCTTCTTTAACTCCCCTAGTTGTAACACTATCATGGTGTTAGGGAATTTTCGTTCCTCTATCCCATTTTTAAGGTTGGACCTGAGGAACTGAAGCTTTGGATCCATAGAGAACCAGGATAGGTGATCAGCCTAATCTCTTCAAAGCGGCACATTCCCCCTGGAACTAAAGGTAGCAAAAATAAAACCAATATTCAAAAAAGGAGGTGAAAGGAACTCAAACAACTATATACCATAACTCTATTTTCAACCTTTTCAAAAATATTAGAAAAAGTAAATGTACAAGAGGCTCATGGCATTCCTCAACAAATTTAAAATCATTAATAGCAGTCAGTATGGGTTCCAATGCAAGAAATCTACTAGTCTGGCAGTGATAAATTTTGTTGAAAGTATCTATGATGTACTGAACAGAAGAGAAGTTGGGATGGGATTATTTTTGGATCTATCCAAAGCTTTTGACATGGTGGATCACAATGTTCTGTTAAACAAACTATATAAATATGGTGTAAGAAGGGTGGCCTTCAATTGTTTTAAATCATACCTTGAAATGAGAGAGCAGGTTATCGAGCTCACTTTCACAGAAAGAGGCCAAAAAGAAATCAATAAGGAGTTATCACAAAAAAGACCAGTAGTATCAGGAGTTCCGCAAGGATCTATACTGGGCCCCTGTTATTTTTACTGTATATAAATGATCTCCCATTATGTCTTATGAACAATTTAGATGCTAAAATCATACTCTTTGAAGATGATACAAATATTTTCATTGCAGGAAAGGATGATGATAGCCTTCTGCAAAATATAACACCAGCTGTAGTAAAAGTATTAAATTTGTTTAAAGTCAATAAGTTGCTTGTAAATGAAGAAAAAACAATAGCGCTCAATTTTCAGCATAAGGCTTGTAGGAAAACAGAAAACCCTTGCATCAGAATTGGCTCCAGATTGGTAAATTTTGAACTGCAAACTAAATTCTTAGGACTATGGGTAGACAAAAATTTAAGTTAGGACAAACATATATAAAAGTTAGCAGAGAAGCCAAGACGTGTATGTTTTGTTTTACATCAGCTGAAGCCTCGAGTACAATTTACTACACTCATTATCTGTTACTTTGCTTACTTTCATTCACTACTGTCATATAGACTACCATTGTGGGGAAATACTACAAATAGTAAGATTATATTTAAATTACAAAAGAAAGCATTACGAATTATGGTTGGTATTCCAATAATGGAAAGCTGCAGAAATCATTTCAGAGATTTGAATATTCTGACCCTACCAAGTTTATATATGAAACAGTTATTGATTTACATGAAAACTAATACTGCAAACTATGTCACAAATGCTGAAATACACACCCATAACACACGTAATAAAGACAAATTACAACCTATATTCATAAAACCAAAATTATTTGAGACTTCTGTCAAATACATGGGTTAAAAGCTATACAACTACTTGCCAAATCAATTAAAAAAACATACCCTCTATAAATACTGTATAACTGGCCAAAGCATTACAATTAAGTGTAATACTAGAGTCAGTGTCTGCATAAATATTCATAGCTGAGTTGATCTGTATTGTACTCAAATGTCTGAATGTTTACAAGTGTGAATAGTAATTTGTGTAAATTATCTAAAACTCTAAATTGTAAATACCTCATAGATGAATTGTAAATATTGTAAAATACTCTAACTATTCCGTTGTTTAAGGACTATGATACAATGAAGCACAAAATTAATACAATTTTGAGTGGAACTAATACTCAATGCTCCATTTATTGCTAGTATTTACCTAGAACGCATTTCATTAGGATCTTCCTAACATCATCAGCTGTTGTCGACTAATGGATGCTGGTTCAGTGAACTCCTCGGAGATGATAGGTGCGTCTTTGTCGGTATCTTGATGAACTTGAAATTTGGGTTGTCTTCAAAGGTGGTATTGAAATTAAACAATTTACTTTCATATTTCTTTATAAAGATGTTTTCCCACGTGGTTAATGCAGCTGGACCTTGGACACTTTTTAGTAAGTGAATTTCTTGTTCTATGTCATGATTTTCCTTCCAAAAATGGTACGCTACCACCGATTTATCTATTTCTTTATTCCTGATGTTCCTAAAATGCTCTTTAGGCCTAATGTTCACATTCCCTTTTGTTTTTCCAATGTAGAATTTGTCACAGTCCTTGCAATTTATCCAGTACACTCCTGATTTTTTGCCTGTGGGTATCTCCTTTGTATTATGTGATTTCAAAAGGTGTTGTACACTAAATTTGTTCTGTGGGGCCAAAGTAATATTGTGTTCTTTGAAGACTTTTTGGAAAAGGTGTGTAGCTCTGGGATGATACGTAAATTTTCTGTATGAGGTTTCATTGCTAATTGGGGAGAGAATCATGACATAGAACGAGAAATTCACTTACTAAAAAGTGTCCAAGGTCCAGCTGCATTAACCACGTGGGAAAAAATCTTTATAAAGAAATATGAAAGTAAATTGTTTAATTTTGATACCACCTTTGAAGACAACCCAAATTTCAAGTTCATCAAGATACCAACAGAGACGCACCTATCACCTCCGAGGAGTTCACTGAACCGGCATCCATTAGTCGACAACAGCTGATGATGTTAGGAAGATCCTAACGAAACGCGTTCTAGGTAAATACTAGCAATAAATGGAGCATTGAGTATTAGTTCCACTCAAAATTGTATTAATTTAATCTAACTATATTGACAATGCCTTTAATACTGTATGAATTCCTGTGACTAATAAACATTGTACTGTATCGAGATTTAACTGTATTGGAACACCACAGTGAAGCGAAATAAATATTAATTTTTAGATGAGTCGTATTTATTACACATCTGCTTCACTTTCGTACCTATTTTGAGGACATGTTTTGCAAATCATCGTTTGCATCTTCTGCTCTTATGCGACTAAAGCTTGATCCAGTGGTGTGGGTAATTCTGGAGTTGCTGCTGCCATCTGTTGATTTAGTGATGAACTTAAATTAATATTGTACTGTATATTGCCTGGTGTGAAGGTGAAAGAAGTGGATTATATATATGAAGGCAAAATGAATGATAGGAAATATGATGGTGGAATGATGACGGGGTAAACTGGAAAACCCAAAGAAAACTAGTCCCAGTTCCTTGCTGTCCACCAGAAATCTCACTTTGCAGTCTCCTGGGATCGAACCCGGGCCACCTTGGTGAGAGCTATGGCCCAGCCAACCACTCAGCCATGGCGTAGCCGAGGTGTGATACAATTTAAATTTTCATATTTTAGTCCATATAGTTCCTTCCAATTTTGCTATAAGAATGTCAATGATTAACACAACCAAAAGACTTTGCAGAATCACAGAAAATTCCACTTACATGTCTTCTTTCGTTTAAGGCAGTCAACATTTCATGTGTAAGTTTATAAATTACATTATCTGTCAATAATCCTTTACTGAATGCAAAATGATCACTGACTAGTATGTTGTGTGTTTGGAGGAATTTAGTAACAGTGACGTCAAAATTAATATAAAAATTATTTGTGGTTGGTTTATTGACACTCGTCACTTACTTTTTCATATATTTATGAGAGACTAGTTTCAAAGGCCCTGGCCTCCATTTTCAATCTCTTCCCAACTAGTCTCTCATAAATATATGAAAAAGTAAATGACGAGTGTCAATAAACCAACCACAAATAATTTTTATATTAGACTAGTATGTTGTTAAATTCAAGGTGTTCATACAGTCTGTTGAAAACTACTTTTTCAAGAACTTTTGGAGAAATTGGCAACAGAGATATTGGTCTATAATTAGAAATATTATTGCATTTGCCTGTTCTGAAAAGAAGTTTAACAATTGAGAATTTCATCCTGAGAATTGAGAATTTCATCATTGCAGTCTTTAGAGACTCATTGCATAAATAACTAAGGGAAATTCTAATGTGAGAGGAGCATGATTTTAAGATTTTGATTGTTATTTCATCGTAACCACAAGAATTACTTGTTTTAAAAGAGTCAATAATTTTATTTATTTCAAAAGGAGTTATAAGGCTGACTTTAAATTCAGGCCCTACATTTGTAAAACTTGATCTCAAAAATTCTAATGTGGTGTCTCTATTTCCATAATTAATATTTTGTATTTTTTGTTACATCCAAAGAGGATATGTTAAACATTTTCACAACTTCATGAGATTTGCTAATTTCTTGGTTGTCAACAGTGAATACTATTGAGTAATTTTGCAATGATTGTTTACTTGCTTTTCTTTTTATTATATTCCAAGTGGTTTTTATTTTATTGTCAGAGTGCTAAATCAGTTTATTATAGTGCAAAACTCTACATATTTTATTATTTTTTTTAAAAATGTACAATATTTTTTTGTCATAGAGTTTTAAGCTCTCTTTTATGACTGTATGAGGCCCTAGTTCCTAAAGTGCCTATCCAGACATTGTTCTTTTGAAGTTAGATATATTTTTAAACTTAAATGGGAAGCAAAATTCAAAATTGAGTTTTAAAGCATTGAAGAAAGCTATTATATTTATTGTTGATTCCATTAGTTTCATAAGTTTATTTCTATTGTTTCTATAATTCAAGTTTAAGCTACACTTCTGATAGATATATTTTGGTTTGAGTTTTAAATTTATCTCATTAACCTATATAACTTTTTCATCCAGATCTGACAGCTATTTGTTTTTTTATGGAGTCTGCACCGTGGTTAGTGAAATTTGATGCAGGAGTGGGTTTTCTCTGGGTTCTCCAGTATCTACTGCCTCCAAGAAGTTCATCAAATCAAAATTCAACAGTCGACATCAACTGAGGATGTTAAAACGATCCTTGTGAAATGCATTCTAGGTAAATACCAGCAATATAAGGAGCGTGCAGTAGTACTTCGATTCAAAATTACACTGATTTTGTACTTCATTGTATCATAGTCCTTACTTATTAAGTAAATCACCACTATTGTTGATGTCGGGAATATTTTTACTTGAATTGAGGATACCAAGTTATTCAGATTTGTTATTTCAATTTGTTTTATGTTTCAATGGATGTTTTGGTCAGAGAGCATACTTAACCTAAAAAAGACCTTCTACTGTGCAACAATAAGAGTAAATTCCTCCCATATTAGAAGAAGACTTTTAGTATTATCGTCTAAATTACTTACTTTTTAACACAAACCACTAAGAAAGGAATTTTAACCTTAATTTTGTCAACAAAGCTTCTCTGTGAGTGAAAGCTTCTTTTGGCCTCTAGAGAGACATATACAATGTTAAATGTTTGACAACTTATGTTTCATAATTTAGTTGATTTCAGCAGAATCTAGGAGGAATGTTATCATTAGTTCCTACTAACTAATCTAAGATAGGGAGCTTGACACTTTGATTAGCTGTTACATGATGAAGCAGAGTGGATACCAACTCACTCATGTAATTTAGGATTTCAGGAACACAAAATCTGGAGATGAGTCTCTCTTAAACTTTGTTTATACTCGTAAAAACTATTTTGTAATTGGTTTATTGACACTCATCACTTACTTTTTTATATTATTGAGGGACTAGTTTCAAAGGCTGTTGCCTAGTCCCTGAATAATATAAAAAAGTAAGTGATGAGTGTCAATAAACCAACTACAAAATAGTTTTTGCAATTAATTTTTACGTCACTGTTACTAAATTCCTCCAAACACACATAATTAATTTGTTTGTACTATTAATTTAATAATTTACATCACTAAAACTATTATTCTAAACTACCTGTTAGAATAGACTGAGCAAGCAGTTTCTCCATATTACAAATTCTGCAACATTAATTGGGACATTGGTCACAGAGTGGTACATCATCATTTTCTGTTTTAGTCAGAATTTTGGTCTAGAATCTCATAAATTCAAGAATATAAAAAGAATCGGTCACAAATCTATTAAGAAACCATAACAATTAGAGCGGTTATATGAATTAAAAGATCAGGTATTTATGCATGATTGGAGGAATTTAATAACAGTGGCAAAAAAATTAATTTAAAAAACTATTTGCAGTCAGTTTTTAACACTTTGTCACTTACATTTTTATATTATTGAGGGACTAGCTTTGGAGGCCATTGCGTTCGTTGGACCTTGGAGGTTAAAAATGTATGCAAGAGCTTTGGAAACTAGTCCCTCAATCATATAAAAATGTAAGTGAACGGAGTGTTAAAACTGACTTTAAATAGTACTCTCAATCAGGTATTTAGTTGATATTCAGTATAATAAAATCTAAGGAGAAGGTAACTGGGACTATAGTTTGTACTTTGTCTCTATCTTTAATCTCCATTCTAAATAGTACTTATAGTTATATGATGTGAAAATAATAGGCTATCAAAGTTTATTAATTAATTTGGACGTCACTGATACTAAATTCCTTCAAATATCAGTTAAAGTACTTATCTATTTGTTGAGTGTAATTTACTAAAATGAGTTGTACTATAGGTAAAGTGCAAACAAAATGCAGTTGGAGCCGTGATTTACCAAAACTGAATCTCTCCATATTTTCTCCTTTACCATCATTTTAGGTTGCCTCTGCTCTCCTCCATAGTGCAACCTGCACTGCACTGGTCAACATATGGAGGGGTGGAAGTCATGTGATGCTTGGATGTTGAAGAGGGTAGATGACTGTCCTCGCGCATGTGCACACTGACTGCACTTTGTTTGCAGCCTATCTATAGTAACACTAACATAACTTTTTTTAATCTGGTTAACATGTTCCTGGAACATGTGTTCCCATATTCAGAACTCGTCCGACTGATCCGTGTTGTTGTTTCTGTTGTGGTGGTCGTCTATCATGGTGGTACCATGTGGTGATGAAATGTACTTCCAGAGGGTACTTGATGGCACAATATCAAAATTCATTAATTGTTGTTAGTGTTTCAAAATGAAGATCTCCCATTTGTTCAATTCTGCTGCACGACTGGTCAGTTTGATTAGTGTAGTATTCGGTTTGATGTTATATTTGGTCGTCCAGAAATCGTGTGAAACTGTAGATTTATCCCTTTGTCTGTACTTCAAACATCTTATATGCTCCTTTAGTGTACTTTCCAGATTTCTTTTTGTTTTTTCCTATATATACTTTATTACAATCAGAGCAATTGATAAATCCCAGCTGTTTTTGTCTTGTGGTACAGAGTCTTTTAATCTATTATAAAGTAATTTCTGTATGCTAAATTTGTTCTGTGGAGATAGGCTGATGTGCTTCATGAAAATCTTGTAAAATATTTTTGGATAATATGAGAATTTCTTAAATTTTAATTGTTTTCGTCTTGGAGAAGATTTGTGTTATCTTTGATATGTTTCTGTTGTTTAAATATTGTTAAGTATTAAAATATTCACATAGTTTTACACTCGCCTTCACTTTAAGTACGAGAAGACAACTGAAACGTTTTCAAGGGTATTCATCCTATTGGGTGAAGAGGAGGATGAATGCCCTCAAAAATGTTTCACTTGTCTTCTCGTACTTAAAGTGAAGGTGAGTATAAATAAGTTTATCTATTCACATATAAAATATGGGATATCTTTATGGGGTAATATAAAAGCAAAAGAGGTATTAAAAATTTTCAGATTACAAAAGAAAGCTATCCCAATAATCGAAAATGTTGAGAGAAGATCTAGCTGTAGGCAGATATTTAAGAAGCATAATATTTTAACTGTTCCATGCATATACATATATGAAAGCATTAAATATGTAATAGAAAGGAATACACGTAAAAAGGACTGTAATGTACACTCATATAATGTAAAGAATAAAGCTGACTATTTTAGGACCACACTAAGGGGAACAATAAACAACAGATCATTAGAAAGTATCGGAAAAGACATGTATAATAGATTGCCAGGTAAAAGAATGGGTAAAGAATGCCAGGTAAAGAATGCTAAACTGTGTAATATTAAGAATATAAAAAGGTATTTGTCAGAACAAGCTTTTTATAGTGTGGAAGAGTACAAAGCAAAAAATGGAAAATAAACAATGTACATTTTAGTGTCTAAGCAGTGCATATAGTAGACTTTTGGGTGTATTTTTATGTTTTTCTTATAATGTAAAATGACGTATTCTCTGTATGAAATATAGGGGATGAGTAAATTGAAATTGAAATTCTGATCCAAAATGGTATTGTGTATTAAATTTTGTAATTGTATATAAATTGCTTAAGTCTTATACATGCTAATTGTATATCTATTGGACAAAAGTTTAAGATTTGTAAGTGTAAAATGTACTGTTATCTTTTCTCTTGACGAACCTTGTAAAATGTTATTACAAAGGTGAATAAATCTAATCTAATCTAAGTATAACTATTTTAATACTTCAACAAATTAGGAATACTTCACTCTTAGTAGTGCTTCTGATTTTAGTGTTTACATATCTATTTCTTGTAAAATATAAATATTTAAATTGTTTATCAAATCATCTGTAAACAGTGCAGATTTTTATGCTTATAATTATTTAATTGAGAGAGCTTAGGCCACATGGTTGGAGTCAATATAACTAGAAGTTATTTACGGGTTGCTATGCCATGGTGTGCTGGAACTGGAATTTCCAGACGTTTTGTCCACAACTGCAGCATACATCTTCAGTGGTGCTGTTATAGTCAGGCCGGACCAAACAGCGGAGGTTGCTTGGGCAAAGTACAGCAGCTCGGACAGTCAACACTTCAGACACTACGCAAACTTCTCCAAGGAGACTACGACTTCTCCACAGTTGTGGGCAAAACGTGTGGAAATTTTAACTCCAACAGACCATGTCATAACAACCCAAAAATAGCTTCTAGTTATAAGTAAATTAATTGTTTAAGAGTGTTAAGCTTTTGGTTTCTCTGTATGACTTTCAACTGCATCTGTATCTATATACTATAATCTGATGCAATTATATGTCCTGTAAAATTTTACATGTCATCCGCTTGATAGTTACTTTCTTTAAATGTGATGAATGATCTTCCTGTGTCCGAAGCACAATATCAAAGATGGAGCATTTGAGTAGTTTGCTTCTATTTTATTGTTTTTGATTCTATGTGTTTGTGAGTGAGATATCTTTTGCATGTGTTGTTGTTTTGCATATTATTTCTTTTGTTTTTGAGTTTCTTGAATAAAGTAACATGCGGATGTTTTGATTGTGGTTGCTGAGTGTGATCATTCAGTGTAAATATTCCATTCATATATGTATGTCCTAATGGACAAAGCAGACTACAGCAATGAAGTGAATACCAGTCTGGCACAAGAAATAGGAATACAGTATCAAAAATCTGTACAAGAAAACCATTAATTGATAGATAGGGTCAGCATGAAAAATTCAATGCCATGGCCGGGATTTGAACCACAGATCTCCTGGTTTCCATCCAGTCACTCTAACCCATTGAGCTACCATGGCCAATGTGTTATCCCAACATTAAATTCTCCATTTGACTCGTATATCTCCCCAGTAAACCACTAGGGGCTCTCACATCTGAGATACACCGTTTGTGGCGACTTACTATCATAAGTACTTGAGTCCCAGGCTTCATCATTTAACTCTTATTATTTTAGTTAATTGGTTGTAAAATCATTTTTTCACACTAGTAGCACAGGTTAAGGTTTTTGATAGAGTCAACATGAAAAATTCAATGCCATACAGTTCAATTCATGTTGACTCTATCCATCAAAAACCTTAGCCTATTTACAGCTAGTGTGAAGAAATGATTAATTTCCATCAATTAACTAAAATAATAAGAGTTAAATGATGAAGCCTGAGATTCAAGTACTTATGATAGTAAGTCGCCACCAACAGTGTATCTCGGATGCGAGAGCCCCTAGTGGTCTACCGGGGAAATATATGAGTCAAATGGAGAATTTAGTTAATTGATGGAAATTAATCATTTCTCCACACTAGCCCTATATAGGCTAAGGTTTTTGATGGATAGAGTCAACATGAAAAATTCAATGCCATGGCCGGGATTTGAACCACAGATCTCCTGGTTTCCGTCCAGGCACTCTAACCCATTGAGCTACCATGGTCAACGTGCCTTCCTGACATTGACATGGCATTGAATTTTTCATGTTGACTCTATCCATCAGAAATCTTAGCCTATGTACGGCTAGTGTGGAGAAATGATTAATTTCCATCAATTAACTAAATTAATAAAAGTTAAATGATGAAGCCTGGGACTTAAGTACTTACAATAGTAAGTCGCCACGAACGGTGTATCTCGGATGCGAGAGCCCCTAGTGGTCTACCAGGAAAATACGAGTATATGAGTCAAATGGAGAATTTAATGTCAGGATGGTACGTTGGCCATGGTAGCTCAAAGGTTAAGAGCGACTGGACGGAAACCAGGAGATCCGTGGTTCAAATCCCGGCCATGGCATTGAATTTTTCATGTTGATTCTATCCATCAAATGGAGAATTTAATGTCAGGACGGCACATTGGCCATGGTAACTCAATGGGTTAGAGTGACTGAACAGAAACCAGAAGATCCGTGGTTCAAATCCCAGCCATGGCATTGAATTCTTCATGTTGACTCTATCTATCAAAAACCTTAGCCTATATACGACTAGTGTGAAGAAATGATTAATTTCCATCAATTAACTAAAACCATTAATTAATATTTCAAGAATTTAGTACAGTAAGATCCAAATTAAATAATAAACTTTGGCAGCTGCTTTTTGTACACTTCCTCTCTTAATTTCTTATTTTTGAGGGCCTAGTTTTAGGAACAGTCGCTTTCATTTTCAACCTCAAAGGTGTCTGATTGTTGTTGGTTGCAGTTGCCTACAATCTTTCATCTGGTGGTGGACAAGGAATTTCTTTACTAAGTTATTGACTGGTGGGATTTCAAGATTTATTAATCATACTTTTTGTTTCAACATTAAGATGTTCTCTTATGTTGTGAGTTTGTTGTGGCCTGTTACAGTTTTTAATAATTTTGAATTTGGCTCTAAGCTAAGGTTTTCAATTTAAAAAGTGAAATGCTACTGCTAACTTCTCCTCCTATTTCAATTTGATGGTTCTAAAATGTTCTTTGACTCTGGTTTTTAGATTTCTTTTGGTTTCCTGGGTAGAACTTTTCACATTCCTTATAATTTATTTGGTATGTTCCAGATCAATTGATTAACAGAATTTGTTCTTTGTTTTTGAGTTTAACAATTGATAACAATGAGCAGCAAAACATATTTTGTTCTCTAAAGATCTTTTTCAATATGCTAAATGTTTTTGTGTGGGTGGATCCCCTGAATGTGCTGCTACTTTGTTTCTCCATGGTGAATGTGCTTGCTTTCTTAATGGTTTTCTTAAGCTTAGCCATTTTAATATTTCCAAATACTAGACTTTTGTTGTACCCATTTTCCTCTGCAAACCATTGCTCACAACATATAGGCTTATCATCCTCAAGTATCATAATCAAAACTGGTTGGTTTGTATCTAATGTTAAGCAGTGAAACCATTTGCTCCCTTACACTCCAGTATTTTGATGTTATGTTGTTACGTTGACTAAAGGTTAGACAGCCCCATTCATATATTCTTTAAGTGTACAGAAAGGAGATCTCACTATACCAATCCTGAATAAATGTTTATTGAGACAGTCAAGGACTGTTATACAATACAATGTTTATTAACCACAGGAATTCATACAGAATTATAGGCATTGCCAATACAGTTAGAGTATTTTACAATATTTACAATTCATCTATGAGGTATTTACAATCTAAAATTTACAGATAATTTACACAAATTACTATTCACACTTGAAAACATTTAAGACACTTGAGTACAATAACAGATCAACTCAGTTATGAATTAAATTTAAATGGAGTCAATTAATGACACTAAACAACTCTTTTAAAGGTCTCTGAAACATGTTCCGGAAAAATTTAAAGTAAGTGCTGTTTAGTGTCATTAATCAACTCCATTTAAATTTAATTTATTAAAACAACACTGTTTTCAAACTTCCAAGAAAGGAATCAGTTATGAATATTTATGCAGACACTGACTGTAGTATTACACTAAATTTTTGGTCAGTTAAAGTTCTTCATTGATGAGTCTTCCAATCTCCAACACATGAAATAAGAATAGAAATAAAATAAATTAGTATAGTTATGCACAACAAAATGATTAATTTATACTTGACCAGAATTATATTCTAAGTATTCATTTACTGAGTAAAACACCCTGGAACATTAAATTAGAATGCAAACTATTATGAATGATTATAAACCAAATTTCAATGCTCCTCACATGGTTTGCTGCGTATCCTATCAAGCAATGTATTGACCCATTTATTAGTTGTAGACAGCATCTGTTTGGCTTTGGTGATACGATAACAATGATGTGTGACCTATAGCGTTTACCATTTACTTTGAGTCGTATTGAGCTTTGGGAATACCACAGATATGCTGGATTATAATTTACTGTAATACTGAATCTTTAATGTTTATTGCACTATTTTCTATCACTATTATTTTAGTTAAATAATAGTGATCAGAGACAGTAGCTTATTAACTAAGCTGTGTTTAGAAAGATAATCATCTGGTTATATTAAAACTAAAAGTTCATATCTGTTTCTACATGTGAGAGTTCCTTCCTCTTCCTTGCATAACCTGCATAATGATTCATCTTTAAATACATCCATTATATGTAGATGTACCTATATCTACAATGTCCTGTCAAAATTCTGATAATCAGATCCATTAAGATTTTAACTTCTTCATTAACTTAAGAATGCCCACCTCTGTCACATAGGTGGTAGCATGTCTGCCTCACATTCAGGAGGTTCCGAGTTTGAAGTTTGGTCATGGTGAGTTATCTAGATAACATCTTTTCTGTGGTTTTCCCTTATCCTTAAAAACGAATGTCTGGTAACTCTAAGCTCTATGTACCCTGTACTCATTTAAACATTCATTGTCCGATATGACTTAACATTCGAGGTTTTCCCTTATCCTGAAAGCTGAATGTCTGGTAACTCTAAGCTCTATGCACCTTGGACTCATTTAAACATCATTTTATTCTTCTGATACAACTTAACTTTGGAGGTTTTTCCCTTATCCTGAAAGATGAATGTCTGGTGACTCTAAGCTCTATGTACCCTGGACTCATCTGACATATATACATCGTATAGCATGACTTAACGTTGGAGGTTTTCTCTTATCCTGAAAGATGAATGGTGACTCTAAGCTCTACGTACCCTGTACTCATTTGAACATCATTTCATTCATTGTCCGATATGACTTAACGTTGGAGGTTTTCCCTTATCCTAAAAGATGCATGTGTGGTAACTCTAAGCTCTATGTACCCTGTACTCATTTGTACATCATTTCATTCATCGTCCGATATGACAACGTTGGAGGTTTTCCCTTATCCTGAAAGATGAATGTCTGGTGACTCTAAGCTCTACGTACCCTGTACTCATTTGAACATCATTTCATTCATTGTCCGATATGACTTAACGTTGGAGGTTTTCTCTTATCCTAAAAGATGCATGTGTGGTAACTCTAAGCTCTATGTATCCTGTACTCATTTGTACATCATTTCATTCATCGTCCGATATGACAACGTTGGAGGTTTTCCCTTATCCTGAAAGATGAATGTCTGGTGACTCTAAGCTCTATGTACCCTGTACTCATTTGAACATCATTTCATTCATCGTCCGATATGACTTAACGTTGGAGGTTTTCCATTATCCTGAAAGATGAATGTCTGGTAACTCTATGCTCTATGTACCCTGTACTCATTTGAACATCATTTCATTCATCGTCCGATATGACAACGTTGGAGGTTTTCCATTATCCTGAAAGATGAATGTCTGGTAACTCTAAGCTCTATGTACCCTGTACTCATTTGAACATCATTTCATTCATCGTTCGATATGACTTAACGTTGGAGGTTTTCTCTTATCCTGAAAGATGAATGTCTGGTAACTCTAAACTCTATGTACCCTGTACTCATTTGAACACATATTCATTCATCCTCCGATATGACTTAGCGTTGGAACACAAAATTAAAAAGAAAAGAAGGTTAGAAGTGTCGGCGGGTATCGTCGCTGCATGGTATGATGTTATGCTATTTTCTACGGTAGGACGGTGTCAGTTCTGCGGTCCGACCAGTGGGTAGTTTCCGGAGGACGGCGGATCGAATCCCGACTGTGCTGACCTGCCGGGAAGTTTGCAAGTGGTAAATAGTAGGCACCCTGCCCTCTGCGCTGTCGTGACTCCTTGAGTCGGTCGCTCTCTGTTTTTTCTCACTTCATCCTTCTTCCTGGGGATGCACCACTTGTGGCTTAGGTACAATAAACCACAGGTTTGGTGCCAAATACCCTTTAGTAATCCTAATCCTAATAGCATTTACTGAATTTTCGTTCCTGAAGCATGCCTATCCAAAATTACTGTTTATATGGAAACTGTTTAAAAGAATTAATTTTCTCAAGAATTGGTTAGAAGGATGTTAATTAAAATGAAACACGTTTTCTGTGGCATCAGCCATTTTGGAGAAGTCCGATGTACACTGACTCTCATAATTAATCGGACAGACTTTGC
This sequence comes from Mantis religiosa, assembly GCA_030765055.1. Taxonomy (NCBI): domain Eukaryota; kingdom Metazoa; phylum Arthropoda; class Insecta; order Mantodea; family Mantidae; genus Mantis; species Mantis religiosa. Next base: position 24,091,212 of record CM060947.1, read on the forward strand.
ATTTCACTATGGAGTGTTCTATAAAGAAGAATAGATTATGTGTATCAATCTCAAGGTACTCCTTGTGTTAAGCAAAGATCATTTGCTATGCATAACCATTTTAGAGACTGAAAATGTGGCTAAACTAAGAGCTTCCCCATTAAACCTTGTTTACATCATGAGTTTACGACATAAAATGAACCGGACAGCACAATTGAAATGCAATACAAACGAGTAGCTGAATTCTGTCAGTAGACAAAACAACATCGTAAAAGAAGTACGTCAACTGTGCACCAAGAAGAAGGCAAAAACATGGTATAGGGCCCAGAGGTAAGCAGAGTGCCCTTGAACAGAGACTGTTAGTGATCTATCACTATGAAAAGAACAAAACATACCGGGAAATAGTATAGATTGTGAATCTTAGCAAAAGTACAGTTAGTGACATAATTCACCGGTATAACTATGAAGACAGAATTGAATCTCGAGCAAAGCCAGGGCGACCAAAACTTCTTACCGATAGCAGGAGTCTTATATTATGCAGAAGGTAAAACTGATTCCGCCTATAAGTGCTCCGGTAATTTTTGCTGAGATTCAGGAAGAACTGGGACTGACAGCCCTGAAAAAAGGACCATGTTAAAACAAGATTTTAATGGTCGCGTAGCCAGAAAAAAACCATACATTTCCAGCAAGAATAAAAGGAAGCGATTACAATTTGCCAAAGACTTTGTTAAAAATACAACCGATTGGTGGGACCAAGTTATTTTTTGTGACGAAAGCAAATACAACCTTGCTGTTCCGATGGCACGGTGATTGTGTGAAGGAAACAAAACACGGAGCTGGAAGATCGCAGTTTACAAGGCACAGTCAAAGACGGCGGAGGGTGTGTAATGGTATGGGGCTGTATTTCCTCTACGGGAGTGGGAAAGCTGGTTGTCAAAGACACAACCAAGAACAAGGAAGTCTATCTTAGACTATTACAGCAAAATTTAAAACAAAGTGCAGGAAAGATGGGTATTTTGGACAATTTCTCATTTTATCAGGATAATGATCCGAAGCATACGTCCCACATCATGCAGCTATGGTTACAACTGTCCTCATGTACTACATCCGCCCCCTCAGTCCCCGGATCTTAATCCCATAGAAGCAGTATGGGATAAACTGAAGAAGGCCATGCGGAGGACTACATCACCTCCATGCAGCACTTGGAGAGGTTGAAAGAGAAATGGAGCAAACTTTCTACAGCCTACCTGTAAAACCTGGTTAACATCTTGCCGAATAAGTTGCGAGAAATAGTATAAAGAAGGGGGAGAGTAACAAAGTACTAAGACATATTTTGTATCACACTCAAGTTGTTATGTCCGATTACTTTTGAGGGCCAAAAACACCATATTTCTTGTTATTTCTTTAAAAATGCACACATTATATAATTTTGTGTGAAATAACATTTATTTTCTTAGAAGAACGAACCATGTAACTGTCGATTATCACTAATTTAAATGAAATAGCACATCAAATGCTGATTTTCACTTTCGAAACGTAGTACTCTGCTTTGTCCGATTATCACTAGTCGACAAGGTGTTCTTCACAAGAAATCTGATTAGTGATTCTAGTGTATCTTTTCATACTGAATTCAGATATGTAGTCAGAATTTTTTCCGTCAGACACAGTTTCTTTTTTTGTGACCGCTACGTTTTAAAATAGGATTTTAGCATTTTCTTTGACCTGTTATAGGAAACTTTACCTCATATTTAGTGATTTTATCCAAGCTTTATATAAGGGAATGATTTGTAATATGCTGAAGAAGCATAAAACAAGGCTGTGCAGGTTCATTCATGTTTGGATATGCACCGACCTGTTCATCTGGCTGTGTGATGTGTCAATATTGAGCTGACTGAGTTTGTTCAGTAGTGAAATATTTCCTTCCTTTCTTTTCGAAAGTGTATTGTGTATGCAGTGTTTTAGTGCTTTGTTTTTTCATCATGCCAAGAAAGTGTGTAAATCATGTAGACAGTTTCTGCTATATTTGTGATGAGCTGACCTTCAAGTCTCAGAGGCAAAATTTGACCCCACTTGCAAAGAAGTGCTGTCAAATTAAATTTAAAGGGAGTCGATTAATAACACTAAACAACACTTAGTTTTAAATTTTTCCAGAACATGTTTGAGACTCTGCCTCCATCTTCGACCGGCCATCGACTGCTTCTCATTGGTGTAGTTGACAATATTTTGTCATAGGTCTCCTCTGTCAACTACACCAATGAGAACCAGTCGATGGCCGGTTGAGGATAGAGGCAAAGTCTGAAACATGTTCCGGAAAAATTTAAAAGTAAGTGTTGTTTAGTGTCATTAATCGACTCCCTTTAAATTTAATTTATTATAACAACACTGTTTTCAACACTTCCAAGAAAGGAAGTGTTGTCAACTTTACTTGACTGTCAGGCTGGTGATTTTGATAAGAGCTGGGCACCAAATACATGCTGTGTTTCGTGTGTTGGATTGCTGGCTGGGTGGAAAAATGGTACACATCGTATGCCATTTGCAATTCCTATGATTTGGAGGGAATCGAAGTATCATTTAAGTGATTGTTATTTCTGTTTGACAAATATAAAAGGAATCACATCTAAAACAAAACATACAATTAAGTATCCAAATTTGCAAACTTCAATAAGACCTGTCTTACACAATGAACAGTTCCCTGTACCAGTATATGCAGATACGACCTTAGGTTACTAAAATTAGGCAAGTGAGTCAACCTTGTATATACTTTATTCTATATACGACCTTAGGTGATAACTGATTCGGACCTAACTGAAACTGAAAATGCTTCAGATGAAAATAAAAAGTATCCTGCATATGAAGCCAATACCTGTTCATCAGAACATACTTTTCCAATCAGAAAGACCTTAATGACCTGATTCGGGATTTAAATCTGTGTAAACAGCAAGCTGAAGGTTTAACTTCCAGACTCAAAGGGTGGAATCTACTCCAAAAAGAAGTAAGAATATGTAGTTATCGTGGCCGCCATAGTGATTTCAAGGACTGCTTCTCTGAAGAAAGTGGTATAAAGATATGGGATGCAACACGTCTTTAAGAATTCACTTCTTGGACTCTCACTTAGACTTCTTCCCCGAAAATCTTGTAGCTGTCAGCGATGAGCAAGGTGAGCGTTTTCATCAGCAAATTTCTACTATGGAAAAGAGTTACTAAGGCAAGTGGAGTTCCAATATGCTGGCTGACTACTGTTGGACCAAGAAGAGAGACGTTCCAGATACAAAATGTTCCCGAAAATCACTAACTACCACTTTCTAGGTACGTCAGAATGAGTAGTTATAATTTTGAGTTAGATAGCTAGTTACACATTTTTTTTAGAATATTATAAAAATTCAAATCAATATCACACAAAACTCCTGCCTGATGGGGAAAAACTAAAATTATATTTGAATTCAGCACAAAAAATACTTCTAGAAAATGTTATTTTAATTCTTGTGAAAGAAAAAAAGGTTCATTTTTGTCAACTAGTATTATTTATGGGAGTCTCTGTAGCCTTCAGTTGTTTCACGTAGTGGTATGAAAAGCGGATGGAATTTCCAAGTTAGGCTGTGTGACATTTGACGATCGATTCCGTTCTCTGCATCCGCATTACGCCCCTAATGAAACTATTTCTTTTGTTTCTCTATGTATACATTTCTCTGGGGGTTACAGACTTTGCCAGGAAGTACAGTTTATGCTAAAGTAAATCACATCCTTCAAGTTTCCGCAGATTCAATGCAACAGCGGTAAAGCAACGTAAGCGATTTGGATTTAGGCAATTATTCATGTGTGTCAGACATCCATGGTCGTATTTTACTGGTCTCGGTGTCCTTCAGACGACCTCAATACCAGCGCTGCATCACAAGAAAGTAAAGCTGCTAAACTGAATTAGCTCAGACTTTCATTTCTTCCGATAATCTCCTATATTCACAATTTCGTATACTTAAATTCCTGTGGTTGGGGAATTACTGCTCCGATGAACTTCCATTAATGATATCAAATTACTGGATTGACCTTCCTTTCCAGGTTGGATATCCACGGTGACCGTATCAAGTTGACAAAAGCATCTCACATGTCTTACTCTACTTTAGTATAAACTATTCTTACAAATTACGCAGAAAATGAAGCTAGTTACAGCGAAGGAATAACTACTATACAAATATAGCTATTTGTAACAAAAACTTCACTTATTTTAGGAAAAATGATGTTGGTTTTTCTTATTAGTTGAATTAGTTGAAATCGATTTCACGACCCTTGTTCACGTCGTCAGTCAGAGAAATACATAAATTTGCTGTTTTTAATAGTTTGATTTATAGATTAATAAATATACCCCTTAATGAAGATAAATTTAATAAAGAATATAAACATATTATTAATACGGCTTTAATTAATGATTTTAATAAAGAATTAATATGTGGGCTGTTCAACAAACAATGATCATAATTTTGTTTTGACAATGCACCTTAAGTCATCCTCATAATTTTGATGAACCTTCTCAAAATAGTCTCCCCTGAATGCGATGCACTTGTCCCAGCGTTTCTGTCAGTCTTCAAAGACATGCTGGAAACCAGTTTGTGAGATATCCTTCAAAATCGCCACCGCAATCTTCACCACTGCTTCTGATGATAGATAATACCTCCCACGAAGGTATTTCTTCAAGTTAGGGAATAGAAAAAAGTCGCATGGGCTAAATCCGGACCATAGGGAGGGTGAGTGATGCACTTCACGTTGATTTTTGCAAGATATTCAGCAATAAGATTGACAAGATGCAGCCGCGCATTGTCGTGGTGCATCATCCAGCCTGTGTCATGGAAATGTGATGTTATGCGCGTGATATGGACTTACAATGTTTTCAGGACATCCCTGTAGTATTGTCCAGTTACTGATGTGTGTGCAGGTACAACATGCTGATAAACCATTCCATGAATATCAAAGAATGAGATGACCATAACTTTCCCAGCAGAAGCAACCACTTTTGCTTTTTGGGGGTTGATGATGAAGGAGATTTCCACACTGAGCTTTGCTGTTTGCTCTCAGGATTGGAATGATTTAGCCAAGTTTCATCAGCAGTGATTACGTTTGAAAGAAACTCCTGATCTTCCTCTAACATCAACTTTAACTGCATGCAGACCTGCATGCGATTGTCCTTTTGTTCAGGAATCAACAGTCTTGGAACCCATCGCGCACAAACACGTCTCATGTGTAATGTTTCTGTCACCAACGTGTGGGTGACACCCAATGAAATGTTCAGTATTTCAGAAAGTGATATTAAGGTAATTCGTCGATCCTCTCTCACAATGGCAGCAGCAGTGTTGATGTTTTCTTCCGTAAGAGCAGTAACTGGAGCACCGGGTCCACCTTCCTTTGAAATTGATTGTCTCTCCTCTTTAAACATTTTAAACCACCTTCGAGCTGTGCTGTAGGGAAGAACAAACTCTCCATAGGCCTCCTGTAACATTATATAGGCCTCAACTGAAGATTTGTTGAGACGAAAGCGGAATTTCAAAGCCGCATATTGTTCCTCGCGCGTTACCTCCATTGCAGCGGTAGGCAATACTGAACATGTCTGAACTGGTTCTCACAGGCGGGAATCAGGAGTACCAACAATGAAACTACTACGGCGTGTTTCTTTCACATTAAGCTAACAGAATATAATAATATTGAATTTTAGTGCGAAAAATTATGATCATTCTTTATTGAACAGCTCTGGTACATATAAATGTTTTTGCAGGACTAAGTCAGTATGTGTTTATTATTTATTTACGTAATGTTATGTACACACCTATAGCTCAGGAGTTTGGTTGTACGAAGTAATAAGTGCTTGTGTAAATTCCTGGTATGCCGACGTCTGTGTTCAGTTGTGCAGTTATCGATTGTTACAGCTCGTCCCGTTATACATCCAAACCAAACAAGTTGCCGAAACATCAGGGGTTTCCGCTTCAAGGCACTTGTTATGCAATCATATTGTAGTACTTCTCTATGCACCGTATTGCATACTGGGATGGGAGAAGAGTATGGGTACAAATATAGTTAATTTATCCTTTTTATCACTTTCTCCTAGTCCCATATACATTTATAACCCCTCGAGGTTGACATGTTATTTATGGCATTCGATTTCCGTTTAAATTGCACTCTTTATCAAGAACTAAATTACTTCTACATTGTAACATTTTGTACATCTCTCAACGCTTAAATTTAATAAAATTCGTTCATAATGAAGAAGACTTCAGAGGCGTTTAAGAAAATTCGAGATAAGCGTGAAATGTTAATGAAAATGCGTAAAATATTGCAATTCCCTGCATATTATTAGAGCCATTTATTAGAAAACCAATATTTTTATAACTTTTCCGTGTAAATGGCTTGTTTTTATAGTTACACTGCCCATAAAAATACATATAGGTACGCAAGCATGTACACGGACTATTTTTTTTTAATTTACGTCCTCCAACGTTAAATCATATTAGACAATTAATGAAATGATGCTCAAATAAGTCTGGGGCCCTTAGAGCTTAGAGTTACCCGACATTCATCTATCTAGATAAGCGAAAACCTCCAACGTTAAGTCATATCGAATGATGAACGAAATGATGTTCAAATGAGTACAGGGTACATAGAGCTTAGAGTTACCAGACATTCATCTTTCAGGATAAGCGAAACCTCCAACGTTAAGTCATATCGGACGATGAATGAAATGATGTTCAAATGAGTACAGGGTACGTAGAGCTTAGAGTTACCAGACATTCATCTTTCAGGATAAGAGAAAACCTCCAACGTTAAGTCATATCGGACGATGAATGAAATGATGTTCAAATGAGTACAGGGTACGTAGAGCTTAGAGTTACCAGACATTCATCTTTCAGGATAAGGGAAAACCTCCAACGTTAAGTCATATCGGACGATGAATGAAATGATGTTTAAATGAGTACAGGGTACATAGAGCTTAGAGTTACCAGACATTCATCTTTCAGGATAAGAGAAAACCTCCAACGTTAAGTCATATCGGACGATGAATGAAATGATGTTCAAATGAGTACAGGGTACGTAGAGCTTAGAGTTACCAGACATTCATCTTTCAGGATAAGGGAAAACCTCCAACGTTAAGTCATATCGGACGATGAATGAAATGATGTTTAAATGAGTACAGGGTACATAGAGCTTAGAGTTACCAGACGCTCACCTTTCAGGATAAGGGAAAATCTCCAAGGTTAAGCCATATCGGACGATGAATGAAATAATATCAGGATAAGGGAAACTCTGGAAAAATCTTATTCAGATAACTCGCCAGGACCAAAATTTGTACTTGGGACTGCTTGAACTTAAGGAATGCATGCTGCCACCTACTCTACGGAGGCGGGAATGAACCTTTTTGTTAAAACATTTTGGGGAAGGATATCTGGGTGCTTTAAGACACATTTCCAGTGAATATTTTGGAGTGCGAGCTTCCCATATTTACTAGCAGACAAAGAAAGAAGGAATAAAGGTGGGCAAAGTCTGTTGGATACACGCAGTGTATTTGTTTCTTGCCATATGTAAGCTATGGAGAAAGTAAAACAAACAGAAATATGAAATATTGAATGCGAGAAATTATGGAAGGAAACAAAGACGTCAAGTGAGAGAAATTTGGAAAATAGAATAAGAAGAAAGATAGAAAAAAAAGAGGAAATAAACAAGAATCAATCTCAAGTACCGCAGGAAGAACAAGTAAAAGAAAGTGAACAAGAAAGTGCAGAAAGGGCAGATGTGAGTTTAGTTTTAACTCACACATACGTGGATTAGCTAAAAATTAACATGTGAAGGACGTTGCAGGCTACCGGCACGCCCTGTCCGGGTATATAAGTCACCATTTTGGTATGGGACAGCACAGTTCAACTGTTTGCGAGTACTGGACATTACCAGCAGCGCTACCAACTCAACAATCATGAACAAGCTCGTGCAGGTGAGTTTCATACCTAAATGTTCAATATCTGCTCTAGGATTTACTCATAGACAAAAGAGGAACGCAATCATTTATACATCGTGCTTATTATTAGCAGTTGTGTTCATTAAATGCATTATAACAGCGAAGATGGTGTAACAGAAAAACCATTTAATATTTATCAATAACTGTCTACATACATCTTCAACATTTCAAAATTTATTTGTGATACTCTTTTCTCTGTCGCACTACGGGCTAATACTTTCAAATTTTCGTGTGCTTGTGGTCTATACGCTGAGATGTAATACACGATGAAAATTATTTATAGTAAATTTTCTTCAAAGGACACTAATAACACTATTTCAAAAACATTTAACTTATCTGCACATTATTATAACAGTCGTTTAAAATCTAGAAAGCAAAATTATGATTTGAATAACAAATATTTTGTTTTCTGACATTTTAATTTACAAAGTCACCTTTAAGATTTGAAATTTTTAAATATTTTTCTTTTGATGATACACATTCAAGATCCAAATTACTTGCTGTATCCAGAAGGATGTGTAAATTTTAATATATTAGAAATTACATGAATATTTTTGGAAAAAGTTAACTTGTTAAAAAGAGAATAATGTTAAGATATTATTAAGACATTATTTACGTTCAGAGGCCAAGAAGGAAGCTTGATTAAACTGATATACAAAAATGAAAACTTTCTTTTGGCTCATGGGGCGCAATATAAATGCTAGACTGAGATATTGGGTGTGGGTTTTCTTTGTTCATAGGGTGACAAAGAGCACGTTTTCAATGTGATGGTAATCGACACATGGTGTTATTTTACAGGTCGCTTTGTGCGTTGTGTTCGCCGCCGCCGTCTCAGCCAAGCCCGGCTACCTGGGTCTTGCTGCCCCTTATGCCGCCCATGTGGCTGCCCCCTACGCCGCTGCTCATGTAGCCGCTCTGGCCGCCGCTGAACACAGCGGTGCCTACATCCACGACCCCAGCGGTGACCACGCCGTCCCCTACATCCACGACCCCAGCGGCGATGTCGATCTTCACTCTGCTCGTGTGGTAGCTGCTGTCCCCGCTGCCGTCCACGCCTATGCTGCCGCCCCCGCTGCTGTGGCCGCCCACCACCTTTCCTACGCCGCCGCTCTCCCCTACGCCGCCGCCGTCCATGGAGTCCCCGCCATCCACGGAGTTCACGCTATCCACGGAGTCCACGCCGCCGTCCCCGCTGCCGTGGTTGACACCCCTGAAGTCGTCGCCGCCAGGGCTGCCCATCTTGCCGCCAAGGCTGCCGCCCATGCTCATCTCGGTTAAACTTGACTGAATAATCGATATTTATTTTACCTGGGCATTAGTCTTGTAGCGATCACCCACAGCACGGCTATGTTTTCATTGATGTTGATCTAATAAAAACGGTTGAATTTACCAAAAGCATAATGTTTATTCTTCTTTTCACACCTTCAGGACTAATTGTTGTCCGTACCGATATCCTTCCCCTCTCCCTTTGTAATATTTACTCTGGGAAACATCCTGCCTTGCCCACTTGCTTAGGTGCAGTACACACGATTATAATTAACACCTCAAGCAATTATATCATTTAAAAACTAATAACTGTTGCATTAATACTTTGCACTAAATTTTAATAAAATAATAAATATATTTGAACTTAATTATTACATGAATTCAGCTGGAGAGAATTTACACAGCCGTTGTAGAAGCAAAACTGCTGTATTTGGTAGACATATGGGGTTTGGAGGAGGGGGGGGGGTTGCAAATATAAATGTGATACATAGAAACTTTTGCAAACAAGTTTTGGGCTTACCACGAGCTTCACCAAATGGAGTGGCGCAAGCAGAATTGGGAAGACTGCGAACTAGAGGGATAATGGTGGAAAGGGTGTTAAAATATTGGGCGAGAATTAGGAGTTTAGATGAGCAGAATATTCTGTGTTAATGCTTGATAGTAAAGGAAAGACTAAATTATATATATATATAATTTGATTGTGGTGATCTGGATTGAATTTTGCTCGACGGGCTTTCCCAGTCAATCATTGCAGGTTACCTCCAGCATATCGACAAATTTTTACTTCTTTAATGAAAAGATTCCATTAATTACATACAACTCCTTACTCCTGCACGTTTACTCATCACTAACAGGATGACAAAACACATATATCCTTATGAAGATTATTGATTTTCTGTTACTATGCAAAACTGTTTCTCTTTTCACATCAAGCAAGATTATTGATTTTCTATTCCCTAGCAACCGTTCATCATTTTTTATACTGCCATTTCATGGCCCACTAATATTCACACCAGAAAACAAAACTCATTTCAAACAAAAAAATCCCGTTACACAGGGAATTATTGCAAAGTGGATTTTGGAAAGAACTTAGATTAAGAACAAAAGATACTGAAAAACAAGTAATGTTAGGAAGCTTCAACTTGATAAAGCTCACTGTAAATTTATAGAGAGATGAAAGTGATGTGGAACAGGGAAAAATACATTGTTATTTGTGATAAAGCAGCAAGAGAAGGCTTTGCATTGGCCAGAACATGGGTGGTGAAGAGGGAGGTGTCACCAAAGGGATAAAGAAAGGTATTTCCTTTTAGAATGTGAAGAAACTAGGTTGCTTAGGGAGAAGAAAGGTAAAAAATAATGAACAAGGCTACCAAAAGAAATTCAAGCAATGAAGTTAATGACTGTAAAAAATAAGAAAAATTTAACTGAAATTGGAAAATTTTTGGGGAAAGTAAGAGCCAAATGGTTGAGGAAGATAAGTAAATATGATGAAAATGAAGATGAAGTTATTTTAGATAAGTTGCCAATAGGGACCCATTAGCTCGACAACCTCAGAGTTTGAGTCTATTGGGCCCAAGGGTAACCAGCAACTCAGTGTAGTAATAAGTATGTACATATATAATAAATACACAAATTTTAATTTTGCACATAATTTACCACTAACGTGGAAAATATATCTCCATATTATGAGCTACACAACTTCAAAATGATATAAACTGACAATTTCAGTGTCGGTCCCTTAACATTTTAATATTGTGATACAAAAATTGTAATATATAATACAATTAAATGCGACTATTTTGTGAAGTTGATTTTAATGTAAAGTTGGCAATAGATACGGCTGGTTTTCAGACAAATTCCTAGAAGTAGTTCGGACGGTTACGCTAGTGAAAGCGGAAGGTATGACAGGCTTAGCTTGGGATTGTTGGAATGTGAGGTAGGAGCTATAGACGAACTCTGAGTTGTAAAGCAGCAAATATCACAAAAGTAGAAATGAGGTGAGAACATAGGATTAGAAGCTAGGAGTCGTTACCAAAATGGAGGTTACTAGCTTAATAGCACATCTTGGACATAATCTAAGACATTTCTGGTCTGATCGCTGTTTCGACAAGACGGATTAGACGTCATTCTTGTCTCAATGACAGAACCGCGTGTTATGAACAACTTTAACGCCGGACATTCATATAGTAGAAATAATCATTTCTTCCACGCTAGCCGTGTGTAGGCTAAGGTTTGGATCAGTAGTGGCATAAATAAATAAATTCTGCTTTATTTTTGTCTCGGCATCTAGAAGCTACACCGAGACCTATTTTACAATATTAATTACTTTCTTATTTACAATAAAATTTTACATTAAGACATTAAATGGTTTTTGCAGATACATGTTATAATTACATTACAAAAACTAACCTAACTAGCTACTGTCAGTAGCTTTACATTTGCAAGGTAAACTAAACGGAAAAGGTACATATGTTCTTTTTTATCTTGAAAAGTGCAGAGCGATGCGCAGTGGTATCCGGACGAGTCCACCTCAGAACGGTTGCAACTGGAGGGGAGGGCAGGTCAGTTGCGAGCAACTAAACACGTGCAGAGCTACTCGGTAACACTACAGCTTGTTTCAAAATGTGCTTGTCTCCTAGTTCCAAGAGAGCATTTATAAATGACGCCTCCTAGCAGCACATTAGGAAATAAAGTGCTACATTTAAAAACACGAGAAGTAATAACCAATATCCATACATTTATAAAAAAGGAACAATGGTCTGGGTCAGCTATAAAAATCTGGGGAAGGGTATCTGAGGCAACAGTTGTGTCTGAAAGCAGTTTAGGAGAGTTATTAAGGAAAGAAAAGCCATTGGTGCTAGTGCAACAACGTCCTTCTCTATGCCCAGTAAACAAAGATTAAGAACATGCACAAAATCTAATTTGGATGTTTTAATTGAGAAGTAGTTAGGCGAACTGTGAATAATTTTAAAGCATAGAAAAACAAAGACCAGCTTTGAAGAAAGTGCTTATGAAGCTAAAAATTCTACTGACTTCCAAGGCAGTGTTTGAACATTAAGAAGAGTTCTTTTGAAACTAGGATTATTTGAAAAAAAAAAACACTAAGCCTGACAGACAAATTTTAATCGAACATTGAACCATACGTGCAAAAAAACTTAAGTATTTACGAAATATTCGGAGATATCGAAGTGAAGTTTGTATATTTTACATGGATGAAACTTATATAAATACAGCACATACTGGACCATATGCCTGGAGTGAAATACGTTACAGTGACTCTGCAGCGATATTGAAAGGCCGACAGTTGTTTATCATGTCTGCTGGAGGAGAACAGGGTTTTGTTCCAAATGCCTATGTACTATTTAAGATCCAACAGAAGCGTGGAGAGTACTACCATAGTAAGAATTACAACTTAGTTTATAAGAGCTGCAAAACTGGCTTCGAGAATGAAATTTGTTTTTGGGCACCTTATGCACCGCCCTCCTCTCTCGTAATCTTACGCGTGTGACGCATTGTCGCGATAGGTGCACTATCCCCACCACAGTTGCTACTCATCCCTACCGCGCAGGATTCCTGTCAAGATAAAATAATACATCTTTATGTAGAAAGAATTTATCCAAACCTTTATTTATTAAATATCACGTTACTGTCCTATTACGTTGTCTAAGTCCCTCAGATCTTCTAATTTGCGGTGACTGATTTTGAACGCCGGCCTGTAGTACTTGGTTATTATGTTCCCTATTATAAGGCTCATGTGATATATTTTTACTGTATCCGTGGGTAGTTTAAAAGTCCTTGTGGTTAATGTTGATAATTTCATCATTATTTTCCTAGCCTTATTTGCTACTTCTTTTAGATGTGTATCGTAATACTTTTTTTTAAATCTAAAAATACTCCTAGATATTTAACAACTTTGCTCCTTTTAATATTTTCATTATTTATTTTGTAGAGTAGAGGCAAACTGAAATATTCAATGCCATAGCCAGGACTTGAACCACGGATCTCCCGCTCTCCGTGAGCTTGCTCTAAACCACTGAGCTACTACGGACAACATGCCGACATGACATTAAATTCTCCAACTGACTCGTATATTTCCCTGTAGAACACTAGGAGTTCTCATATGCTATGAGACACGCACCTTTTGTGACGACTTACTATGCTGTAAGTACTTAAGTCCCAGGCTTCATAGCTACTATGACCAACATGTCGACATGGCATTAAATTTTCCAACTGTCTCGTATATTTCCCGGTAGACCACTAGGGGTTCTCATATGCTATGAGACACGCACCTTTTGTGACGACTTACTATGCTGTAAGTACTTAAGTCCCAGGCTTCATAGCTACTATGGCCAACATGCCGACATGACATTAAATTCTCCAACTGTCTCGTATGTTTCCCGGTAGACCACTAGGGGTTCTCATATGCTATGAGACACGCACCTTTTGTGACGACTTACTATGCTGTAAGTACTTAAGTCCCAGGCTTCATAGCTACTACGGACAACATGCCGACATGACATTAAATTCTCCAACTGACTCGTATGTTTCCCGGTAGACCACTAGGGGTTCTCATATGCTATGAGACACGCACCTTTTGTGACGACTTACTATGCTGTAAGTACTTAAGTCCCAGGCTTCATAGCTACTATGGCCAACATGCCGATATGACATTAAATTCTCTAACTGACTCGTATGTTTCCCGGTAGACCACTAGGAGTTCTCATATGCTATGAGACATGCACCTTTTGTGGCGACCTACTATGCTGTAAGTACTTAAGTCCCAGGCTTCATAGCTACTATGGACATCATGCCGACATGACATTAAATTCTCTAACTGACTCGTATGTTTCCCGGTAGACCACTAGGGGTTCTCATATGCTATGAGACACGCACCTTTTGTGACGACTTACTATGCTGTAAGTACTTAAGTCCCAGCCTTCATAGCTACTATGACCAACATGCCGACATGACATTAACTTCTCCAACTGACTCGTATGTTTCCCGGTAGACCACTAGGGGTTCTCATATGCTATGAGACATGCACCTTTTGTGACGACTTACTATGCTGTAAGTACTTAAGTCCCAGGCTTCATAACTACTATGACCAACATGCCGACATGACATTACATTTTCCAACTGACTCGTATATTTCCCGGTAGACCGCTAGGGGATCTCATATGCAATGAGACACACACCTTTTGTGACGACCTACTATGCTGTAAGTACTTAAGTCCCAGGCTTCATAGCTACTATGTCCAACACGCCGACATGACATTAAATTCTCCAACTGACTCATATGTTTCCCGGTAGACCACTAGGGGTTGTCATATGCTATGAGACACGCACCTTTTGTGACGACTTACTATGATGTAAGTACTTAAGTCCCAGGCTTCATAGCTACTATGACCAACATGCCGACATGACGTTAAATTCTCCAACTGACTCATATATTTCCCGGTAGACCACTAGGGGTTCTCATATGCTATGAGACACGCACCTTTTGTGACGACTTACTATGCTGTAAGTACTTAAGTCCCAGGCTTCATAGCTACTATGACCAACATGCCGACATGACATTAAATTCTCCAAATGACTCATATGTTTCTCGGTAGACCACTAGGGGTTCTCATATGCTATGAGACACGCGCCTTTTGTGACGACTTACTATGCTGTAAGTACTTAAGTCCCAGGTTTCATAGTTACTATGGCCAACATGCCGACATGACATTAAATTCTGCAACTAACTCGTATGTTTCCCGGTAGACCACTAGGAGTTCTCATATGCTATGAGACACGCACCTTTTGTGGCGACTTACTATGCTGTAAGTACTTAAGTCCCAGGCTTCATAGTTACTATGGCCAACATGCCGACATGACATTAAATTCTCCAACTGACTCGTATGTTTCCCGGTAGACCACTAGGAGTTCTCATATGCTATAAGACACGCACCTTTTGTGACGACTTACTATGCTGTAAGTACTTAAGTCCCAGGTTTCATAGTTACTATGGCCAACATACCGACATGACATTAAATTCCCCAACTAACTCGTATGTTTCCCGGTAGACCACTAGGGGTTCTCATGTGCTATGAGACACGCACCTTTTGTGGCGACTTACTATGCTGTAAGTACTTAAGTCCCAGGCTTCATGGCTACTATGCCCAACATGCTGACATGACATTAAATTCTCCAACTGACTCGTGTTTCCCGGTAGACCACTAGGGTTCTCATGTGCTATGAGACACGCACCTTTTGTGGCGACTTACTATGCTGTAAGTACTTAAGTCCCAGGCTTCATGGCTACTATGCCCAACATGCTGACATGACATTAAATTCTCCAACTGACTCGTATATTTCCCGGTAGAACACTAGGGGTTCTCATATGCTATGAGACACGCACCTTTTGTGACGACTTACTATGCTGTAAGTACTTAAGTCCCAGGCTTCATAGCTACTATGTCCAACACGCCGACATGACATTAAATTCTCCAACTGACTCGTATGTTTCCCGGTAGACCACTAGGGGTTCTCATATGCTATGAGACACGCACCTTTTGTGACGACTTACTATGCTGTAAGTACTTAAGTCCCAGGCTTCATAGCTACTATGTCCAACACGCCGACATGACATTAAATTCTCCAACTGACTCGTATATTTCCCGGTAGAACACTAGGGGTTCTCATATGCTATGAGACACGCACCTTTTGTGACGACTTACTATGCTGTAAGTACTTAAGTCCCAGGCTTCATAGCTACTATGACCAACATGCCGACATGACATTAAATTCTCCAACTGACTCGTATGTTTCCTGGTAGACCACTAGGAGTTCTCATATGCTATGAGACACGCACCTTTTGTGACGACTTACTATGCTGTAAGTACTTAAGTCCCAGGCTTCATAGCTACTATGACCAACATACCGATATGACATTAAATTCTCCAACTGTCTCGTATGTTTCCCGGTAGACCACTAGGAGTTCTCATATGCTATGAGACACGCACCTTTTGTGACGACTTACTATGCTGTAAGTACTTAAGTCCCAGGCTTCATAGCTACTATGACCAACATGTCGACATGGCATTAAATTCTCCAACTGTCTCGTATGTTTCCCGGTAGACCACTAGGGGTTCTCATATGCTATGAGACACGCACCTTTTGTGACGACTTACTATGCTGTAAGTACTTAAGTCCCAGGCTTCATAGCTACTATGACCAACATGTCGACATGGCATTAAATTCTCTAACTGACTCGTATGTTTCCCGGTAGACCACTAGGGGTTCTCATATGCTATGAGACACGCACCTTTTGTGACGACTTACTATGCTGTAAGTACTTAAGTCCCAGCCTTCATAGCTACTATGGCCAACATGCCGACATGACATTAAATTCTCCAACTGTCTCGTATGTTTCCCGGTAGACCACTAGGGGTTCTCATATGCTATGAGAATCGCACCTTTTGTGACGACTTACTATGCTGTAAGTACTTAAGTCCCAGGCTTCATAGCTACTATGGACAACATGCCGACATGACATTAAATTCTCCAACTGACTCGTATGTTTCCCGGTAGACCACTAGGGGTTCTCATATGCTATGAGACACGCACCTTTTGTGACGACTTACTATGCTGTAAGTACTTAAGTCCCAGGCTTCATAGCTACTATGGCCAACATGCCGACATGACATTAAATTCTCTAACTGACTCGTATGTATCCCGGTAGACCACTAGGGGTTCTCATATGCTATGAGACACGCACCTTTTGTGACGACTTACTATGCTGTAAGTACTTAAGTCCCAGGCTTCATAGCTACTATGTCCAACAAGCCGACATGACATTAAATTCTCCAACTGACTCATATGTTTCCCGGTAGATCACTAGTGGTTGTCATATGCTATGAGACACGCACCTTTTGTGACGACTTACTATGATGTAAGTACTTAAGTCCCAGGCTTCATAGCTACTATGACCAACATGCCGACATGACATTAAATTCTCCAACTGACTCACATATTTCCCGGTAGACCACTAGGGGTTCTCATATGCTATGAGACACGCACCTTTTGTGACGACTTACTATGCTGTAAGTACTTAAGTCCCAGGCTTCATAGCTACTATGACCAACATGCCGACATGACATTAAATTCTCCAAATGACTCATATGTTTCTCGGTAGACCACTAGGGGTTCTCATATGCTATGAGACACGCGCCTTTTGTGACGACTTACTATGCTGTAAGTACTTAAGTCCCAGGTTTCATAGTTACTATGGCCAACATGCCGACATGACATTAAATTCTCCAACTAACTCGTATGTTTCCCGGTAGACCACTAGGAGTTCTCATATGCTATGAGACACGCACCTTTTGTGGCGACTTACTATGCTGTAAGTACTTAAGTCCCAGGCTTCATAGTTACTATGGCCAATGCCGACATGACATTAAATTCTCCAACTGACTCGTATGTTTCCCGGTAGACCACTAGGAGTTCTCATATGCTATAAGACACGCACCTTTTGTGACGACTTACTATGCTGTAAGTACTTAAGTCCCAGGTTTCATAGTTACTATGGCCAACATACCGACATGACATTAAATTCCCCAACTAACTCGTATGTTTCCCGGTAGACCACTAGGGGTTCTCATGTGCTATGAGACACGCACCTTTTGTGGCGACTTACTATGCTGTAAGTACTTAAGTCCCAGGCTTCATGGCTACTATGCCCAACATGCTGACATGACATTAAATTCTCCAACTGACTCGTATGTTTCCCGGTAGACCACTAGGGTTCTCATGTGCTATGAGACACGCACCTTTTGTGGCGACTTACTATGCTGTAAGTACTTAAGTCCCAGGCTTCATGGCTACTATGCCCAACATGCTGACATGACATTAAATTCTCCAACTGACTCGTATGTTTCCCGGTAGACCACTAGGGGTTCTCATATGCTATGAGACCCGCACCTTTTGTGTCGACTTACTATGCTGTAAGTACTTAAGTCCCAGGCTACATAGCTACTATGACCAACATGCCGACATGACATTAAATTCTCCAACTGACTCTTATGTTTCCTGGTAGACCACTAGGGGTTCTCATATGCTATGAGACCCGCACCTTTTGTGTCGACTTACTATGCTGTAAGTACTTAAGTGCCAGGCTACATAGCTACTATGCCCAACATGCTGACATGACATTAAATTCTCCAACTGACTCTTATGTTTCCTGGTAGACCACTAGGGGTTCTCATATGCTATGAGACGCGCACCTTTTATGACGACTTACTATGTTGTAAGTACTTAAGTCCCAGGCTTCATAGAGCAACCGGACGGAGTGCGGGAGATCCGTGGTTCAAATCCCGGCTATGGCATTGCATTTTTACAGTCTGGCTTTACTCATCCATTCATATAGTAGCTTTGGCAATTTCTCCGCTAAAGTTTGGACGGTTCATTAAAAGTTTCGAAGTCAGAACTAGTGTGATCCTTTCATTGAATAATACGCACCCACGTAGGGGAAAGTCGTGCAGTATCGGCTGGTATGCAGTACCGGTTACTACTGTCATTTCCCTTTTTGCCTCCATGTGGCAGAAGTTTCCAGTAAGCAGTAGCAAGCTCATGCATCCACGTGCGCTATAGTTGGATATCTTCTTCCTCTCTTCAGTTGTTTGTCTGCTCTGAGTGCCCGAGCTCTTAGCGCACGGAAGATGGTAGCGCTGTATTTGCTATCTCTGTAAACCAGGGAACTGAGCAGAAATAGTGACAATATGTCCCCATGCTTTTGTATTCTACTATTGTTGTATATGTGGCAGTGCAATGTGTCACTGACAATCTATATTGTAACAAAAGACAGTGGCCGACACTGCAAGACACTTTCTACAAACCTTATAGTTCTAGCTTTTTTACTTTCGATGTAATAAAGTACTATAAATAAAAAAAGATAAAAATCCTGTGATTTGCATATTGAAACCTGGGAAGAATCCGGTGCACCCTTCCAACTACCGTTCCATCAGTCTCCTTTCCACCCTCTCGAAGTGTTCGAGAGGTTGAGTCTCTCCCGCTTGTCCGCCATTCTGGGAGATATTCAAGCCATTCCCGACCATCAGTTTGGATTTCGTCCTGGGCACTCGACAGTTCATCAGTTACTGCGTGTGGTGGAGACCGCCGCCCTGGATTTCCAGGAAGGCGTCTTCACGGCTGCGGTTTCGTTGGATGTCGAGAAGGCCTTCTCTACGAAATGGCATGCCGGACTCCTGTATAAGTTGATCCAACTGGGGCTCCCAACACGGATGATCAATATTCTACACAGCTTCCGCACCGCACTTTTAAAGTCACAGTTGCGGGGAAAACATCAACACTTAGACCAGCGAGAGGCGGAGTCCCCGAAGGCTCTGTACCATCTCCCACCTTATTCAACGTCTTTATGGCAGATCTCCCCACAGAACCACGAGTCGTAATGGCACAATAAGCTGACGACGTGCTTCTGTTCTGCAAAGACAGACACATACTCAGAGCCTACAATCCCTTACAGAGACACCTCCGTCTCACACAACAGTGGTGCCGGCGTTGGCGGATGTCCGTAAATCCGGACAAAAGCCACGCCATACTTTTCACAAAGCGCCACACCCCGCAGACTGCCCCAAATTCAGCTTCCGAGGTCGAAGGATAGAGTGGACTAACTCTGTCCGATACCTTGGAGTAACATTGGATAGAGGCCTAACCTTTCGCCAACACATCAGAGACCTAGCGGCAAGGGTACAGGGAGCTATCGCTTCCCTGTATCCTATGCTGGGGTCGAGCTCGATGCCGCTTGGCCTGAGGTTATACCTTTTCCGAGCGCTGGTAATCCCCGTGATGCTATATGCCTGCGAGATCTGGGGCATGGCCGCAGATAGCTGGTTGGCATGGCTTCAACGTGCACAGAATAGAGGGCTACGGTCTATCTATTCTGTGGGTCGCTATTTTCCTACCAGGTTGCTTCACGAAGCCTCGGGACTTCCATATGTGGAGGACGAATTTAGGCGCCGGGCATCAAAATTCTACGTAACTTTATCAACTCATAGAACCGCCCTTGTTAGATCACTGGGAGATTATGACCCCACTAGACGCCGTGCTAGACAACATCGGGTCCCACGCATGGCATGCCGGCACCCAAGATAACCCAGGAGCTAACCCTAACAGCAGCTAAAGCTGAGCTCCACATAATCTCCTAAGTCGTTTGGCAACAAAATTCTCCCCAACCCAAAACTAAAATAAAAACACCAAGGTGCTGGATATTGCATCCTGTCCTTTCATCCCGAAGGTACAGTAATTGTAACCCCACGAAGTTCATCAACCTCTAAACCTACACCATATCCATCCTACAAAATCCCGTTTCGAATACCTTACCTGCGGTTAAACCCTTAACGGGTGGGCACGCAGCAAAAACCTTCTGGCTATATACAGCCAGCCAGCACCACATGGCATGGCATTAAAAGCATTACATTATACTATCTATTAAACATGTCTTGAAGTAAGAGAATAATATTGTAAGGTTCCGATTAACCACCACAGTTACAGAGTAAAGTCAAAAAACTTACCCGGCTGATACTGCACAACCTTCCTCTATACCCTGAGATAGGTTTGAGAAGATCTACGGAATTAGCATCAAAGAAGAGATCAAAACATTGAAGCATTACTGCTTCAAAATAAAATGCACTGAAGGGTAGAAAAGATGCGCAAAATAGAAAAATTAGAAGCCAAATTTCATTTCACTAAAATATGTTTGATGTATCCTTGAAAGTGTCTGTAATTATGTAATTTAATTTAAATTTCCCCGTATTACTTATGGCATATACTGGTGTAAAAGATGCTTCCCTTTATCATTTGGAGTTACAACTTCATCCCGCCTCGTAATAATGCCAACAATGGATGTAAAAATTATCTGACGTTCGTGAACATGGTTAAGAAATATCAGCAGTATCTCATTGTAAGTTTGACACTGTTGTACAGCCTGTATTTAAGTATCGTTTGTTTTAAATAATCACAGCAAATTAAAATTTAAATCTTTGTAAGTTCCATCATATAATATGCAATAGGTTAGTGGTAAGTTTTGGCGACTTTTTAATTGAAATTTCTGGGTGAAAAATAAAAGTTTTATCTACTTTGTAGTGCGTAGGTTTTCACGGCTGGAGTCATTTGGTAGATAATGATTATCCGGCTTGTAGGCTGTGGTATATTGGAAAATAGTCGTCCATACGTTTCGTTCGAAACTGTGTCGAACATCTTCAGTGGCGTGGCGGTAACACTCTCGTTGTACTCTCGGCTGCAAAAAGGGAAGATAGGCATGGGAGATTTATGGAGAGCAGAGGAGACAAATTGTTGTGGTTTTTGCATAGAAGTGAGAACCAGAGTACAAAACATAGATAGACAAGAGATATGGGAAAGTATAGAAGAAAAGAAATCTTTGAAATTTTGTAAAAAATTAAGGACAGAATGGGGTAGGGAAAAATATATAGATCAATGCAGCCGAAAGTACCACGAGAGTGTTACGGCCACGCCACTGAAGATGTTCGACACAGTTTGGAACGAAACGTCTGGAAGACTATTTTCCAATAGACCACGGCCTACAAGCCCGGATAATCATTATCTACCAAAATTTATCTAATTTGTTTTATGTAATTTGATACAACCCAGAAAAGTGATAGCTAATGACAGATCGTCAATGTCAGGGGTAAGAATATGTAAACATAAACTGGAGATGTCAGTCAGATGTTAGAAAGAATGTATGAAGCGGTCGTTGAAGCCAGAACAATGTATGAGTCACATCAGAGATAGGAACACAATTAGACCAGATGTATGGATTGTTTTGGACTGACAAAATCGGCAACAAGAGAAGTGACATTACTAGAGTTGGGTAATACAAAAAGGAGGGGAATAATAATAATAGAGAGAATACTGAAATTCTGGTATAAGTGTATTAAAGGGCAGAAAGGGGAATTATTGAATCTGTGCATGAAGCAACAGAAAAGCAGTAAAAACATAAACAGTTGATGGTCGGAATTGGAAAGAATGATATTAAAGATAGACATGGGGCATCTATGGAGAGCAGAGGAGACAAATCATAGCGGTTTTTGGAAGTAAGTGAGAACTAGACTACAAGACATAGAAAGAAGATATGGGAAAGTATAGAAGAAAAGAAAACTTTGAAATTTTATAAGCAATTAAAGACAGAATGGGACAGGGAAAAATATATAGATCAATGTGACAAAGCTGGAAGAGAAGGCATAGCATGGATCAGAGTAGGAATATTATATCTAAAAGGGTTGAGAAGTAATGAGGTAGGGATATGTGAATTTTGTGGAGATGAAGAGAGCACTGTTCATTACCTGATAGAATGTAAGGAGTTGGCAAATTACAGGAGAAAAATATGGGATAAGATATGGGACAGTGTAAGTAAAGAGATATTGGCGGTACGTATGCTAACAGGGATGGGAGAAAAGAAAAATAGATGTATAGGAGATTTCTTATATAGGATAAGAGAAAAGTGGATTAGAATAAAAGAAGCGAAGGTCAAGAAGAAATGACACCAAGCTGATCAGGAAAACCAAAGGCTTATGTCCAGGGGACCTGCATCAGAGAGTAAATCTTAGGTCAACAATTTCATGTATTTGTCATACAGCATGTTCTATGTTAAATTTTATTGTACTGAATTTGTAATGGATACTGTACAAATAAGTAAATATCAAATGTAATTAGATAAATAATAATGCACTCTAGAAATTATTGCCTTTATTTTTTATTTTTTTTTTTTTTTTTTGTTCACTTATATATTATTGTCATAAGAGCAGCTTCCCTGGCTTTGTCACTTCATTAAGAAACAAAAGACAGGTATAAAAACAGCTTTTTGTCGTCTACTTGACTCTCCATTATTGAAAACTAACTTACACATACAAAGATACAAAAACTAAACATATTATATTATATACCATAATTCTCATATCGAATAACAAAACATATTATTTTGGACGTAGAAATTTCATTTAAAACTCGCCAGTACTTACGGATCAACCTATATCGTATTAATTCATAATATAAAGGTCAAAGTGTAGCGAAACAGGGACATGGTAAATGGTCAATCTTGATTGTCCACTACAAGGTCACCAACTTAAACATTTTAAAATTGGCGCATATTTATAACCACAGAGAAAAATAATGTACTCTGCTGTTGATTTTGTTGTAGTATCAAATGGATAACTGTTCTTAGCAAGTCTGTTTTATTGGATTTACTGTACATACTCTAATATACAGCGCTGTAAATATTTCACAATTTTTCCGTCATACAAAAGTTTAAATTAGATGTGGTATAGTCCATGTACTTCAGGTTTCTAATCATGAAAAATAGTTATTTATGGTAGATAGTAATGAATCAAGACGTAGTTATTCACGAGTGGAAGGTTGTTCATTACTGCGAGTGTATAAATAAGTTTTGATTCACTCCTATCATACAATGTTTTATCAAACACTTAACCTATTCATGGGCTCAAATGACCTCGCTGTCGACGAGCCCTAAAACACCACACGCTCACTGACCCTAATCATTAAAAAGGCTTACAACTTTTTAATTAAACTATAATACATTAGTAAAATTATTATTAATTTTATTTTATGGAATATTTAGAGCAAGGCCGGCTGGATGTATGGCTAATACCTAATATAAGAGAACCGATGTTTGGCTAGTCGTTTGTTTTAATTATTGAAATAGTTTGAATAACTACTTACAGGAATTGATGTACACTAATTAAAAATAGCGTTTAATGTATTTTATTGAAAGAAGACGAGGTATTTACACCATACAAAGTTTTGGAAGTTTTGTTACCAAGAAAATCTAAATTTACATATAAATATAGCCTAGTGATTGTATTTTTTTATTTCAACCTTGTTTATAGTCGCTAACTACATGGTCATATTGCGACTGTACACAAAGAAATTACATAATATCTATGTTAACACAGTAATACGTCCTAAAACAAAGTTCATAAAGTTATATGGATATAACATTGGTACGAGGGCTGTTCAATAAAGAATGATCATAATTTTTTACGGTTATAATTTTTCGCACTAAAATTCAGTCTTATTATATTCTGTAAGCTTAATGTGAAACCAACACGCCGTAGTAGTTATATTGATGGTACTCCTGGTTCCCACCTGTGAGCACTAGGCAAGTTCAGACTTATTCAGTATCGCCTACCGCTGTAATGGAGGTAACACGCGAGGAACAATATGTGCCTTTGAAATTCTGCTTTCTTATCAACAAATCTTCAGTTGAGGCCTAAACAATGTTACAGGAGGACAATGGAGAGTCTGTTGTTCCCTACAGCACAGCTCGAAGGAGGTTTAAAATGTTTAGAGAGGGGAGACAATCAATTTCAAAGGGAGGTGGACCCGGTGCTGTAGTTACTGCTCTTACGGAAGAAAACATAAACACTGCTGCTGCCATTGTGAGAGAGGATCGACGAATTACCTTAAGTTCACTTTCTGAAATACTGAACATTTCATTGGGTGTCACCCACACGTTGGTGACAGAAACTTTACACATGAAACGCGTTTGTGCGCTATGGGTTCCAAGACTGTTGATTTCCGAACAAAAGGACATTCGCGTGCAGGTCTGCATGCAGTTAAAGTTGATGAGATTCTTTCAAACGTAATCACTGCTGATGAAACTTGGTTACATCAGTTTGATCCTGAGAGGAAACAGCAAATCTCAGTGTGGAAATCTCCTTCATTCACCAACCCCAAAAAAGTAAAAGTGGTTGCTTCTGCTGGGAAAGTTATGGTCATCTTATTCTTTGATATTCATGGAATGGTTTATCAGCATGGTGTACCTGCACACACACCAGTAACTGGACAATACTACAGGGATATCCTGAAAACATTGCAAATCCATATTAGGCACAAAGGATCACATTTCTGTGAGGCAGGTTGGATGCTGCACCACGATAATGCGCGGCCGCATATTGCCAATGTTGTTGCTGAATATCTTGCAAAAATCAACGTGAAGTGCATCCCTCACCCCCCCCCCCTATAGTCCGGATTTAGCCCCATGTGACTTTTTTCTATTCCCTAACTTGAAGAAACGTCTTCGTGGGAGGCATTACCCATCATCAGAAGCAGTGGTGAAGGCTGCAGAGGACATTTTGAAGGATCTCTAAAATGATATCCAGCATGTCTTTGAAGACTGGCAGAAACGCTGGGGCAAGTGCATCGCATTCAGGGGAGACTATTTTGGGAAGGACCATCAAAATTATGAGGTTGAGTAAAGGTACGTTGTCCAAAAAAAAAGTGATCATTCTTTATTGAACAGCCCTCGTAATATATAATGGAAGTCTGCATTCTCTTCTTCACACAATGGACATATATCTAGCTCCCTCTCTTGACCTATACATTTCAAGTTTCTCACTCCTGTTCTCGCCCAAGCAAAACCATCTCGCTCTAACTTATTACATATGTCTATATATCCTTCCCTTCCCCAGGTTGTTTTTATTTCTCTATATAATCTCAGTGAGCTTTTGTCACTTGTACTGGCAAAAATGTCTTGCCTGTATATAACTTATAAGCTTAACTTCTTTCCAGAAGCCTCTATACCCATACTCTACATTTATCCAAGAATGACCCATACCTATCTGCTTCAACACGTCATTCATTTGATGTGCCCAAGATCCTTTGAATATGAAAATATTCTTTAATTATATTGCCATCTTCCAAGTTAGTGATTCTGTATAAATATTTCATTGCTCTTGACAAAATTTAATTTTAGTAGAATACCTGCCTAGTTCTAATTGTGCTGCCCCATTAGGTGATGCTATTGGTAATCCCAGTATATATTTACAAAAGGATCTATGCACTCCATCAGTCTCTCTCCAAGCCTCATCTATTCCCCATACCTCAGATCCATGTAACATTCTATTTTCTACTATTGCTGTGTAAATCCTCTCCAACCATTCGACATTTATATCTGGCAGTTTACTGTAGCACGATCTTATCACCGTCATGGCCATTTTACCTTTTGCCACAGACATCTTTTTTGTTCTTTCCAGCTACCATCTGAACTCAACCTTGTCCCCAAATAATCAACTCTCCATACCACCTCTATTTCTCTTCTATTAACCTCCCATTTCTCATCCTTACGCAACCTGTATCCTTTTTTGAAGACCACAATCTTGGGTTTCTTTTCATTCACTTTCAAACCCCATTTATTGCAATAAGAATTGGCTGCCTCGATTGCTCTTCTCAGCCCTCCACTTGATATGGACCCAAGTGCTAGGTCGTCATGTGAATGAGTTAGAACGGGATAGAATGAACAGGTTTAACAAGCCGTGACATTTCGGCTCGTACAGAACATACTGCTCCAACAGCGTATGTGAAATCACTGGATAGAAGGTTGTACTGGACCATGCAAGATGATCGCGTGCTCATAACGGACCGCACAGTATTGGATCGATGCTGAAGTACTGCAACAGGTGTGATGACCCTATCTGCGTAGACGATTACTCGCTGCGGATTGGATTGGTTGCAGCGTGCCATTACGTTAGCCTCAATTGTCCAGAAACCAGAAGCACCTCCGACTGCAATGGGCACGTGGATGCCGTCACTAAAGAGCTTCTTATTCTTTTCACGGCTTTGGACCAGTGGCCTGTTCCGATCTGATCCTATCTCAGCCTTGGTCCTCCAGGATCACATCGTCCTCCCTATCTATATGATAGGGTTATTTTTGGTATTCTCCTATAATCCATTTCATTCATATGTTATTTCCATATCCCTCTACTTTTTCATTTGCTGTATATGTATTTAATTTATTTCTAATTTCTTGAGTTTTATTTTATCCAGTTTCGTGTATCCTAATAATAATCTAAAGAATGTCACTCCCAACGCCTGAATACGTCTATAATCTTTAAAGTACATGATTCACTACCATTACTTTATACAACTTAATGTTACTGTTTAATTTTTTTTTAACTGTTCCATACATCATTCGACATCTCTTCAATTATATAAAATAAATTGACGTTTCTTAGACTCGCAAAACTCCAGAACGACTGAACCGATTAGCTTAATTTTGGGTCCGAAGTATTTGTACAACCCCAGGGAAGGCTTAAAATGTGAGAAAAACAAACCTGAAGCGATAATGGACAAATAAAAGTATTACAAACTAAAAAGACATTCCATTTGTCAAAGTCTTCAAAGATATTACCTCACTCTGAAAGTCACACCTCGACATTGGACCTATGTGTGACTGTACAATAGAAAGAGAACTGAAGAGAAACCTTAGTTCTTTGAATCATTATTCTTTCTTATTTTAAAGAAACTTATTATGTGGAACTTTCCTCGCCTTTAAAATGACACTTCGACACTGGGCCTATGTGTGACTGTACAATAGAAAGAATACTAAAGAGTAGCCTTAGTTCTTTGAGTCATTCTCTATTATTTTAATGAAATTTATTATTTGGAGCTTCCGTCGCTTCGAAAGTCACGCCTCGACACTGGACCTACGTGTGACTGTACAATATAGAAAGAGTACTAAAGAGTAGCCTTAACTCTTTGAGTCATTATTCTCTCTTATTTTAATAAAACTTATTATTTGGATTTTTCTTGCTTTGAAAGTCACACCTCGACATTGCACCTACGTGTTACTGTACAATATAAAAAGCGTACTGAAGAGTAGCCTTAGTTCTTTGAGTCATTATTCTCTCTTATTTTAATAAAACTTATTATTTGGATTTTTCTTGCTTTGAAAGTCACACCTCGACACTGGTCGTACATGTGACAGTACAATAGAAAGAGTACTGAAGAGTAGCCTTAGTTCTTTGATCCATTATTCTCTCTTATTTTAATGAAAATTATTATTTGGAGCTTTCCTCTCTTTGGAAGCTACGCCTCGACACTGGACCTACGTGTGACTGTACAATAGAAAGAGAACTGAAGAGAAACCTTAGTCC
This sequence comes from Mantis religiosa, assembly GCA_030765055.1. NCBI lineage: Eukaryota > Metazoa > Arthropoda > Insecta > Mantodea > Mantidae > Mantis > Mantis religiosa. The sequence continues at coordinate 24,119,412 of CM060947.1, forward strand.
TTTGAATCATTATTCTCTCTTATTTTAAAGAAACTTGTTATTTGGAACTTTCCTCGCCTTTAAAATGACACTTCGACACTGGGCCTATGTGTGACTGTACAATAGAGAGGGTACTAAAGAGTAGCCTTAGTTCTTTGAGTCATTATTCTCTCTTAATTTAATGAAAATTATTATTTGGAGCTTTCCTTGCTTTGAAAGTCACACCTCGACACTGGTCGTACATATGACAGTACAATAGAAAGAGTATTAAGAGCAGCCTTAGTTCTTTGAGTAATTGTTCTCTCTTATTTTAATGAAAATTATTATTTGAAGCTTTCCTCTCTTTGGAAGTTACGCCTCGACACTGGACCTACGTGTGACTGTACAATAGAAGGAGTACTAAAGAGCAGCCTTAGTTCTTTGAGTCATTATTCTCTCTTATTTTAATGAAAATTATTATTTGAAGCTTCCCTCTCTTTGGAAGTCACACCTCGACACTGGACCTACGTGTGATCGTATAATAGAAAGAGTACTAAAGAGTTGTCTTAGTTCTTTGAGTCACTATTCTCTCAATTTAATGAAAATTATTATTTGGAGCTTCCCTCGCTTTGAAAGTCACACCTCGACACTGGACCTATGTGTGTCTGTACAATAGAAACAGTACTGAAGAGTAGCCTTAGTTCTTTGAGTCATTATTCTCTTTTGTAGTGAAAATTGTTATTTGGGGTTTCTCGTTTGAAAGTCACACCTCGACACTGAACCTACGTGTGACTGTACAATAGAAAGAGTACCAAAGAGTAGTCTTAGTTCTTTGAGTCATTATTCTCTTTTGTAGTGAAAATTGTTATTTGGGGTTTCTCGTTTGAAAGTCACACCTCGACACTGAACCTACGTGTGACTGTACAATAGAAAGAGTACCAAAGAGTAGTCTTAGTTCTTTGAGTCATTATTCTCTTTTGTAGTGAAAATTATTATTTGGGGTTTCTCGTTTGAAAGTCACACCTCGACACTGGACGTACGTGTGACTGTACAATAGAAAGAGTACCAAAGAGTAGTCTTAGTTCTTTGAGTCATTATTCTCTTTTGTAGTGAAAATTATTATTTGGGGTTTCTCGTTTGAAAGTCACACCTCGACACTGGACGTACGTGTGACTTTACAATATAAAGAGTACTGAAGGCTAGCCTTAGTTCGAGTCATTAGTCTCTCTTATTTTAATGAAAATTATTATTTGGAGCTACCTCGCTTTGAAAGTCACACCGCGACACTGGACCTACGTGTGACTGTACAATAGAAAGTGTACCAAAGGGTAGCCTTAGTTCTTTGAGTCATTATTCTCTTTTGTAGTGAAAATTGTTATTTGGGGTTTCTCGTTTGAAAGTCACACCTCGACACTGAACCTACGTGTGACTGTACAATAGAAAGAGTACCAAAGAGTAGTCTTAGTTCTTTGAGTCATTATTCTCTTTTGTAGTGAAAATTATTATTTGGGGTTTCTCGTTTGAAAGTCACATCCTGCCATTTATGACGTTCTCTGTACCACTTAGATTCTGTATATTTATGATTAGTTAAGCCAATGGTAAATACGACCATCGTATCGCTTCAGTTCTCTTTTGTTTTATCTGTGACCTTTATCGTAAAGGGTCAACAATTGTTAGTTTCTGCTGGAGCCATTTCTCTGCGTCGTGCCCCCAATACACCCATCAGTAAACCAACCTGTGTCAGTAAGTAGTTTTTGTCTGGTGCTGTACTGATGAAGGTGTCGATTTGCTCTTTAGTTAGAGTTTCCGATTTTTTTGTCTGATAACCTTCAGACGTACATACGCAATAAATTAATTATTTACTGATGTCGTCGTTCTTGTTTATGTTAAGACAGAGCTTTATCATTGAGGAACTTACCTATAAAGTTGTAGATGTCCATGTTTTAGCTTTTTTATTCAAAGAACGCTAACAACACATTTTCAGTTTAGGTAATTATTTTATGATGCTTACCTTTCACCAGTCCAGGAACTTTTTGCGTGCAATGTCGTATTGGTTTCTTGATTTTTTGGGTAACAGTTTTAATTTCAATCTCTCTGCTGCTTGTAAACTTTCAACAGGTTCAGTATAGTCCATATTGGCATTCAAGTGATACCACAGAACATATACTTATTGTAATACGCCATTTTGTTTAACTCATATTCACGGCCTTCTTGTAATAGGCGATTGTCACATTCCACAAGAAACCAAAGTTAGCATTATCGGTGTGTTAAAAGCTTTCAGGCACAGAACTAAAATGCGCACTTGTCCTATAAAGTGTATAACAATAAGTTTTCTTTTTGTACTAATTTTCAATTCTAAGTGTTGAAAAATTAATCGTGACTTCAGATTTATCTTCCTTTTTCACTTTAACACTACAGCATTACCTACCAAGTTTCGTCACCAAAGCCGAAAAAATTTCAAAGCAATCGTTACATACATTTTCTGGATCTCTACTGTTTGGTCAGCACATTTACGTCATAACTGTTACTGACTATAAAGTGTAGAATATTAAACTTATATTAGGATAAAATATACATAAGATTAATAGCTTTTCTAGAGGCATCTCAGAGAAATAACTGAGCACGAAAAATGCGATAGCTACCAACATTAAACATTTTTTCGTGTTTACATTTTCTTATTTCGTTACAAAGCCAGTAAGAAAAAATCATGGAAATTAATGTTAATATGCCTTATTATGTTTTTATATCGTTTACTACTTCGGAAATTAAGAAAAAAACGAAAAAATATAAGGGGTGACTCTGTACATCTCAGGAAAGTCCAGCCTTGTTTTCCCAAACTGCATCCTCGAGTTGCGAAGTGTCATTCTGGAGCTCCAGTGTATCTTCTAACAGCAGGAAAGTTATTAGCTGTCGAAACTGACTCATATAGTGCCAGTGTCCTTGACAATTTACATGTGGATCAGGGGGTCAACGCAAGGCCCGCCATATGATCACCTTGTACCTCGGCTCGTGCAAATTTACATATATCGTAATATTATTATCTATTTAAACTGCACATATGTGGAAACGGCCCAAAATATAAATAAATAAATAAATAAATAAAGAATTTAATGTTATTTAGCACTATAAAGTACTTTACCGTTTTTAAAGCTGTGGCCTTTTAAAACATACCCTATAACAATTGAAAAACTCCCTTTCTACAAAGTTTAGTACAAGAGACTTTTTCGCCAAACTTAAAGTCAACAAAGCATCCAAGAGATACCTTAAACAATAAATTAGGAGAAAAAACAAAGAAGGCCTATGTTTTAGACAGTTGGTAGTAAGAGTAGACATTTTAGTAGTTCAAAGCTGTGTAAAAATTAGAAAATTCTTTGGCTCAGTGATCAAAAGCTTTTAACAGCCAGTAATACCAACTTTGTTTTCTTGAGGGATGTGACAATCACCTCATTCAAGAAGACCGTGAGTTAAACAATACTTGTATAGTTAAGTGCAGAGGATCTACCGTTAAGTCCAAGGACCGTGGCCTCCTTCAACCCGGGAGCGATGGATAACTCCGGGAGCCATTCCATAGGGCAAATACCTGGTTTCTTAAAAATCCCCCCCGATCGACAACAACGTCAAGATGGGTGGAAGTAGATACGCCACTTACGCGCGTAAACCCCGCAGGGAAGACTACCGCTAACGTCTGTGGGGCCGCTTGGTGATCTGGCACACCTTCTACTAGCTCTGCAGGTCAGTACCCAACACTTCTTAGGCAACCCTCTAACTCCTCCGGGCGGCCGAAGCCTGAAGACTATCGAAAACCTCGGTGGGGCCGCCTGGTGATCTGTCACACATTCTTCTAGCTCTGCAGGCTAGTACCCAGCACTTCTTAGGCAACCCTCTACCCCCTCCGAGCGGCCGAAGCCTGAAGACTACCGAAAACCTCGATGGGGCCGCCTGGTGATCTGTCACACCTTCTACTAGCTCTGCAGGCTAGTACCCAGCACTTCTTAGGCAACCCTCTACCCCCTCCGAGCGGCCGAAGCCTGAAGACTACCGAAAACCTCGATGGGGCCGCCTGGTGATCTGTCACACCTTCTTCTAGCTCTGCAGGCTAGTACCCAGCACTTCTTAGGCAACACTCTACCCTGTCCGGGCGGCCGTAGCCTGAAGACTACCGAATAACCTGGTGGGGCCACCTGGTGATCTAGCACACCTTCTACTAACTCTGCAGGCCAGTACCCGGAACTTCTTAGGCAATTCTCTACCCCCTCTGGGCGGCCGTAGCCTGAAGACTAAACCTCGGTGGGGCCGCCTGGTGATCTAGCACAACTTCTACTAGCTCTGCAGGCTAGTACCCAGCACTTCTTAGGCAACCCTCTACCCCCTCCGAGCGGCCGAAGCCTGAAGACTACCGAAAACCTCGATGGGGCCGCCTGGTGATCTGTCACACCTTCTTCTAGCTCTGCAGGCTAGTACCCAGCACTTCTTAGGCAACACTCTACCCTGTCCGGGCGGCCGTAGCCTGAAGACTACCGAATAACCTGGTGGGGCCACCTGGTGATCTAGCACACCTTCTACTAACTCTGCAGGCCAGTACCCGGAACTTCTTAGGCAATTCTCTACCCCCTCTGGGCGGCCGTAGCCTGAAGACTAAACCTCGGTGGGGCCGCCTGGTGATCTAGCACACCTTCTACTAACTCTGCAGGCTAGTACCCAGCACTTCTTAGGCAACCCTCTACCCCCTCTGGGCGGCCGAGGCCTGAAGTCTATCGAAAACTTCGGTGGGGCCACCTGGTGATCTAGCACACCTTCTACTAGCTCTGCAGGCTAGTACCCAGCACTTCTTAGGCAACCCTCTACCCCCTCTGGGCGGCCGAGGCCTGAAGTCTATCGAAAACTTCGGTGGGGCCGCCTGGTTATCTAGCACAACTTCTACTAGCTCTGCAGGCTAGTACCCAGCACTTCTTAGGCAACCATCTAACTCCTCCGGGCGGCCGAAGCCTGAAGACTACCGAATAACCTCGGTGGGACCACCTGGTTATCTAGCACAACTTCTACTCGCTCTGCAGGCTAGTACCCAGCACTTCTTAGGCAACCCTCTACCCCCTCTGGGCGGCCGAAGCCTGAAGACTACCGAAAACTTCGGTGAGGCCACCTGGTGATCTAGCACATCTTCTACTGGCTCTGCAGGCTAGTACCCAGCACTTCTTAGGCAACCCTCTACCCCCTCTGGGCGGCCGAAGCCTGAAGACTACCGAAAACTTCGGTGAGGCCACCTGGTGATCTAGCACATCTTCTACTGGCTCTGCAGGCTAGTACCCAGCACTTCTTAGGCAACCCTCTACCCCCTCTGGGCGGCCGAAGCCTGAAGACTACCGAAAACTTCGGTGGGACCACCTGGTGATCTAGCACAACTTCTACTAGCTCTGCAGGCTAGTACCCAGCACTTCTTAGGCAACCCTCTACCCCCTCTGGGCGGCCGAAGCCTGAAGACTACCGAAAACTTCGGTGAGGCCACCTGGTGATCTAGCACATCTTCTACTGGCTCTGCAGGCTAGTACCCAGCACTTCTTAGGCAACCCTCTACACCTTCTGGGCGGTCGAAGCCTGAAGACTACCGAAAACCTCTGTGGGGCAGCTTGGTGATCTAGCACACTTTCTACTAGCTCTGCAGGCCAGTACCCCGCACTTCTTAGGCAACCCTCTACCTCCTCCGGGTGGCCGAAGCCTGACATCTACCGAATAACCTCGGTGGGACCACTTGGTGATCTAGCGCATCTTCTACTAGCTCTGCAGGCTAGTACCCGGGACTTTTTAGGCAACCCTCTACCCCTTCCGGGTGGCCGAAGACTGAAAACTACCGAATAACCTCGGTGGGACCACCTGGTTATCTAGCACAACTTCTACTAGCTCTGCAGGCTAGTACCCAGCACTTCTTAGGCAACCATCTACCTCCTCCGGGCGGCCGAAGCCTGAAGACTACCGAATAACCTCGGTGGGACCACCTGGTTATCTAGCACAACTTCTACTAGCTCTGCAGTCTAGTACCCAGCACTTCTTAGGCAACCCTCTACCCCCTCTGGGCGGCCGAAGCCTGAAGACTACCGAAAACTTCGGTGGGACCACCTGGTGATCTAGCACAACTTCTACTAGCTCTGCAGGCTAGTACCCAGCACTTCTTAGGCAAGCCTCTACCCCCTCTGGGCGGCCGAAGCCTGAAGACTACCGAAAACTTCGGTGAGGCCACCTGGTGATCTAGCACATCTTCTACTGGCTCTGCAGGCTAGTACCCAGCGCTTCTTAGGCAACCCTCTACCCCCTCTGGGCGGCCGAAGCCTGAAGACTACCGAAAACTTCGGTGAGGCCACCTGGTGATCTAGCACATCTTCTACTGGCTCTGCAGGCTAGTACCCAGCACTTCTTAGGCAACCCTCTACCCCCTCTGGGCGGCCGAAGCCTGAAGACTACCGAAAACTTCGGTGGGACCACCTGGTGATCTAGCACAACTTCTACTAGCTCTGCAGGCTAGTACCCAGCACTTCTTAGGCAACCCTCTACCCCCTCTGGGCGGCCGAAGCCTGAAGACTACCGAAAACCTCTGTGGGGCAGCTTGGTGATCTAGCACACCTTCTTCTAGCTCTGCAGGCTAGTACCCAGCACTTCTTAGGCAACCCTCTACCCCCTCTGGGCGGCCGAAGCCTGAAGACTACCGAAAACCTCTGTGGGGCAGCTTGGTGATCTAGCACACCTTCTACTGGCTCTGCAGGCTAGTACCCAGCACTTCTTAGGCAACCCTCTACCCCCTCTGGGCGGCCGAAGCCTGAAGACTACCGAAAACCTCTGTGGGGCAGCTTGGTGATCTAGCACACCTTCTACTGGCTCTGCAGGCTAGTACCCAGCACTTCTTAGGCAACCCTCTACCCCCTCTGGGCGGCCGAAGCCTGAAGACTACCGAAAACCTCTGTGGGGCAGCTTGGTGATCTAGCACACCTTCTACTGGCTCTGCAGGCTAGTACCCAGCACTTCTTAGGCAACCCTCTACCCCCTCTGGGCGGCCGAAGCCTGAAGACTACCGAAAACCTCTGTGGGGCAGCTTGGTGATCTAGCACACCTTCTACTAGCTCTGCAGGCTAGTACCCAGCACTTCTTAGGCAACCCTCTAGCCCCTCTGGGCGGCCGAAGCCTGAAGACTACCGAAAACCTCTGTGGGGCAGCTTGGTGATCTAGCACACCTTCTACTAGCTCTGCAGGCTAGTACCCAGCACTTCTTAGGCAACCCTCTACCCCCTCTGGGCGGCCGAAGCCTGAAGACTACCGAAAACCTCTGTGGGGCAGCTTGGTGATCTAGCACACCTTCTACTAGCTCTGCAGGCTAGTACCCAGCACTTCTTAGGCAACCCTCTACCCCCTCTGGGCGGCCGAAGCCTGAAGACTACCGAAAACTTCGGTGGGGCCACCTGGTGATCTAGCACAACTTCTACTAGCTCTGCAGGCTAGTACCCAGCACTTCTTAGGCAACCCTCTACCCCCTCTGGGCGGCCGTAGCCTGGCCGGAGGTACCCAATTTCCCGTGGGTGTCGGGAACATACTGCCCCCTCGAGACCAACCCAATCCGAACAACTTCCTGACGGGAGTGGCCTGAATGTTCGGCCCGGTGATCCGCTAGTGACGTCAGGGGTACCACGAGTGCTAAGGGTCCACAGCGCCCGCACCTCGGCAGCTGAAGGGGACGGATCCCCTCCCCTACGGGATGCCGGTTCAGTGTTTCAATTTTCTCAAAATATCGGTAAGTTTGGAAAAAGTTGTAATCTATTAATTAATTAAATGTTTGTGGCCGCGCCATGACTGATTGGTTACACCGTTTGGCTCTCACCTGGGGTGGGTTTCCTCCGAGTTTCCGCCAATTGCTCCATCAATCATTCATCTCAGGCGTCGGGCCGACCGATCAACCCTGATTTCATCTCAGGTCAGATGCTTCGGCTCTCCCGCTCTGAGGGAACGCAAGCGCCTCCTAACGTCAGGGAGAAAAAAATGTTTGTTACGTTATTGTCATCGTTTTATTATTTGCACTGCCTCGCTAATGTATAATGTTGTGGTATTTTTTAAAGTCATGTTGCCAACACTGATGCTACACAAGATACGAGGGCTGTTCAATAAAGAATGATCATAACATTTTACGGTAATAATTTGTCGCATTAAAATGCAATTTCATTATATTCTGTTAGCTTAATGTCAAACAAACACGCCGTAGTAGTTTCATTGTTGGTACTCCTGCTCCCCGCCTGTGAGAACCAGGCTAATTCAGACATGTTCAGTATCGTCTATCGCTGCAATGGAGGTAACATGCGAGGAACAATATGTGGCTTTGAAATTCTGCTTTCGTCTCAACAAATCTTCAGTTGAGGCCTATACAATGTTACAGGAGGTCTATAGAGAGTCTGTTCTTCCCTACAGCACAGCACGAAGGTGGTTTAAAATGTTTTAAGAGGGGAGACAATCAATTTCAAAGGAAGGTGGACCTAGTGCTCCAGTTACTGCACTTACGGAAGAAACCATCAACACTGCTGCTGCCACTGTCAGAGAAGATTGACGAATTACCTTAAGATCACTTTCTGAAGTACTGAACATTTCATTGGGTGCCGCATTTCCGTGAAGCAGGTTGGATGCTGCACCACGATAATGCGCGGCCGCATATTGCCAACGTTGATGCTGAATATCTTTCAGAAATCAACATGAAATGCTTCCATCTGCCTCCCTATAGTCTGGATTTAGCCCCATGTAACCTTTTTATACCCTAACTTGAAGAAACGCTTTCGTGAGAGGCATTATCCATCATCAGAAGCAGTGGTGAAGGCTGCGGAGGCGATTTTGAAGGATATCTCAAAAATTGTTTCCAGCATGTCTTTGAAGACTGGCAGAAGCGCTGGGACAAGTGCATCGTATTCAGGGGAGATTATTTTGAGGACTATGAAAATTATGAGGATCAGTAAAGGTACGTTGTCAAAAGAAGTTGTGGTCATTCTTTATTGAACAGCCCTCGTAAATGAATATCACGACCATGGGAAAGGTAAAACAATACCATATATTTATGTATAATCTATAATATACCAGGGTGGTCTGAAAAGTTTCCGACCTCAACATGAAGATGGCAGCACTGGTAAATAAAAACTAGTAAATTTCGTTGCCCATCTATTGACAGTTACTCACCAAAGTTTCAGCAATTTTTGGACGCTTAATTGTTATGTAACATTCGTTTGAGTGAGTTGATCCGAGAGTTTTTTTTTTCATGTCTAAGAACCATATGTAACTATGATTGTGAGTTTTGCACTTATTGTTATAAGTATGCTTTTAAATACATTTTATGCATAAAATATGCTTTATTACCCTGGATGACTTTCTCCTTGAATTCTTCCTGTAATGAATTGTCATAATGCACATAACAAAATACAAAAACAAAATAAATATAAACTGCAAAAAATTATCTTCACTAAATTCTAAAATCTAACCTATAAAAGAACCTAAAAACTTTCTCCACTACTTTCTTGTCATCTGCTTACATTTCTGTAAAGCTGGCCGGAAGCTGCAGAGACGTCCTAAGGTGTGCTGGGCAAAAACACTCTAGCAGCACGTGTCGGACGGACACAGTGGAGCAGGCTCATTTTTAAAAAGAAAACTATGAGCAAAAAAGCAGTGCCCAATACGTAACCGAGCCAAAATCAACTCCTCGCGACGAGATGACCGACAAGAGGTAACCCAGGGAATCGGAAGTTCCTCGACAGATCTAAGTTTATTATTGCGGAGAGCGGACCACTCTTCCTGCCAGCAGGTTTGCACAGCTCTCCGCAATACGGCCCTAAAATCTACCGATGTCACAGATGATACTCGAACCCTGGGCTTCATGGTAGCCGTCTTGGCTGCCGAATCCGCCATTTCATTCCCCCGCAAGCCTACGTGATCAGGGATCCATGCACACACCACGTTAACGCCAGAAGCGTGTACAACGTGGAGGGCATCCTGGATACGCTGCACAATAGGGTGGTAGTTGTACAGCTGCCGTAGGCTTTGAAGTGCACTGAGGGAATTCCCTTGTGGGGAATGATTTACAGTTTTCATTACGTTATACAAATATAACAATTTGTAATAAAAACTTCACTTAAGATAAACTTTTAAAAATGTCATTACATTGCTGTTTATTATTAAATCTTCCAATTTATTTGATGTTTTTGAACATTTTTTTTACATATTTACACGCTAGAACTTACACAATTTATTTAAACAAGTTTTATAGCATTTCCGAAATATTCCATGTTGTTGATTTGAATTTTTAAAAACCTTTACCTCCTGAAGTGATCTTGCAATTAAGTTGTTTCTCGCAGTGTAAAGGAAAGACATTGAAATTTTAATGCTATATCGAGTAGGTTTTAAACATCTGAGTATCGTTTCAATTTCCTCTGTGCTCCTTGTATCTATGTAGTGAAACCCTGCAAGCGTTCACCTTGATTAACAGAAGTACATAGAAAAACAAAATTTTGTCAGAAAAGATTTAGAAGCTGTATAAGAAGAAACTGTAATGGGAATAATACACAAGATACTTAATCTTTTTTTTTTTAATTACTTCATTTGTGTTGGCTTCTTTGACTTCCATAGTTACATTGTATGTTTGGTCTTCGGCAGCAATTAATAGGTTAGCAACTGTGGGCTTTATTGTTCATATTTGATCATTTTAACAAATTAATTCACTCAAATTCACTTCCAGTTTCAATGTTAGGAATAATTAAAGAAAAATTGCATCTGGAACATCTGGGGTCCTATTACTGTATGATGATAGAGGGCTAGGAAAGTCTGTTTAATGAGGTGTTCTAATCCTAAATTTTCTTCTTTTATAGAGCAGAGAGAAAGAGAGTTGTAATTCATCATAACAATTAGGGAAATTGTGGTAACTAAAAATATTAAGTTGTCAATATAAAGTATTGACAACTCTTTACATTTTAAGGAAACCTTTTATTTTTTTTCGGGAAAGGAGTACAATATTGACTTCTGTCAAAATGCTATGACAGTAAATTATTGTGACTTTGTGGTTTCGTAGAATTAAAAGTCCAGTTGCAGAAATTCCAATATGCTTTTTATTTCCGTAGAAACACACTTTGGTCATCACTTACAGTAACAGAATTACGTAAAATACAAAAATACTATCTCCCAAGATCGTTGACCACAACCAAAAGAGTTCACTTTCAAAACACAGCTGTACACAGACGATTCTGAACTTCCAATTCGACTCTGTCCCTCACTGGCAATCACGTCTTCTTTTTATACGTTCATTGATATTTCTGGAATGTTCTGTAACAAACAAGAAAGCGCCAGACTAAGGACGAACTTTCCAGTCATTTATCTGTCTCTTTATCTGTTTCATCAGATTCTTTTATCTCCGCGCTGCACTCTCTGTCCCTTACTTCCGCGCAGCACTATCTGCCCGTTTGTGTGCATCGGCCGCCAGTCGCGACATTATGCATTTAGACCACGGAACTTATTAGGGAACTATCATTGTACTTACACCGCTACGCACCTGAAAATTGGATGGTACAATCCCTGGTATCATGTGTACCAAAAATGTACTGTGGAGTAGAGCCACAACGCCCAAAACTGGAGCTTGGAGAGTGCCGCATGCGGCCATCTGCTGGACATCCCTCGTCAGCTCGGCGCTCCTTACGTATGACATGTGTAGACCGCTATCTGTCAGGGGTAAACAATCCCTCCCATGCAATGCTGTGTTATGCCTATATGTTCCTACGTATTCTGGGCTCATTTTTGGGTACTTCCAGTTATACTACACATACAAGCCCCATATAGAGCTCAGATGATGCCATCAAACTCTCAGGTGCGTACAGATATGAGCATAGTGATAGTTCCCTTAAGATTAAAACGTAGTTTGTTCCTGAAATTTTAGTTTCAGATACAACTATAATGCTCTTTATGATTAATTAAACGAAAAGCAACTAATTTTATATCACCCAAAATATCTTTTTTTTTTTAACTTTTAAACTGTAAAATGTACCTTATTCTTTTCTTACATACAAATTTCATCCTTTTGTTTAAACATTAACCCTATAGTACCTAAGGATACACGAAAATATTTCTTTGCTGGAAGGGTTGAAAAGAAAATTAATAACGTACAAGGTGGTGTCGAAGAAAAAGTGTCCGCAAACATGCAAAATGTTTTGCAGAAGAACGAGCTTGAAGGACGTTCTTATGCGAAAATCCAGTTCCTGCAGCATTCCTGTCGAAAGTGAACAATGGCTGGCCATATGCGTTGATGTAGAACTTCGCATGGGAACTAATATTGAATAACAAGCACCATAAATCTGTTCTGATAAACTATGGACTGAATCTTAGAAAGCTGTCCTTATTGTGATGATTGCAAAATCTAACATTATATCTGCACACACCTGAAGGTGTTTTGTATCGCATTTTTACCTTGAGAAGAGAAGAATGTCTTCAGGAAGTCTGGACATTAGCACTTCAAAAGTTTTCTATTCTGTGTAACTCTCAGATTACACATTCATCTTTCAGGATAAGATAAAACCTCCAGCGTTAAGTCATATCGGACGATGAATGAAATGATGTTCAAATGAGTACAGGGTACATAGAACATAGCGTTACTAGACATTCATCTTTCACGATAAGAGAAAACCTCCAGCGTTATGTCATATCGGACGATGAACGAAATGGTGTTCAAATGTGTACAGAGTACGTAGAGCTTAGAGTTATCAGACATTCTTCTTTCGGGATAAGGGAAATCCCCGGAAGATACTTGTCCAGATAACTCGCCCTGACTGAAATTCGAACTCTCGGCCTCTTGAACGAGAGGTAGACACTCTACTACAACATACGCTCAGAGATGGAAAGGATTTTTTGTGTTTTAATTTATTTTAACTTTCTAGTTTCATATTCTTCTGTCACAACTTCTATGCCCGTAGTTTAAAATAATTCATAAATTTTAAAATTTCTGAACATGTGTTTCCCTAATATTACAATTATAAAAGTTTTGTGTTTTGCCTTTGTTTACATCTAATCTATCAACTGTCCAGACAATCCAAATCTCTAGGGATTTTCCTGGAAATTTCATTATTTGTCGAGAGCTATAGCACTAAATGATTGATTTAGGCTTTATTTTTGCTGTAGGATATAGCGCATATTCCTTATGCATTTTTAAAGTTTAACTTATAAAAATATCCGATAAGGTTTTAATAACATTTTAGGTGTGCGTAAGTTAAATTTTGAGCCATAAATCCGCAATCATTCTTGCTTAGAGAACTTTTAAAAACTGTTGAAGTGAAAACCTTACATAACAGTAAATAAATAATTCATTAGTGCTTTAAAAATACTAGTTACATATATAGACAACATGTCAATTATTACATAAGAATTTAAAATTAAGAGGTCAAAGTTGTGCATCTTAGAATTTGAGTAAACATTTGACTGTGACACTTGCATCCTGTACTATTCTTTATTCTTTTTACCATAGTTATCAAGTAGTAAAATCGAGTTATTTTAAAGTAATTAATTTGCAGAAAGGTTATAAAAGTAAGTTATAGGGTTAGAGAACGTCGAGATATTGTATCACATCTGATGTATTTAGAGGTGGGGCATCCTGGTTTCATTGTTCTCGTGACGTTACTAAGAAACGACACATTTAAATAAACAAACAGGAATTATACTTTTGTCTCAAGCCCTTACTTAGCATTAATCAGGTTCAACGAAATATTATAATCTAAAGACAAATTTATGGACGCCATCATAATTAGGTGTTTGGAGTTCTAAATTGCCCACGTTATTAAAAAGTGGAGTGAAGGACGTTCGTTCCATTCTTGACATCTACCGGCACCGCCCTGTCCGGGTATATAAGGCAGCATTTTGGTATGGCACAGCATACTTCAACTGTTTTCAGCGAGTACTGGACATTGCCAGCAGCGCTACCAACTCAACAATCATGAACAAGCTCGTGCAGGTGAGTTTCGGCGAGATTAATCATGTGTTTTTTTACAAATCAATGAAATTAAAAATTCTATACTTTGCTATTCAGTTTAAAAGTTGTGGAATTCATTTATAGAGCATCTTCTCTCATGCAGTGATGAAGCAGTAAGAACAAAAACAAAAGAGTAACGAAATTTTTCATTAGTCCAAGGAGATACATTAACATAGTTAACCTAAAAATTTTGTGTATTGTAGAAGTTTCATCTATATCGGGGGCTAGAATGTAGCTAACACACATTAACAATTATTTATGTTCAACTGAAACAAAATTTATTTTACATTTCTGCTTTTAAAATAAGCAAATCAAGGGTAAACACGACTTCATATCTTCTTTCTTGTCCCTATAGCTATAGATTCGATATTGACTTTATGATGTAATCTTAACCAATACATGGTGTTATGTTACAGGTCGCTTTGTGCGTGGTGTTCGCCGCCGCCGTCTCAGCCAAGCCCGGCTACCTGGGTCTTGCCGCCCCTTATGCTGCCCATGTGGCCGCCCCCTACGCCGCCGCCCATGTAGCCGCCCTGGCCGCCGCTGAACACAGCGGTGCCTACATCCACGACCCCAGCGGTGACCACGCCGTCCCCTACATCCACGACCCCAGCGGTGATGTCGACCTCTACTCTGCTCGTGTAGTAGCTGCCGTACCCGCTGCCGTCCACGCCTATGCTGCCGCCCCCGCTGCTGTGGCCGCCCACCACCTTTCCTACTCTGCCGCTCTCCCCTACGCCGCCGCCGTCCACGGAGTCCCCGCCATCCACGGAGTTCACGCTATCCACGGAGTCCACGCCGCCGTCCCTCTTGACACCCCTGAGGTCGCCGCCGCCAGGGCTGCCCATCTCGCCGCCAAGGCTGCTGCCCATGCACATCTCGGTTAAACTTGACTGAATAATCGATATTTATTGTACCTGGGCACTAGTCTCGTCATATTCACCCACAGCATGGCTATGTTTCTCATGATGTTGATTCAAATAAAAATAGTTGAATTTGCGTAAATCACAATGTTTAATTTACCCTTTCAAAGATCCTTTCCTCTCTCCTGTATACTTCATCATTTTCTGCATCATTATTTACTAAGCAAACTGGGAATTCAGCCCCAAATCACATCTGTCCTTCTCTGACACATAAGTTCTGCAGAATCCGACGAGACAGAAGAGGAGTGAAGTAAACAAACGATATCCAAGTTCTTGCTAATTATGACAAGCATTTCCAAGACACCTGGATCCTGAATACTATATTATAATAGGTATAAATTTCAAAGAATACGCAATAACTGATTTAAGGTGAGAAGGTACTGCACTTGGGGTTAAAATTCCCTTTTTTATTTTTACATTTTAGTATATCATCCCTCTAGATTACAAATATACAGTTAAAAAGTTTATTGCAGCAATATTTTATACCTAATTTGCTAATTATATTAGTGGGTGTTAAGTTTTTGCCACGCCCCTTTTCGTAAGCTTTCAGAAAATCGATCATAACTTATGTAATACTGAACAGACATTTCTGAACTACGCCTTGTTTTGTAAGGGATCTTCCAAGCTTTATGCTGGTACCACTGTAACTCCAATTATGCTAGTTTTTCTTTTGTCTTTGGCTGTGTATGTGAACAGTTATTTGTTCTGAATAATATTTTGTACTAGTTATTCGTGAATATATGATATGGGTAGGCTAAAAACAGTTCGAAAGAGATAGTTTATAGGCAATTGTTTTACTAAACATGGAAAAGTAAATGTAGAAAATATAAATACAATAGACAATGAAACCACGTGTAATATTGAGGTTAGTAGGCCCATGTGCTAATCATGATAGTAGTCATTGAGCTGCGAGTCCTGAACGCAGATAAATGGTGGAAGAACTGGCCAAGAAGGCAAGACAAATGAAGAGCAACTCGAAAAGAACAAGTGAGAGTACAGAAGGTCAAGACTATGCAGCAGGAATGTTCTGACTCATGTGAGAAGTCAGTTATCAGTATATCAACTTTAAAGGGTTTTTTTTCTCAGTTTCATATTTTTTCAGGTTCCGGTACACTTTTTTTTAAAAAACAAATTAACCAAAACATTTAACATTTTTGTGTGTATTAAGCAGGCCCATAAGAATAATAATAAGAAGGGATTTTTCTCTGAGATTCATAATACTTGTTTAAAAAATAAAAATTTCTGAAATTTCTGTTCTTTTTTCTTACAAAAACTAAAAAATTATAACAAATTATCAGTAACATGCACCCAAAAATCATGGAAATATCATTGTGGAGAAACGCAGTACCTCCTCACCTTAAAGACTGAAATGTAACAATGAAACAATTGACAGTTACATCATTTAAACGTTATAAAATGCTTAATTTTAAATAAATTAAATTAGAATAACATTAGTTTTAGTTCATGTATATATGTAAATGCAGTATCTGTAACAGAACATTATTAATATCTAGGAATTTAAAGTAGCAGGTTAGAGTTTGCAAACTATCCTTGGTCTAGCCAGAGAGGTTATGTTTTCTCCCAAGAAGATCTTTGACATCCGTCTACTGAATTTCACGTAGAGAAACGGTATGCAAGATTAATAAGTTATTTCCTTTTCTAAATTTACTACTTTTACTAGGTTGATGTCTGTTTCAAGTATAGCAGTTGTCTTTTTGTGAGTTTATCATCTATATTTGCTATAGTTACTTTTACCCTCACCAGTGTCACCTAGACTACGTTTTATCATATTTATATAAAGCTTTCACCGCAAATTCTTGTTTTGAAGACCTTTGGACGTAAAAGAAGCATGTATAACATTCCTCCCACAAATTAAAACCATGATTTTAGTCAAAACATAGCCTGAATCAAATAAAAAAACGCATTTTTAGGAGAAAATATACCGCGTGTTTGTATCTGTGTGTGAACAGTATAAATTCAAACCAGAAAGTCAGTTAAATACAAATTTAGTATTTAAGTTAAGTGTTTTTCAAAGAAAAGAGCTGAAGAATTTCAAGAAAATCCCTAACCTGAAAATATAATTTACATGGAAGATTTTTTCGAAATGTATAAATCTCATAAAAATGGCCCTACAATTTTGATTAAAATAACTCATATACAAGATATTCACATAATAAATAAAATATCTATCTTGAATTTTGTAGAAATAACGTGTGAACTGCTCCGTTCGGAAAGAAGCTTCTATAATTTTATGTAATAAGTAAAAGTTAAGTGAAAACTAACAACAAAAACAATGCAAATATATTTAAAATACAAAACATATTTTAAATAACCTTTTTTTTGCATTAACCATTTCTAAAATTTCTATTATTAATAGTTCGAAAAACTGAATGCTTTGTCATTGTGTTAGTCTTTTCAATATTCAGTTTTTTTTTTAAAGGGGTAATTTGCTGTTCATTTTTTGTTGAGGTGATACAAAGGGATGAAATTAGACACAGCGATCCACCTTTTAGCAACTTATCGTCTTAGAATTTTAAACCATATCGGACGATGAATGAAATGATGTTCAAATGAGTCCAAGGTTCATAGAGCTTAGAGTTATCAGACATTCATCTGTCAGAATAAGGGAAAACCTCCAACGTTAAGTCATATCGGACGATGAATGAAATGATGTTCAAATGAGTCCAAGGTTCATAGAGCTTAGAGTTATCAGACATTCATCTGTCAGAAAAGGGAAAACCTCCAACGTTAAGTCATATCGGACGGTGAATGAAAGGATGTTCAAATGAGTACAGGGTACATAGAGCTTAGAGATATCAGACATTCATCTTTCAGGATAAGGGAAAACCTACAACGTTAAGTCATATCGGACGGTGAATGAAAGGATATTCAAATGAGTACAGGGTACGTGAGCTTAGAGTTATCTGACATTCATCTGTCAGAATAAAGGAAAACCTCCAACGTTAAGTCATATCGGACCATGAATGAAATGATGTTCAAATGAGTTCAGGGTGCATAGAGCTTAGAGTTACCAGACATTCTTCTTTCAGGAGAAGGGAAAGTATCCTTGAAAAACCTTACTCAGCTAAATCCCCCTAAAATAATCCTTTCTAAGTTTGTGAATAGAAAGAGCTACGTGAATGCACATTATAATTTCATATCACGATAAACATGACGTAGGAAATGTATTTGAAGTACACCACTAGGTTAAAAGCACCTCATTACGGGAGCTGTTTAAATCACGGTGTTTATTGTTGTCAAGTAACGACCTTCAGGGAATTACTGTAAAAGTTCCCTCCGGGCGTCAGACAAAAGACTGCAGATTTAAAAAAAAAAAAAAAAAAAAAAAAGTACGCATGTCGCTTGTTATCCAACAGGCCGGGAAAGAAATAAAAAGTAGCAAATTTTCGTAGCCCGTGGTGCTTCCAACGGCCTCGGAGCTGACCTTGAGGACGCGTACACCACAAATTAAAATGTAGGTCGATAAAAAAGACCCGGTGGGGAGAAAGAAATCTGAAGCTGGTTCCGGAAGAAAACACGTAACGTAATCGTGGCCTTCAACTTGAAGCAAGTCGGTTCTGCCAGAGCGTTAAGATATGGGGATCCTTGCCGCTTGAAACCCGATAGGTTTTGACTTCAGCCTTTAACGTAGGATACGAGGTCACGATATCAGGAATTTTTAAACATTCAAAGGTACAGTGACTTCAGAAAGTATACACCTTCTTCATTTTAAAACATTCCATCAGCCAAATAAACGTAGCAAAATTGTCATGTATAATATGATTAGGAACAATCGATATTACAGTTCAACTCTATCAGAATTTATTAGTTTTATAATATTTTGAAATTTCATCTATTTTTCCACTTTTTCAAGTACGGTGTTCACAATAATTTGCATTTCTTTTGTAAATATTTTTGGTTTTTGTTATAATGGCTGAAAATTGCGGAGAAAATAAATGTGACAGAGAGAAAACCAGGTGTCATAGAAGTAGAAATGACAGTATCGAAGTATCGGGAATCGTAGAAAATATCGTGGATCGATATCGAAAATCGAATATCGATATAAACTGGTATGGAACCATCCCTGCGTCAAGTGCGTGCAAATTAATTTAGAGGAAATGCTCATAAAAATGTAGAAAGATTTGGTAATTAAAATTGTGAAACAAATAAGATGAACATTGGAAAAATATAATCACACAATCTAGAGAATATAGCTCATAAGAATGTGGAGCAGTGATGGAATAAACAAGTGAAACTCATACAAGCAGTAACATCATCAATTGTTTCTCAAGTCTACGCCTTCTGTATACCAAAGAAGTTAACAAATAAAAGAATAATAAAAACCTCTTCTCAAACACATGTAACACACTGAACAGCGTTCAGATGTTTATCGCGAGCATGATGCAATAAATTCAGTAGTTGTGGCCATGGAGAAATAAATTACTAGCGACGAGAGAGAAAAAAGAAGCATCGTAATGTTTCAAGAATCGACTATCAAACGACGCACTAGAGTTTAGGCAAATGTAATCATGCAACACGAAATATATTGAAACGAAAATGTCAGGAGAAGAGTATTGATACAAATTAAGCACTTTGCTGATATCAATTTTAAATAGTTTTTAGTATAGTATAGTATAAATAGTTTTAGTATAGTTTCCTAGTTACACAAAATTAGTTAAAATGAAGGGGAATTCAAAGATCAAGCTATATTAGGCATATGGAATCTTAATAAAAAGAATTAAGCTTCTTTGAAAAAAATAAAAATTAATGAAAATGTTGCCGTGGAGTGGTGGAGTGTCCAGTCCTTAAATACCTGATTACTTGAACTTTTGTTTCGTTCAGAGGAGCTTAATCTTTGTGCTTTTGATGAACTCTTGATTATGGAAAAACGCTAGAGAAATTAAATATCTTATGATTAGACCTAGAAATTTGAATAATCATGTGTATTTCATAAATATATAAATGTTTTCTCATAATTTAATGTCTCTGCTTTGAAGACAAAGTGCCTCAGTTATAATATAACAAGATGTTGCAGCTTTGCTTATTCTTTAGGCAATGTGAGGAAAATAATATGTTTGTAGAAGGGAACCAATCAAATCTTTTCGTATGATTCAAGAAGAGGAGAGACACATAAGGTGACAACATAATTGAGCTGAGAGAGAAAGAACCATGTATGGAAAAGTTATTTTAGGAAAACAAATACCGGCTCAGCAGGAAGATAAAGGAACGAGATAAAAAATAAGATACAGGATGAAGAAAGAAAAGCAATAGAAGAACTATTTATTACTCTAGGCAATGGGTGGAGTCGTTCAAGACATAAACGGACAATGCGGGATGCATTTGAGGTTAGAGAAAATAAAAAATAAAGACAATCATCTCTCAAGTGGTTAATCGAATTCAGCAAAACAAATTGCAAACCCCCACTCAAGCCCGAGGCTCGCCTATCCCCTCCACATCCGGCACTGGTGCTTCAGGGGTCTACAAACACGGCTTCTGTGATTCTTCAAGGATTAAACCTTCTCCGTACTAAAGCTCTGTGGTGACAACGTGGGAAATTTGTTTGACATGTTTTTTATACCACGACATTGCAATGTGACTATTACATACCTGATTTTACAACTACAAATACATGCCTTACGACATTGAAGTTAAATAATTGAAGATTTGATGTGTCAAAGTAACTTTGCAACATTATTTTACCATATTACTTGCTATACTATTGTGTAAATTACACTAAAATGATAAGCCACACAATTTGATTAACAAAATAGTGATGTTTTTCTTCAAAATATTAAAATTACTGGCTATTATAGGGCTAATAATTCTGCAAGAGGTGCGGTGGGTTTTCTCCCTGGCACATTATCAACAGGATCTGAAAAACTGCTCACCACAATCCTGAATGAATTACTTATATCCTGTCACTGCTATTTCATGACGTGACTCATTCTTTCCAACAAGTCTAGTGCAAATTTCCACCTTACTATTCAAGGACTGTCCACATATCCTTCGAGTTTTTCTAAAATCATCCTTTTCGTCAATTTCCAGTTTTCGATCAAACAACCTAACCTCAAATTTCTACATGTATGCAAACAAAGCAACAATTACCAACAATATACTGATAGATTACGCCAGAAAGGTAAATAAATTGGAAATCTCGATGAACTATCCATACTTTCTAACTTTCCAACATACAACATTATACACAATACAAATTAAGTCACATTACAATATATGTTCTCATATTCATGATAGAATTCAGGTTCTTACAGCCTTACACCAGTTTCGACATCATCATTTAGGACAAGAGTAAAATTACTGGGTGGAAAGAATTTTGGGGATTATGGGGCTATTTTATAAATATTTGTGCTAAACATCTAGGTCAATGTACTCCTTCAATGAAAAGAAAAGCAACACTAATGGAAAATGAACCTAAAATTAATGTAGAATATAGAACACTTCGGATTTTATATGAATAAGACCTTTAACACATACATTTTCATAAACATCAGTAAAAAGTGTATGGGAATGCTGTAGAAAGCAACTCCTCAATAAAGAAGTGCGGGAAATGTATATCGCGGGCATTTTAGAGGTTTTTCGACGGTAAACGGGCCTGTCTTCTAAATAATTTTCGAATAAAATATATATCTTTTCTTTTACAGAAATCATGAATAGCCCCTTGGAAATGCCAGTCTTTTTTTTAATTTTTTAATTTACTTCCTACAACTTTAAGTCATATCCGACGATGAATGAAATGATGTTCAAATGAATACAGGGTACATAGAGCTTAGAGTTGCCAAAAATTCATCTTTCATGATACGGCCAAACCTCCAACTTTAAGTCATATCGGACGATTAAAGTGGTGTTCAAATGAGTACAGGGTACATAGAGCTTAGAGTTACCAGACATTCATATTTCAGGATAAGAGAAAACCTCCAACGTTAAGTCATATGGGACGATGAATAAAATGATGTTCAAATGAGTACAGGGTACATAAGCCTTAGAGTTACCAGACATTCATCTTTCAGGATAAGAGAAAACCTCCAACGTTAAGTCATATGGGACGATGAATAAAATGATGTTCAAATGAGTACAGGGTACCTAGAGCTTAGAGTTACCAGACATTCATCTTTCAGGATAAGAGAAAACCTCCAACGTTATGTCATATGGGACGATGAACGAAATGATGTTGAAATGAGTACAGGGTACATAGAGTTTAGAGTTACCAGACATTCATCTTTCAGGATAAGAGAAAATTTCCAACGTTGTCATATCGGACGATGAATGAAATGATGTTCAAATGAGTACAGGGTACATAGAGCTTAAAGTTACCAGACATTCATCTTTCAGGATAAGAGAAAATTTCCAACGTTGTCATATCCGACGATGAATGAAATGATGTTGAAATGAGTACAGGGTACATAGAGCTTAGAGTTACCAGACATTCATCTTTCAGGATAAGAGAAAATTTCCAACGTTGTCATATCGGACGATGAATGAAATGATGTTCAAATGAGTACAGGGTACATAGAGCTTAAAGTTACCAGACATTCATCTTTCAGGATAAGAGAAAACCTCCAACGTTAAGTCATATCGGACGATGAACGAAATGATGTTGAAATGAGTACAGGGTACATAGAGTTTAGAGTTACCAGACATTCATCTTTCAGGATAAGGGAAAACCTCAAACGTTGTCATATCAGATGGATGAAATGATGTTCAAATGAGTGCAACATACATAGAGCTTAGAGTTACCAGACATTCATCTTTCAGGATAAGGGAAAACCTCCAATGTCATATCAGACCATGGCTGAAATGATGTTCAAATGAGTACAGGATACATAGAGCTTAGAGTTACCAAACATTCATCTTTCAGGATAAGGGAAAACCTCCAACGTTAAGTCATATCGGACGATGAATGAAATGATGTTGAAATGAGTACAGGGTACATAGAGCTTAGAGTTACCAGACATTCATCTTTCAGGATAAGGGAAAACCTCCAACGTTAAGTCACATCGGACGATGAATGAAATGATGTTCAAATGAGTACAGGGTACATAGAGCTTAGAGTTACCAGACATTCATCTTTCAGGATAAGGGAAAACCTCCAACGTTGTCATATCGGACGCTGAATGAAATGATGTTGAAATGAGTACAGGGTACATAGAGCTTAAAGTTACCAGACATTCATCTTTCAGGATAAGAGAAAACCTCCAACGTTAAGTCATATCGGACGATGAACGAAATGATGTTGAAATGAGTACAGGGTACATAGAGTTTAGAGTTACCAGACATTCATCTTTCAGGATAAGAGAAAACCTCCAACGTTGTCATATCGGACGATGACTGAAATGATGTTCAAATGAGTGTAGGGTACATAGAGCTTAGAGTTACCAGACATTCATCTTTCAGGATAAGAGAAAATTTCCAACGTTGTCATATCGGACGATGAATGAAATGATGTTGAAATGAGTACAGGGTACATAGAGCTTAAAGTTACCAGACATTCATCTTTCAGGATAAGAGAAAACCTCCAACGTTAAGTCATATCGGACGATGAACGAAATGACGTTGAAATGAGTACAGGGTACATAGAGTTTAGAGTTACCAGACATTCATCTTTCAGGATGAGGGAAAACCTCAAACGTTGTCATATCAGATGGATGAAATGATGTTCAAATGAGTACAGGGTTCATAGAGCTTAGAGTTACCAGACATTCATCTTTCAGGATAAGGGAAAACCTCCAATGTCATATCGGACCATGGATGAAATGATGTTCAAATGAGTACAGGGTACATAGAGCTTAGAGTTACCAGACATTCATCTTTCAGGATAAGGGAAAACCTCCAACGTTAAGTCATATCAGACGATGAATGAAATGATGTTCAAATGAGTACAGGGTACATAGGGCTTAGAGTTACCTGTCATTCATCTTTCAGGATAAGGGAAAACCTCTAACGTTTTCATATCGGACGATGAATGAAATGATGTTCAAATGAATACAGGGCACATAGAGCTTAGAGTTATCAGACGTTTATCTTTCAGGATAAGAGAAAATTTCCAACGTTAAGTCATATCGGACGATGAATGAAATGATATTCAATTGAGTACAGGCACATAGAGCTTAAAGTTACCAGACATTCATCTTTCAGGATAAGAGAAAACCTCCAACGTTAAGTCATATCGGACGATGAATGAAATGATGTTCAAATGAGTACAGGGTACATAGGGCTTAGAGTTATCAGACGTTTATCTTTCAGGATAAGAGAAAACCTCCAACGTTAAGTCATATCGGACGATGAATGAAATGATGTTCAAATGAGTACAGGGCACATAGAGCTTAGAGTTATCAGACGTTTATCTTTCAGGATAAGAGAAAACCTCCAACGTTAAGTCATATCGGACGATGAATGAAATGATATTCAATTGAGTACAGGCACATAGAGCTTAGAGTTACCAGACATTCATCTTTCAGGATAAGAGAAAACCTCCAACGTTAAGTCATATCGGACGATGAATGAAATGATGTTCAAATGAGCACAGGGTACATAGGGCTTAGAGTTATCAGACGTTTATCTTTCAGGATAAGAGAAAACCTCCAACGTTAAGTCATATCGGACGATGAATGAAATGATGTTCAAATGAGTACAGGGCACATGGAGCTTAGAGTTATCAGACGTTTATCTTTCAGGATAAGAGAAAACCTCCAACGTTAAGTCATATCGGACGATGAATGAAATGATATTCAATTGAGTACAGGCACATAGAGCTTAGAGTTACCAGACATTCATCTTTCAGGATAAGAGAAAACCTCCAACGTTAAGTCATATCGGACGATGAATGAAATGATGTTCAAATGAGTACAGGGTACATAGGGCTTAGAGTTACCTGTTATTCATCTTTCAGGATAAGGGAAAACCTCTAACGTTTTCATATCGGACGATGAATGAAATGATGTTCAAATGAATACAGGGCACATAGAGCTTAGAGTTATCAGACGTTTATCTTTCAGGATAAGAGAAAACCTCCAACGTTAAGTCATATCGGACGATGAATGAAATGATATTCAATTGAGTACAGGCACATAGAGCTTAGAGTTATCAGGCATTCATCTTTCAAGATAAGACGATGAATAAAATGATGTTCAAATTAAATTGCAAAAAAAAAAAAAAATGTTACAAAATTAAATTACAAAAAATGTGCCCTCTAAGTTCACAAGCTGCTTGTAAAGGTTACGGACGCTGGCCTCTGCACTTGCCTTTCCTCAAGTCCGGCCGCCGGATGACCTGTGACGCAAAAGTTTGTAAAGCCCTGACCAGGAGTACTGTGAGCGGGCCTTGAAACCACGACCGGAGGAAATACCACGGTTAGCCTTTACATTCCTGTTAGAAGTGTAACGGAGCCTTGCCCTATTTGTAGCGGTGAAAGTGCCGAGGTCTTGGTCAAGTTTACAGGTCTGGTTAACCTTGACGTGGGTGTGTAGTGCACTTCCTATACTGCCCAGCACTCAACATGCGCTGTTTTCACTTTCATACGCCACTTTCTCCAACTGTACCTGCGACAAAATGCAACTGATGCTTATCTGGCTAATGTAAAAACTGGAGAAGGGACCTTACACCCTCGAAATATTGAGGACCTCTAAGGTATTGGATATTACAAACAGCCCCCCCCCCCACCTACAGATTTACCATCCACTGGGAGGTCCAGGACACGGAAACCTCCGGATTACAAAGACATAGGAGTTCTTAAGCAGTTAGCTGCAAATTATTTACTATTTAACAAAGCGTAGAAGCTTATCGGAAAGAATATGTAACAACATGTTTACGTGAACCTATCGTACATACACGGCGAGACAGAGTGTGTACTGCCTGCCTACCACAAGAAGGCAAGGAAGAGGAATCTGTAACCTAATCACTTTTGCTGTGTTTATGCTCGCCTTACGGATGCTAGGTTCTTGTAAAATACACAGCGTTGCCACATAACTCATCCATGGATAATACAGAAGATAATAATACAGACAGATAATACAGACAGTACATAATACCTATCACTGCAGTTACTGAAGCGAGCATTAGATCTGTCAGCATGGGTGACTCATATGTACTCTCATACATTCATTTCGTAGTAAACAGATCCACTAACAGAGCAGATATACAGTTCAAACCCCTCTCCCTCTTCAGACCTCGCTTGTCTTCTTGTGGTGGGTAGACAGTACATAATACCTATCACTGCAGTTACTGAAGCGAGCATTAGATCTGGCAGTATGGGTTACTCATATGTACTCTCATACATTCATTTCGTAGTAAACAGATCCACTAACAGAGCAGATAAACATTTCAAACCCCTCTCCCTCTTCAGACCTCGCTTGTCTTCTTGTGGTGGGTAGACAGTACATAATACCTATCACTGCAGTTACTGAAACGAGCATTAGATCTGACAGCATGAGTGACTCATATGTACTCTCATACATTCATTTCGTAGTAAACAGATCCACCACCAGAGCAGATATACAGTTCAAACCCCTCTCCCTCTTCATGCCCCGCTTGTGTTCTTGTGTTGGGTAGACAGTACACAATACCTATCACTGCAGTTACTGAAGCGAGCATTAGATCTGTCAGCATGGGTGACTCATATGTACTCTCATACATTCATTTCGCAGTAAACAGATCCACTACCAGAGCAGATTAACAGTTCAAACCCCTCTCCCTCTTCATGCCCCGCTTGTGTTCTTGTGTTGGGTAGACAGTACATAATACCTATCACTGCAGTTACTGAAACGAGCATTAGATCTGACAGCATGAGTGACTCATATGTACTCTCATACATTCATTTCGCAGTAAACAGATCCACTACCAGAGCAGATTAACAGTTCAAACCCCTCTCCCTCTTCATGCCCCGCTTGTCTTCTTGTGGTGGGTAGACAGTACATAATACCTATCACTGCAGTTACTGAAACGAGCATTAGATCTGACAGCATGAGTGACTCATATGTACTCTCATACATTCATTTCGTAGTAAACAGATCCACCACCAGAGCAGATATACAGTTCAAACCCCTCTCCCTCTTCATGCCCCGCTTGTGTTCTTGTGTTGGGTAGACAGTACACAATACCTATCACTGCAGTTACTGAAGCGAGCATTAGATCTGTCAGCATGGGTGACTCATATGTACTCTCATACATTCATTTCGCAGTAAACAGATCCACTACCAGAGCAGATTAACAGTTCAAACCCCTCTCCCTCTTCATGCCCCGCTTGTGTTCTTGTGTTGGGTAGACAGTACATAATACCTATCACTGCAGTTACTGAAACGAGCATTAGATCTGACAGCATGAGTGACTCATATGTACTCTCATACACTCATTTCGTAGTAAACAGATCCACTACCAGAGCAGATAAATAGTTAAAACTCCTCTCCCTCGTCAGGCCCCGTTTGTCAGAACTTGCATTAACGACTTCATGGCAGAGCTGATATTAGAATAGGAAAGATATACTCTATGTGAGCTTTCCAATCTAAATATCTGTCTATTTGAAAGCCCAGAAATTTGAAGCTGTCAAATTCTTCTAAAATCACATAATTAAGTTGGAACTGTTTTTGTCTTGATTCACAGTGTGTTTGTTTGTTTGTGTGTTTGTTTTAAACCAACTTTACATACAGTTATACTTACTGAAAGAAATGTAAACAAATACAATTTTATATGTTAGTGCTGGCATTTCGTCGTACAGAAGGGCTGTATTTAAACCCGCACTCTTGGATCAATAGTTGAGGACCCAAACAGTGAATCAACCACACGGGCTGACATGAAACGTTTATTCTCCAGACGTTTGTTCGATTAACAGGTAAAATAAAGAGTAAACTTATGCAACAATAGATTTAAAAGAATAGATAAATAAAATAAGTGTAATTATGAAGCGATAACGTCTTGGAAGTTCTTGACTGAGCATAGTTCATAAAACTTGTCATTTCTTCAACTCATTATATCTATATACAGTACGTGCAAGATAAGTTGAGGGCTGGATTTACGGTGTGGTGCGGTCAGAGGGGAAGAAGCGAGAGCTAACGCTCTTTTGTTTCTGCAGTGTGGTCAACCTTGAAAAATACAATTCAGCAAAATAGCGTATAAGATAAGCGAAAATATCACAATTAACGTTGCATCCTCTGAAAACATTCCTTAGATTTGCCCACGCCAGCTCAATTGCATTCAGATCACAGTTACACGGAGGTAGACGAATAATAATGTGTCCCCTTTCGAGAGCCATAACATCCACAACTGTTCATACAAATATAAATCATTTTCAAGTAAATGCTGATGTACTCGTAACAAGGATAAACTGGCAATTCGAGCGCACCAAACGAGCCTTTATGAAGGAAGCTTTAACTACAAAGTAATAATGTTATATAAAAAACTTCCAAATTCATTTAAACAAACTGCAAAATTAAAACACTTTAAGAATAAGGTTAAGAAATGTTTGCATGCACACCGTTTTTATAAGGTTAATGAATTTTTAGAACTATAACCATGTAAATGAGCACTGGGAGCATAGTACATTCACAAACCCGTAATATTTATATTATGACATTTCTTGTAGTAAATTAGTCTATGCAAATACCACATGAAACCATAGAAAAGCTGCTTACTGTGTATATTGTATGTAATCAATTTGACTTTATGTATATACTGTATTTATACACTTTGAGGTGTCTCATAACATGTATATGTTGCCAAGGGCGAACTAAAATTGTAATTGTTGTAAACTGGTTAGCTAATTAACCTCGAAATTGATCAAAACGAAATATGGCGGATACGATAAAGCTTATAATATTAGCCACTAGGTGTCAGTGTATAGCGTCTTTCAAATTTCAAAGTTGTCATCTACGTTTACGGAGTTAAACGAAACTTAACGAATAAGGACTTGGAGGCCAATCGCTCTTCTTATCGCGTGCATATAGTATATGGGCCATTCAAAAATTAGTGGCAACAGTGCTTGCATTTGGCGCTATCAGCGTAAATCTTTGATAACAATGAAAAATAAAAGCATGAAATGTTTGTTAGCTGTGGGTTTGAAGACAATTTTATTTAATAAGGCATTTTCAGTAAGTTTAATTTTAGGCTGTTATCTTTAGTGTTCTAAATAAGTTTAGTAAATACGGAAAAAGATGCTTCATTAAAATTCAGGTTGCTGTAGTTAGCAATGCTTGACAATGTCACACAGAATTATTGGAAGCTTGTGGTAGACAGACTTTACCATATCGTACCGTGGCTAGGTGGGTGAATACATTTTGTAGAGGAAGGGAAGACGTTCATTAAAAACGTGGAGCTGTCAGACCGCAATCAGCTAGTGATGATGTACATGTGAATGCTGTTTAAACACTGCTGGAAGAACATCGTTGTTGGACTTGTATTGTACTAGCAAGGGAAGTTGGAGTTGGTCCTGGTACGATTCTCCACATACTTAACAAGAAGTTAAAGATGAGGAAAATCTGCGCTCGATGGGTTCCAAACAATCTTACAGAGGAAACAATATGACAGAGAATGGAAACAGCGATATTACACTTAGAACGCTATGAACGTGAAGGCGAGCATTTTCTTTGACGTATCATAGCATTAGATGAAATCCGAGTTCGACGCTACCAACCAAAATTGAGGAGACAATCAAAAGAGTGGCGGCACTTTGATTCACCACGGTCAAAACCAGGATCCACTTAAAGTCATGTTCATTGTTGCTTATGATTTTGACATCACTCACCCTTAGGTGAGGGGATCCGTTCCCTTCAACTGCCGTGGTGTGGACGCTCCGGACCCTTAACACTCGTGGTATCCCTGACGTTACTAGAGGAACCTTGGGCCGAACATACGAGCCCCTCCCTGATTGGGTTGGACTCGAGGGGGTCAGTGGTTCCCGATATCCGTGGGAGATCGGGTATGTCTCCGGACGGGGTTGAGGGAAGCCATATATTCCCGCATACTAGCCTGCATAGCTAGTAGAAGGTGTGTTAGATCACCAGGCGGACCTACCGAGGTCTAATCGGTAGCCTTCCCATTTTGGTGTTGGCGCGCGTAAATGGAGTATCCACTTCCATCCCGTCTTGTGTCCATCGGACCAGATGGGGGGGGCTTGTTACCCTCTATGTCTTGCCCTATGGATAGCCCCACGGAGGCACCGGGCGCCCTTCTGGGACAGCTCGGTAGCTCCCTGGTCGTTAGAGAAGAGGTCGGTCTTCACTCTATGTGGGTTACCCTGGTAGATACCCTCGCCCAAAATGAATGAATGTTCTTATCGCACATTCAGTTCCTTAAGAAAATCGTGTGAATGGTGCATATTACAGTCACTTTATGGGACACCATTTATGACCAGCTGTACGTCGTAAACGTCCATATCTCCTGAATTCTCATCCCATTGTGCCCCTGTTGTTAATTTACATCGCAGATGGAACTGGGAAGTTCTGGAGCATCCTCCATACTCACCAGATATGAGCCCATGTGGTTTCAACCTTTTTGCTAAAATTAAATTACCACTTAGAGAAGTTCTCTTTAGAACCAGACAATTATAGCAGCAGTAGAGCAGTCTGTTGGAATATTAGGACAACATGACTCTGTGGATGACATCCGTCAGCTCCCTTACTTCTAAGCACTGCAATAACACTGGGCAACAATGAAAATGTTTCGGACTTAAAAATAGTGCATTTATATGTATTTCCATCTGCTAGATAAGCTTTTGTTTTGAAGATAAAGTGACATTTCATTTTTAGATTGAAGATTTTAAATTTGGGGGAATTTTGGGGGAATTGGCACACCTGTCAAATAACAAAACACAATCAGAGAGAAATTTTGGAATTTAAGTGATGCAAAAGTTAAGAAAGGTATTTTTATTGAACCACAAATAACAGAACTTGTAAAGGATCCTGCATTCGACCAAATTTTGGAGGGGAAAGAAAAAGAAGCTTGGGAAGCATTCGAGGGTGTTGTTCACGGACTTTTAGGCAACAAAAGAGATGACAACTAGAAGCATTTGGTGACAGTGCTCCTGCAAAAATACCGTAACCTTGGATACAACATGTCCCTTAAGATCCATTTTCTCCACTCCCACTTAGACTTTTTCTCTCTCCTAGTTGTGGAGCTGTTAGTGATGAACATGGGGAGAGATTCCATCAGGACATTTCTGTTATGGAACAAAGATATCAGGACCGTTGGAATGAAGTAATTGATGCCTGAGGTTCTACTCCCGTAGGACCAGAACCCGGACCTCTCCGTTTTTTTTTTTTTTTTTTTTTACCATAGGACAGTACCTATTTTTAAAACTGCCCCCCCTCGCTGCACGCAGACAGGACGGAAGTGGATACCCCACTTACGCGCCAATCCAAAAAGCACCGGCTACCAAATAACCTTGGTAAGGCCGCCGGTGATCTAGCACACCAGCTACTAGCTCTGCAGGCTAGTACCCGGGATACATTAGGCAACTCTCTACCCCCTCCGGGCGGCCGTAGCTTGGTTGGAGTTACCCAATTTCCCGTGGGTGTCGGGAACACACTGCCCCCTCGAGTCCAACCCAATCCGAACAACTCCCATTCAGGGAGGGGATCGAATGTTTGGCCCGAGGTTCCTCTAGTAACGTCAGAGGTACCACGGGTGCTAAGGGTCCGCAGCCCTCGCACCACAGCAGCTGTAGGGGAGTGATCCCCTCCCTTATGGGAGGAATGAAGTAATGCTTGCAGATTACTGTTGGTCTTTGTATAGGGATTCTGCGGAACTCCATCACAAGAGGCAAGCTAAAAGATGACGAAGTCAATAGGCCACCACATGATTCTCTTCAGACATGACTATCTGCGAAGTATATTTCCAGGAATTTAGAACTCTTTGTAATTACCAGTTAAAAAAATCAAATGCACTTTCATTGTTGTTAGCATGTATGTAATTAAAATGTATCCTTTTCTCTCAATCAGTTAATATGTAATACTTCCACCTTGTGTATATCAAAGAAACTAGAGCTAATAAAAATGTGTCATTGTCAAATTTGTTTTTCTCAACCCAAAGAAATATAACATAACAAAAGTGCACGAACTGATCGGCGAACAACGTAAATCTAAAACTTAAATTAGGAATAAAATGTTAAATGATTGGCAACAAGAGTGGAATAACGTTGATGAAGGAAGGAGAATTTACGAGATATTACTAAACATCAAGGAAAGGTTACGGATGAAGCATTTGAAACCTAAGAATGGAATCATACATTACATATCAGGACATGGACCGTATCGTACATACTTCAATCGAATAGACAAAAGACAAACTAGTAATTATGATATCTGCAATGTTCCAGGTAACCCAGAGCATTCATTGTTTGAATGCAGTAAATATATATTCGAACTACAAGAAGGTAGAACACAATTACAAGGAAAACAAATATGGAATATAGTGAGGAAAGAACATTATAAACAGTTGAAAATTATGACAGAACTAGTATCCAATTTAGCCAAGGAAGACTACAACCAGAACAGAGCACAACTACAGAACAGAAGAGGAGAGATAACACATCAAGATAATACCCCGATATAATTGAGATCAACAAGATTTATACAAAGAGATGTATAGTGTTTAACGCCCGCTTTTACTACATACGGCACCGCGGGAGATGTCACTGATGATACATGAGAAGATGGAGCAACGGTGGAATGAGCTGGCGGGGAAACCGGAGATCCCGGAGAAAACCCGCCCCAGCGCCGTGTTGTCCACCACCAATCTCACTTTGCGGTCTCCTGGGATCGAACCCGGGCCGCCTTGGTGAGAGCCAAGCGGTCTAACCACTGAGCCACGGTGCGGCCTTCAAAGAGATGACATCACTTTACATCAATATATATTGGAAGAGGATCAACATTCATAGGACCTTTATAAAGAGATGACATCGTCTAATATTAATATTTATTAGAAGTAGATCAACATAAATTTACGGAGAAGGAAAAGAAACCCAAAGGATACATCAAAAAGCACTCTAACATTGTCGACGGTAATCAGGTCCATGGAGTAAGAAGAAAAACCTAAAGAAAATACCTACAACTGTCAAGTAAATATTGGATGCCCAATCAACATGGAGTTTCATCGAAATTTAATGGACTTATTTTGCAGGCGCAAAATACAAGGGGCATCCGGAAAGTAAGTTCTGTTTCAATTTATCTCCGCTGCAGCGCTGCGATCGCAGTTCCGCACATGCGCGGTGGACGCTCTGTATCAAGCAGAAGAATCGTGCGGCATTGTGAGATCGCTGTCAGCCACGTACGCTTTGTTGTGCTTGTTTACAATGTCGGTGTTGATTGAAAATCCCGCCACTTGTGAATCAGATCTGTGATTCGTTTTCTGAATGCTAGGAAAGTGAAACCAATTGAAATTTATAGGCAAATTTGCGATGTTTACAGACAAAATTCGATGAGTGACAGATGGGTTCGACAGTTCAAATGAAGGACTTAGTGAAGTGCACGGTGAAGAACGAAGTGGGCGTCCATCTTTGGTTACAGAAGAACTGGTTCACGCGATGGATGACAAGATCCAGGAAAACAGCAAGTTAACAATTAATGCTCTTGCTATGGAATTTCCCCAAATCTCACGATCACTAGTTCATGAAATTGTTACCGAAAAACTGAAATTTCGTAAACTTTGCTCACGTTGAATGCCAAAGATTCTTACTGAGCAACTTAAAACAAAACGGATGGGTAGTGCACTTCAGTTTTTGAGCCGTTATGTTGAAGGCGGCGAAGAATTTCTGACACAGATAGTCACAGGAGATGAAACTTGGGTTTCTTACGACACCCCTGAAAGTAAGCGTCAATCAATGGAATGGAGGTACACCTCATCCCCAGCAAAGGTTAAACCGAAACAAATCTTGACACCTCGAAAAATGATGTGCACAGTGTTCTGGGACATAAATGCGAGGATCTACTCCTGGACCCGTAGGACCCCCCGCTGCACACGGCAGACGGGACGGAAGTGGATATGCCACTTACGCGCCGGTCCTTAATGAACCAGCTACCAAATAACCTTGGTAGGGCCGCCAGTGTCTAGCTCACCAGCTACTAGCTCTGCAGGCTAGCACCCGGGAGTTATGGGGCAACCCTCTACCCCCTCCGGGCGGCCAAGCCTGGCTGGAGGTACCCAATTTCCCGTGGGTGGCGGGAACACACTCCCCCCTCGAGTCCAACCCAATCCGAACAGCTCCCAGAGGGAGGGGCTCAAATTTTCGGCCCGAGGTTCCTCTAGTAACGTCAGAGGTACCACGAGTGCTAGGGGTCAGTGTTCTGGAACAAAAATAAAATAAAATAAAATAAAGAAATAATAAAAATCTGCTCAACACATGCCCTGTCATCTTGAAGCTATACCAGGGCAAAGCTGTTCACAGATTTATGTTCTTTATCCTCCTGCCTTATTTATTAGTTCCATTTACGATACTTATCTTTGCAGATATTCCCTAATCTAACTTGCCAAATAATCCTAACCTACAAGCTAATTCTAACCAACTTGCTACTGGAAACCAGCAGCTTTAGAACTCACGAAAACTAGCTACCCTACCTATATCATATATCCTACTTTCTAATATTTACATTCACTACTTTCCTGTCCCTAGCTACCGGAAACCAGTAACTTTACATTTCCTCAAACTAACTCACTACATAAGTCTACTACATAAGACTTTCTATCATTTATTTGCTGTCATTTCCTATCCGACTATTGGTAGTAATATTCCTCTCGGTTAGGCTTGTAGTGTTTCCACCATCATTTGGAGAGAATTCGTCCATCAGTTCAGATTTCTTTAAGTGTTCTGGGACAGGAAAGGCATCTTACTCAATGATTTCTTAACGCGTGGTCAAACAATGAAAGCAGATGTTTATTGCGAGACACTTAAGAAATTGCGCCGCGCAATACAGAATAAGGGCTGAGAAATGCTGTCAAAAGGTGCTGTGCTTCTTCACGACAACGCACGACCACACACTGCAAATGCTACGAAAAACATCCTACAGGGATTTGGCTGGGACGT
The DNA here is from genome assembly GCA_030765055.1 of Mantis religiosa. NCBI lineage: Eukaryota > Metazoa > Arthropoda > Insecta > Mantodea > Mantidae > Mantis > Mantis religiosa. The sequence continues at coordinate 24,154,321 of CM060947.1, forward strand.
GTTTGACCACCCCCCGTACAGCCCTGACCTTGCTCCTAGCGACTTTCATCTGTTTTTGCATCTCAAATCCTTTCTTGGCGGCCAACACTTCAACAATGACGAAGATATGAAAAAAAAAATGTTTCCAACTGGTTGAAGACACATGCGGCAAACTTCTATGAAGAAGCTATACAAAAACTTGTGCCTCGCTATGACAAATGCCTGCAAAATTTTGTCAGTTATGTTTAAAAGTAGTTTAAGAGTTGTAGAATTTTGTGCAATAAATAATTTTTCTGTATCTGTACACAATTTAATTTTATTACCAAACAGAACTTACTTTCTGGACGTACATCGTATTAGAAATTGGTCAGCAGCATTCAGTCAGTATAATTTATCATTCAGATTAAATTGTAATTTAATTATGTATTAGAAAATTTAAATAGTGATAAGGCTGTTGTTAGGTTATATTTAGTTGTAAGGCCATTGGTCACAGTGGCCATTAGGTTAGTTAATGTAAGCATAAGCTTTTTCTGCAAAAAGAAACTTTTCATTAATTAAATGTATATAATTTGTAATTTCTTAAATAATAATGAGCACAATCAGTTCAGGTTTGGACTCTAGACACCTGGACCTAAGCTCGCAGATTATATATACCATAATACCCTCCCCTCCTCTAGTTTTGAATATATCTACTGTATTCTATTTCAATGATCTGAGTTGCACTATAAACTGTATAAGTTTGCACATGCTCAAAGGTTTCATTCTTGAAAAAAAAAACTCAAGTAAAAAAAGTGCAAATCATTCACTTATTTTACTAAAATGAGCCAATGTAAACATTGCAAATGTAGCAACCCAGTCAATGCATGACTTTTGTAGTTCTACCACCATAGGTGACCTCTAGTAGCAGCTACGTGCACTTTTGTTTTCATCCGGCTTTTGTCTTAATCACTAACATAAAAGGATGGTTATGGGATTATAAGAATAAATCAGAATTATTACAAAAATGTTGCACTTTATTTATATACAACAGTGATACATGTATTTTTTTCACAACAATGTGGTAAACTATTTTTTACCAAGTGGTAATCAAAACTTTGTACTCAAGTTTGACGCTCGCCCGCGAATTTAAAAGCCTCTTAAAAACACCAACCTTCGCTAACTGCAGCAGAAACAAAGGAGGCGCGTAAATAGCAGGCAGCTGTTTCACTACGCACATTGCTGAGTATTTCTGGCATTTTCTTTACAGTTGCATGCCTTGAGAAGAAAAAGCGAAATGAAGTAGTATATTATGGAAAATGGAAAAATCACGAAATCTGCAGAATGAAACAAGAACAGAGAAAGCACCAAGGAAACTTAGCTGTGTTTGATGATAAGACTAGCGCGGTAAGTGTAATAAATATCGATCGGGCTTGGTCCAGAGGCTATGGTTTAACCGTAATGATGTCCGTGGGCGGCAGCAGCATGGGCGGCGAAGTGGGCGGCCTTGGCGGCGGCGACCTCGGGTGTGTCATGTACGGGGAGGGGCACGCCATGGACTCCGTGAACTCCGTGGACACCGTAAGCGAGACCAGCAGCATAGGGGAGAGCACCATAGGGATAAGCTCCAGCAAGGGCCAGGTGGGCGGCTCCGTAGGCACCAGCATAGTCGTGGTCACCGCTAGGGTCGTGGATGTAGGGCAAGGCGTGGTCTCCACTAGGATCGTGGATGTAGGCGCCGCTGTGGTCAGCATGGCCTAGGTAAGCTGCAGCGTGGGCAGCATAAGGCAGGCCCAGGCCCAGGTAGCCAGGCTTGGCAGAAACGGCGGCGGCCAGCGCCACGCACAATACGACCTGCGAACACAAAACATAAACCCAGGTCAGTTCTCGACGTGGCAATCTCTCAAATGAGCCCAGGGACCACAGAGCTTAGAGCTACCAGACATTCATCTATCAGGATAAGGGAAAACCTCCTACGTTGTCATATCGGGAGATGAATGAAATGATATTCAAATGAGTACAGGATATATATATATATATATATATATATATATATATATATATATATATATATATATATATATAACTTACAGTTACCGGACATTCATCTTTCAGGATAAGAGAAAACCTCCAACGTTAAGTCATATCGGACGATGAATGAAACTATGTTCAAATGAGTCCAGGATACATACAGCTTAGAGCTACCAGACATTCATCCTTCAGGATAAGAGAAAACCTCCAACGTTAAGTCACGTCGGACGATGAATGAAATGATGTTCAAATGAGTCCAGGATACATACAGCTTAGAGCTACCAGACATTCATCCTTCAGGATAAGAGAAAACCTCCAACGTTAAGTCATACCGGACGATGAATGAAATGATGTTCAAATGAGTACAGGGTACATAGAGCTTAGAGTTACCAGACATTCATCTTTCAGAATAAGGAAAAACCTCCAACGTTAAGTCATATTGGATGATGAAAGAAATGATATTCAAATGAGCGCACGTTACATAGAGCTTAGAGTTACCAGACATTCATCTATGAGGATAAGGGAAAACCTCCAACGTTTTCATGTCGGAAGATGAATGAAATGATGCTCAAATGAGTCCAGGATACATAGAACTTAGAGCTACAAGACATTCATCTTTCAGGATAAGTGAAAACCTCCAACGTTAAGTCATATCGGACGACGAAGGAAATGATGTTCATATGAGTACAGGATATGTAGAGCTTAGAGTTACCAGACATTCATCTTTCAGGATAAGGAAAAACCTCCAACGTTAAGTCATATTGGACGATGAATGAAGTGATGTTCAAATGAGTCCAGGATACATAGAACTTAGAGTTGCTAGATATTCATCTTTCAGGATAAGGGTAAACCTCCAACGTTAAGTCATATCGGACGATGAATGAAATGATGTTCAAATGAGTACAAGTTACATGGAGCTTAGAGTTGCCAGACATTCATCTTTCAGGATAAGGGTAAACCTCCAACGTTAAGTCATATTAGACGATGAAGGAAATTATGTACAAATGAGTACAGGTTACATGGAGCTTAGAGTTGCCAGACATTCATCTATCAGGATAAGGGAAAACCTTCAACGTTAAGTCATATTGGACAATGAATAAAATGATGTTCAAATGAGTTCAGGAGCTTAGAGTTACCAGACATTCATCTTTTAGCTTAGGAGGAAATTCTGGATATAGGCTTATTCAGATAACTCACCATAACCGAGTTTCGAACTCTGGATGTCTTGAATATCACAGACAGTAATGCTTTCATATATAGTTTTCTACAGTATAACTTTATAAATTTACAGGAAAAGACTGTATGTTGATGCAAACCTCCAAGACTGAAATCTACGTTCGCTGTGTCACACCGGAAACACAAGCTTGAGACGATGTGCCCCAGGAATAAACCAAATCAACTTAAGTAGCCATTTGTCGAAGGATATCAACAGACAAAACTGGTGCACCATTGAAAAATGTGATTCTTTCCTTAAGATCTCGGCTCCAACACAAAACTTTCATAGTACATGTTTATTTTTCCATAGAAGATTTTAACTGCTTGAGAAATTGCAAATGCAGCCACTGATATCTTAAAGTAATGGAGTTATACTGTACATTCATATACCAAAGAATTCTGACATAAAGATGCCTGAGCAAACTTACAAGAACAGCAAAGTTATTGATTTTAAGGAAAGCATAAAGTTTACATGCTGCCAGATTCGTTTGAAAATCCAATGCAAAGATCAAATACATGAGCTCTGAAGGTACTTCAAGTGTAGATGGCTGCACTCGCTTGAAATTACAACGGGAAGCTGTCATTTATGTGTTGAAAGCGCAATAATACCTTTTCTTGATAAAATTACAGAGAATCTTTGTCATATTTAGCGATCTTGCCAACCTTTGAAGAAGTAACATTAGACAATCAAAATTGTTGCTGTAACTAAACAAAAAGCAGTGCTATCTTTGCTCCAAAAATTCCATGACATTACCGTCAAGAAATAAAAGATAGAATAATGTTATTTTGAAACTAATATGAAAGAATATGTTTTGAGCACCACTTGAAGAACATGGCAATTTCATGCCACCAGAATAAGTACTATAAGTCAAAAAGTTTGCGTAGTAATGTAACTGCAAACTTTCAGGAAAAAATAGAGAATAAAAATTAACTCTTTTTCTAAGATAGGTAAAACTGATCCAAGATTTAAATAGAAAGATGTAAATATTTTGGGAAATACACACAGAACTGCAAAAACAGGGAATTAACTTCAGTATCTTGAATAGTTAGAAGCAAAGAGGAATAAAATAATGGAATTTCTAAATCTCTATACACACGAAAAAGTATTACCGTCTTTTGTTTTGCCAAGTTTAAAAATGCGTTATGCAATCAAACAATACGTGATGAAAAATGAAAGTGTAATTGATTTAACTAGAGAACTGTTGGTAACTGAATGTAAATGTGTAGAAGACAAAGTTATTTTACTGAATACTCGACATAACCGTAGCAAAGCTTCAGACTACAATGAAGATAAAACATTGAGATGAAAACTCACCTGTACGAGCTTGTTCATGATAGTTAAGTTGGTAGCGCTGCTGGTGATGTCCAGTACTCGCTGACAAACGAAATGTGATTTCCGAATGCCGAACGGCACCTTATATACACAGTGAATGCTATGTTGGAAGCATGTGCTAGCATCGTCCTTGGTTTGTTTATTTTGAATTATATTGTGCGTTTTCTTGGTAACAGCTTCAGAAGCGACACACCTTTGTGCTTTGTTCCTACTCCACCCCGCTGACCATGATAACTGTATCGCATACCAGGTACCAATCTGCAGGCCTTTTTTACTCATTCCTTCCTTCGCAGGTGTAATAAAGCACCGTTATGCCCTTGGGATCAGTTCGTAGGATAATTTGTATGTGCCTAGCAGTATATAGGGCGTTTCAATGTGACCTCACAAACAGGGTTACCAAATTACAAAATGAGGACCTTTCCAATTAACTATTTTTGTTTTTACTCATTGATGTATTATAAGGATACCTCATGTTTACTTTTTGAGCGAAAAATATATCTCAAATGTTGTTACATTTCTTAAAAAGTACTCCTACACTTTATGCTGTCCAAGAACTAAGAACTCCCGTCTCGGTAGCGTGTCTGCCTCACGTTCAGGAGGTCCCGAGTTCGATTCTCGGTCAGGGTGAATTACCTAGATAAGTTTTTTCCGGGGTTTTCCCTTATCCTTCAAGACAAATGTCGGGGCCCTGGATTCATTTGAGCATCATTTCACCCAATTCATTCACCACCTGATATGACTTAATGTTGGAGGACGTAGATAACATAAAAAAAACCTAAGAAAACCTGACTTCTTTTTACTTCCTCTACTTCGTTTAGTATTGCATTCCACCCAAATATCCTTCACCTGAAGTATATATGTATATTTTAAGAAAGCCCCCCCCCCCACGTCCTCCTCTGCGGAGTACCCTGCACTCACTCATAGACTCTTCAAAAACTTTAATTTTCAAAAATTGACTAACGATTGCGATCAAACTTTCACATGCTTAAGATATTTTCTCAGCAAATTAAACATATATCTCTGAATTTTCTAGAAATTTCCTTGAAATTCCTCTTGCTTTCTAAATGACTTTGCATAACACACTCGCATTTAATATTAATTTGCGTGTAAAAATGTCATTCACTAGCACTAAAAAGCCTGTCCCGGTAGCGTGGTGGTAGCGTGTCTGCCTCACGTTCAAGAGGTCCCGAGTTCGATCCTCGGTCAGGGTGAGTTACGTGGATAAGGTTTTTCCGGGGTTTCCCCTTATCCTGCAAGATGGATGTCGGATAACTCTAAGCTCTATGGAACCTGGGCTCATCTGAGCATCATTTCATTCTTAGTCCACTATGACTTAAAGTTCAACTAGCACTAAAAATCCAGTTTAATTTATGAACCTATTTTTTTATTCTAAGTCCATAAATATTGTTTATATTCAATTTTGTTATTTTAAATTTGTTACAAAATAATTAAATGGAAATTATAAAAAACTTTAGAGAAAAGGGAACAAGGTTAAGAAATACGAGGGTTGTCTGAAAAATTTCTGACCTAATAAACATACAAGAATTTTTTCAGAATTTTTATTTTTCAACATAGTCTCCTTGTAACTCTACACACTTCTCCCAGCGATGCTCCCATCTCTGTAACCCGTCCAAATAGTACTCGGCGTTTTTCAACATAGTCTCCTTGTAACTCTACACACTTCTCCCAGCGATGCTCCCATCTCTGTAACCCGTCCAAATAGTACTCGACGTTTATCAACATAGGCTCCCTGTAACTCTACACACTTCTCCCAGCGATGCTCCCATCTCTGTAACCCGTCCAAATAGTACTCGGCGTTTTTCAACATAGTCTCCTTGTAACTCTACACACTTCTCACAGCAATGCTCCCATCTCTGTAACACGTCCAAATAGCACTCGGCGTTTATCAACATAGGCTCCTTGTAACTCTACACACTTCTCTCAGCGATGCTCTCATCTCTGTAACCAGTCCAAATAGTACTCGGGGTTTTTCAACATAGTCTCCTTGTAACTCTACACACTTCCCTGAGCGATGCTCCCATCTCTGTAACCCGTCCAAATAGTACTCGGCGTTTTTCAACATAGCCTCCTTGTAACCCTACACACTTCTCCCAGCGATGCTCCCATCTCTGTAACCCGTCCAAATAGTACTCGGCGTTTTTCAACATAGGGTCCTTGTAGCTCTACACACTTCTTCCAGCGATGCTCCCATCTCTGTAACCCGTCCAAATAGTACTCGGCGTTTTTCAACATAGCCTCCTTGTAACCCTACACACTTCTCCCAGCGATGCTCTCATCTCTGTAACACGTCCAAATAGCACTCGGCGTTTTTCAACATAGGGTCCTTGTAACTCTACACACTTCTTCCAGCGATGCTCCCATCTCTGTAACACGTCCAAATAGTACTCGGCGTTTTTCAACATAGTCTTCTTGTAACTCTACGCACTTCTCCCAGCGATGTTCCCATCTCTGTAACCCGTCCAAACAGTACTCGGCATTTTTCAACATAGTCTCCTTGTAACTCTACACACTTCTCCCAGCGATGTTCCCATCTCTGTAACCCGTCCAAATAGTACTCGGCGTTTTTCAACATAGTCTCTTTGTAACTCTACACACATCTCCAGCGATGCTCTCATCTCTGTAACCAGTCCAAATAGTACTCGGGGTTTTTTAACATAGTCTCCTTGTAACTCTACACACTTCCCTGAGCGATGCTCCCATCTCTGTAACCCGTCCAAATAGTACTCGGCGTTTTTCAACATAGTCTTCTTGTAACTCTACGCACTTCTCCCAGCGATGTTCCCATCTCTGTAACCCGTCCAAACAGTACTCGGCATTTTTCAACATAGTCTCCTTGTAACTCTACACACTTCTCCCAGCGATGTTCCCATCTCTGTAACCCGTCCAAATAGTACTCGGCGTTTTTCAACATAGTCTCTTTGTAACTCTACACACATCTCCAGCGATGCTCTCATCTCTGTAACCAGTCCAAATAGTACTCGGGGTTTTTTAACATAGTCTCCTTGTAACTCTACACACTTCCCTGAGCGATGTTCCCATCTCTGTAACCCGTCCAAATAGTACTCGGCGTTTTTCAACATAGTCTCCTTGTAACTCTACACACTTCTCTCAGCGATGCTCCCATCTCTGTAACCCGTCCAAATAGTACTCGGAGTTTTTCAACACAGTCTCCTTGTAACTCTACACACTTCTCCCAGTGATGTTCCCATCTCTGTAACCCGTCCAATCAGTACACGGCGTTTTTCTCTGCAAAATACTTGTTCATGAAGGTGATTGCCTATTAATTTGACGAAAATTTCTCTCCTCTGTTCAGATGAGGGAACAAAAAGAAGTCGCTTGGGGCTAGATCTGGTGAGTCAAGCATTTCAAACCGTATTTCGTGGATTTTCGCCATTGCAACCACTGAAGTGTGAGACGGTGCATTGTCTTGTTGGAAAAGGATTTTCTTTTTCTGCAAATGTGGCCGTTTTTCTGCAAGTTCTGCCTCTAGCTTTTGATGCAATGATGCGTAGTATGCTCCTTTGATGTTGTTTCCGTTCTGAAGATAATCGATTAAAATAACTCCACGACTATCCCAAAAATGAAACTCACCATCACTTTCCCAGCCGAAAAATAAACAGTTTTTTTTTTTGGGGGGGGGGGTGGTTTGCCCTTTGCATTCCCCTGTTTGTACTCTGTTTTTGTTTTGGGCTTAGAATGATGTATCCAAGTTTCATCTACAGTAATTAAGCGGCGCCAAAACTCGGATTTATTGTGCCTAAACTGCGCCGACAAAGCATTGGAAATGTTCATTCGAACACGTTTTTGGTCTAACGTGAGCAAACGCGGTACCCAACTTGCGGACAGCTTTTTCAAGTCTAAATGTTGATTTAATATCTGACAAACACATTGTTTTGACGTGTTCGTAGTCTCTGCTATCTCTCTCTCTTTAATTCGGCGGTCGTCTATCACAATTTGGAGAACTTAGGCGATTGTGTTGCAGTTTTTGGACGTCCCGAACGTTCATCGACTCCCAAGCTCTTATGGCCACGTTTAAATTCAACTGTGCAATATTTCACTGTGGTAAATGATGATGCAGAGTCCCTATACACAGAATCCAACTCATCTTTGATTTACGTAGGCGTATTGCCTTTCAAAACAAATATTTAATGACAGCTCGATACTCGATTTTGTCCATTTTCATATAATCACTCACATCAGCTCACTCAAATGACTGTTACATAACAAATGAGCGTCCAATATGGCTGAAACTTTGGTGAGTAACTGTCAACAGATGAAGAACGTAATTCACTAGCTTTTATTTACGTGTACTGCCATAATCATGTTGAGAACGGAAAGCTTTGAGACCATCTTCGCAGTGTGAGAATTTTGACAAAATTAAAGAGTTTGTGCTTTCTTTGGATCCAACTGACGCAGGTACAACTATATTGTATCTATAGTTACAAGTACCTGACTGCAGCTGTTTAACTATTAGAAGAACAAGGTTTGGAAATGCGGAAACAGTGGAATATTTTTACTTTTGTGAGCGAGCAGTTAGATGGTTTTGCCAAAGACAAACTTGAGTAGTCTTCAGAAGAATTCCAACATTGAGAGAATTGCCATACCGAGTGAATACAAGATTTGCCGCATTGGTTTCTGTGGGTCTCGAAAGAAGCTTAAACATCTACAAGGACATTCTGTCTCCTAATAGAAACAGACTTACTTTTTAAAGTGTAGAGAAGCTTAATGTCCTCTTGTAGAACAGCTTCATATGTTTTCCTTCTTCTAATGAGTGATATTTTGATGTTCTTTGTAATTCAATAAATTAGAATAGGGAAAAGAGAAACTGTTGAATTAGTTGAAAAAACCAGCACTTTTTGGTCCCTTCATTTACCTTATTTCATCACCTTTCCCCTTCATATTTTATCTGAAATTTCTAGCTAAAACTCCTAACCCTAATTATCAGTTTGTGTGAGTGACGTCAATGTCCTTTATCACGAGGGTTCTGCTTTATCCCTCACAACAACCTGTCCAACATTCTCAGAACAAAATAAACAGTATGGTTTGTACATGGATCTACTAACCAACCTGAAAATATACTATTATTATTAACTAAGATAATTAACCTGCAAATAAGTGAATATTGATACAATATTGTTGATTCTACTGTCTTAAATTATAAATTTAAACATCTAATTTATATCCATAACACTGTATATTGTAGAAGGATTAAGATTTTGAACTTTTTGCTCTAAAGTAATATTTTTGTGACAAGAAGTTTGAGCCACCTTGTTTGACTTTTGTGATTTAAAATATTTATTTAGTTATATATTTATTTATTTCATCCTGACGTCAATAACACAATAACACAAACGTACGTTGCAATGCGAGTACTTATATATCAATTTTGTGGTACAAAGAGAAAAACGAAACTGTGCATAGAAAACCTTTTTGGAGTGGGGGAGGAATTATATGAAATTCTTCGACCGAAATGTTAATTACATTAATACTCCAAAGTATAATTTTTAATATCTTGATAACCTTCCAAAAACTATGTCTGTATGTGTGCAGGAACATCTCAAATCAAAACTGAAATTTCAAATATATAAAATTAAGTCAAGCATCTTCCAACAATGCAAATATTACACCACAAGATTTTATTAAAATATGCCAGCTTATTTTTTTATAAAATGCCAAATGCCATTTGTATATTTCTAGTAATTCATGGGAATAGTATAAAATGTGAGAGACAACATATAACGGTTCGATTGCCAGATGTTTAACTATCACTTTTGTTTATATAACGAAATGTGTAAACTTCAACTCAAAACTGGAGACGACACGTGTAGAAGACTGGACTGAGAATGTAGTGTGAGGGTAATAATTTGTCACAATGTTATAAACTTATACGTAAGTGATTTCTGTACGTTATACTGATTTCCCGTAAGAAAAGCAATTTTGGTTCACAGTGGATGTCAATAAAGATGAATTCATATCTTCTTGTCCATAGATGGCAGAACCTGCATATCTGATGGTGAAGAATAAAATTCCTAATTATTTACAAAGTTTATACCAAATTTTAATTTCTTTACTAGGACTTTGTTTATATTTAATTGCACATTAATGCTTGGAAATAAGCAGTTACTAGAATGTATATTGCGAGAATATCGTACGAAGTAGTAAGTGAGTATGAGAAAGGAAGTGTCCTAAACTGAATATATATTTTCATTTTTGGCAAACTTTTTCATTATTATATTTTTAATTATGGATCGTAGACCTTTTTAGTAACTACATCAATGATCAAGTATTTTTACACAATGTGATTTACTCATGCTTGCAGTTGAAGTTCCTGCGACAGCCCTTCATACAATTTTCAGATATTGACAAAGTATGTATGGACTGGCCCCCTAGCTCAGTCGGTAGAACACCTGCCTGCTGTGCTAGGGATCCCGGGTTCGATTCTCGGTGGTGGGGGTGATAATTCCCCATCTTCCCCAGAGCCTGGAAGTATGAGTGAGTGTGAATGTGTGTGTGATCAAATGATTAAAAACCAAAGATAACGAATTAACACCTTCAGTATGTTCCAAAGGAGAACGGCCGCCGATATGACCATTGTAGTTAAAGGCGGGGTATAAATGGAACAAGGAAAAAAATGTATGTTATGCCTTTGTGGGTTAGTAGAATTAAAAGTCCAAGTTGCAGAAATTCAAAATGTTCTTTATTTGCGTTCACACAATTTGGTCAAACCTTACAGTACCTCGAGGGTATGTACCAGGGCAGATCCTCACAAAGTGAAGACTGACCCCCCCCCCCTCTGACGACCAGGGTATTATTACCGAGCTGTGCGCCCGGCGCCTCCGTCGGGCTTTCCATGGAGCAAGACCTAGGGCCGTATTCATAGTCAGACTTGGTCCAGACCAACTTGTTACTTCCGGTGGACTAACGGCGGACCATCGATTTTCTTATTCATAAACCGGGGGGCAAACACGTTGGTCCGGCTCACATTTTGGTCCGCCTCCGAGGGGTAGATTAAAGGCAATATGGACGTCAATGAAGTGATGAATGTAGCTGTAGCGCGTAGAATTCGTGAAATAAGACGACGGAGGAAAACTTATCTACCAAGAATAGAAATTATTGCGAAGTACGACGACCTAAAGTTCAAAAGCAACAGGTTTAGTAAAGCGAACGTCCTAACCTGTACCTACGTCAGGGACGATAACCGAGGTCTGACACTCAAATCCTAACAGCACTTCGGTATTATACAAGAGGAGGATATCAAGACAACACTGCTGACCTGTACCTACGTCAGGGACGATAACCGAGCTCTGACACTCAAATCCTAACAGCACTTCGGTATTATACAAGAGGAGGATATCAAGACAACACTGCTGACCTGTACCTACGTCAGGGACGATAACCGAGGTCTGACACTCAAATCCTAACAGCACTTCGGTATTATACAAGAGGAGGTTATCAAGACAACACTGCTGACCTGTATCAGTAAGCCGCATTATCAGCAAACTCGTTATAAATTTCCCTCCATGACTCCTCCTTTCTCATATTTGTATTCGTCGACACGGATTTATTTTCTATAATGTTCATTCTTTTTTGGAATAGAGAAAACATTGGTCTTCCTCTGACCAATTGATAGCACGCTTCTTCATATTATCCATATTCACAGCACACCCCGAACCTCAAACAGCAGCAGCAACCGTAAGAATGATTAAGAAACAACTGCGAAACTACTACAGAGATTTATAAACTTGTAGCTACACTGTCATTTGTTTAACACTTGCGCATGCGCAGAAGAACCATTTGCTCCTTCCTGGTCCACGGCTTTACTTGGTTCGAGGCTTTTTATCGTGTAGGAATACCAAAAAGTTAGACCACCTTTGGTCCGGACCAAGTTAGTCGGAAGATAGTCTAGACCAAAGTAATAACTATGAATACGGCGCCTAGAGACTAACAAGCCCCCTATCTGGTCCTGTGGACTCAAGACGGGATGGAAGTGGATACGCCAATTACACGCGCCAACTCCAAAAAGGGAAGGCTACCGATATAACCTCGGTAGGGCCGCCTGATGATCTAGCACGCCTTCTACTAGCTATGCAGACTAGTACGCGGGAATATATGGCTTCACTCAACCCCATCCGGAGACGTACCCGATCTCCCACGGGTATTGGGAACCACTGCCCCCTCGAGTCCAACCTAATCAGGAACGGGCTTGAATGTTCGCAGAATAAATATGCAGGGAAGAGTAAGTATGTTTAATTTTTTAAAATACGGCCTGCATGAACTCGTACGTGTTATTTTTGCCAGGTATCTGATAGCTCTTTTCTGTAGGAGAAAAATTCTGTTAAAGTTTAATTTGGAAGTATGTTCCCACAGCTCGATGCCATAAGAAATGTGTGACTATATTAGTCCAAAATATACTAACTTGCTAGTATCTACTGAGAGAAAATTGTCTAAATATCGCAACACAAAAAGTCCTGAACTTAATTTACTTTCTAGTTTTTCAATGTGGTTGTTCCAAGTTAACTCGTCATCAAGGATTAAACCTAAAATATTTACACTTTTTACACACTGGACTAGATTATTGCCTATATTATGCTGAGGTTCGAAAGGACGTCTCTTAAAGTCAAATAGACAAGATCATTTTATAAGCAATTTGGGAATAGTGTGGACTTTGTGAGACAACATAGAACTGAAATAAGACCTGAAACAAAAAACCATATAAATGTTATATGTAAACATATAACTGCTCGATTTCTAGACATTTATCTATCACTGTTGTTTATATAACAGAATGTGTCGTGTAACGTCAGCTTAAACTTGAGAAAACACGTGTAGAAGATTGGATTGAGAATGTAGTGTGACCGTAATACTTTGTTACAATGTTATAAACATATACGTAAGTGGTTCTAGCAGTTATGTTGTTGACTGACCCAAGAAAAGTAACTTTGGTTGTAAAAGTAACACTGGATGTCGAAAAAGACAAATTCGTATCTTTCTGTCCATAGATGGCTGTACGTGCAATATTTGATCGCAGGGAAGTAGATTTGTAATCATTTAGAAAGTTGATATTAAATTTTAACTACTTTGTTTGGAGGCCTTTTATATTTAATTGTTTATTAATACGTAAAAGTAAGCAGTAACTAGAGTTTATTCTGAGAAAATATCGAACAAACAAGTGAATGTATATGAGAAGGGAAGTCTCCTAAACTGGATATGTATTTGCAATTTTTGGCCAAATTGTCTTATTTAACATTTTAGTTATATCTTCATATGAATTTTAGCACTTGTATCTAATTATATTAATCAGTGCATTTATAATATATTATCTATTTAAGTACTAATACACTTTGGGCTACACCCTGATGCGATAGCCGTTTCTGACCAAACAAGAAGTGCAGCGTAAAGCTTCCAAATTTAGTATTTAATTACTGTAAATTGTAACACCTCGAGTGTTAGTTATCAGTACTTATCAGTATATGTAGCTTTGTGAATAGTGCAAACGGTGGCATTATTTTGAGTGAAATGAATTAGTGAATGCCACCATACCAGCTGTTCTGTTTCATGCAAGTGATATGTTGTTTGTATTTTGTAGTGTTGCAACCAAATTATACTGAATATCGCTACAGGTCGAGCAACATTTCGCAGCAGCAGAGGAACAGCTCATAGTGGGGTCGGACCATAGGGCTCAACCATGTGGTGACGGGACGTGATGGTTGCAGGATGGCGGGTGTAAGTTATGTTGGGGGAAGAAGGGAGATATAACCGCGTCCATTCCATCCCACCAACATCAAACCTTTCCCTTCTGACCACGCCTCCTCACATGTAAGCAATTATAAGGGTTTTCCACCCTTAAATATGTGGGATGGTCGTTCTTAACACGTTCACCAAGTTAGAGCGCTGTTGCAATATTTTTCATGTGTCTTCAGAAATTAGCTTAGAATGTGCAAACGTGCTTCCTATGTGTGTTAATTAAGATTATATTAATAGAAGTTACATAGTGTTTTACTTAGTGTATTTAGTGTAGTTTAATAAATTTATTAGTGTTTAATAGTTATTGGCGTTTAGCACTTGCGTAATTTAATTAAGATGTGAAGACAGTGGGTATCGAACCTAACATGGATATGCTAAAATGGATTTCCATTCATACTTGTAATATATACCTAACAGTGTTTCTAAACTTTCTCGAGTTGTAAAGCGTTTATGACATATTTAATTATTATGCGGAATGTACGTGATTATTTATTTAAATTGTGTTTAGCAGAAGGGCCCCCCCCCCAAAAAAAAATACACTGCTTAACGTTATTCAAACTTGTAAAATTAGCAGACATCCTTGTAATAAGCTTCCAGGATTTAAAAATAGTAATAGAGTTTCCTTACTAATTTTTCTTTAATTCCTTGGTTCGTTTTCTTTCTTTCTTTCTTTCTTTCTTTCTTTCTTTCTTTCTTTCTTTCTTTCTTTCTTTCTTTCTTTCTTTCTTTCTTTCTTTTTTCTTTCTTTCTTTCTCTCTCTCTTTCTTTCTTTCTTTCTCTCCTTCTTTCTTTCTTTTTCTCTCTCTTTCTTTCTTTCTTCCTTTCTTTCTTTCTTTCTTTCTTTCTTTCTTTCTTTCTTTCTTTCTTTCTTTCTTTCTTTCTTTCTTTCTTTCTTTCTTTCTTTCTTTCTTTCTTTCTTTCTTTCTCTCTCTTTCTTTCTTTCTTTCTCTCTTTCTTTCTTTCTCTCTTTCTTTCTCTCTTTCTTTCTCTCTCTTTCTTTCTTTCTTTCTTTCTTTCTTTCTTTCTTTCTTTCTTTCTTTCTTTCTTTCTTTCTTTCTTTCTTTCTTTCTTTCTTTCTTTCTTTCTTTCTTTCTTTCTTTCTCTCTCTCTTTCTCTCTGTCTTTCTTTCTTTCTCTCTTTCTTTCTTTCTCTCTTTCTTTCTTTCTCTCTTTCTTTCTTTCTCTCTCTCTCTCTTTCTTTCTCTCTCTCTTTCTTTCTCTCTCTCTTTCTTTCTCTCTCTCTCTTTCTTTCTCTCTCTCTTTCTTTCTTTCTTTCTTTCTCTCTCTTTCTTTCTCTCTCTCTTTCTTTCTCTCTCTCTCTTTCTCTCTCTCTTTCTTTCTCTCTCTCTTTCTTTCTCTCTCTCTTTCTTTCTCTCTTTCTTTCTCTTTCTTTCTTTCTCTCTCTCTCTTTCTTTCTTTCTCTCTTTCTTTCCCTCTTTCTTTCTTTCTCTCTTTCTTTCTTTCTTTCTCTCTTTCTTTCTTTCTTTCTCTGTTTCTCTCTTTCTTTTTTTAAGTATTTATTGCTTTGTTAAATCAACAGAAATTCAGCACCTGTAGCTGCCATAGAATATAGTGAAGTGTTTTAGGATAAATCGGCTCACGATTGCAATAAACAAAGCTCTAACGTGAAATCTTTGCTTATAAATTATTATTAACTACCAGAATATCCAAAGTGCTTCTTTAATTTGCAAGTAAATATTCCTCGCAAATTCATGCACACTGCTGCAATTTAACCCTTTTAAAATTGTAACGATGTTTGACTAAACTTTCCTTAGATATTATGCTAATAATACGCATTTAGTTCTTGTACGTAATAGAAGTACTATACCATAACAGCATAGGTAAAGTACACTCCTCCACAGGAGGGATAGTCTCTGAGGCCTGAGACGCAGGGGTGTTGGCGAAGGTTCCCACACGCTCCCTGGACAGGTTTATGACACCCCATGTCAGTATAGAGCAAGTACAACAAGTAAAGTGTCTAGGGATATTATTTGATAACAAACTGAACTTTAACATGCATATAAAACAGGTAACAGATAAATGCGTAAAACTTATAAACACACTAGCAAGGACAGCCAAGCAGAACTGGGGCTTAGGCTAAGAAGCCCTTCGAACAATCTACAAAGGTGCTGTACGTCCGATGCTGCTATATGACGTGCAAGTATGGGAAGAAGCGATCCTAAAAAGAAAGAACATGCTCAAATATCAACGCGTACAAAGACTAATGAACATAAAAATTGCCAAAGCATATAGATCTGTGTCATACGAAGCGTCCTGTGTTTTGGCAGCAATCAAGCCAATAAATAAATATAAAGATTCAGGACGTACTAGAGATGCATAAATTCAAAAATGAAAAATCGACATTAGTTGAAGAAGTCCCGAAACTAAGCGAGTGGTCACATCCTTCAGAGAGAATGCGTATTTTTTTATTCATTTTTTTTAAAGCTTTATTAAAACAAAAACAAGGAGCATCGCTTCTCATATGAAAGCGGGGTTAGGTGAGGGAAAGTTCAGGTAGGGTTAGGCAGATACCGCGTTGAACACTCTGGTAATTGTCGTTTATTTGTAGCAGCATGAATCATGCTGACTGGCGAAAGTGTATAAGGCCAGGATGGCAGGCATGGTTTGCGCCCTGGAAGCCAAACTGGGAATTCTGTGGCGGAGTTAGCGGTATTTTCTAGAGGGTCCGGGCCTAGAGGGCGTTCCGGTACCGGTGCGTTGGCGTATTGCTGAGTCTGGTCGAGAGACTCGTCGAGCACCTTATGGTATTCTTCCACACGATGCATTTTGTTGTCGCAGGCGGCGGTGAGTTGAAGGTGATGGTCTAGTCTTGTTCCGATGTTGTTGATTCCGTCCTGTGTGGTGTGGTGTGATTCAATTGTCTGCTTTAGGGAGCCTTCTAGTGCGGTGAGGTTGGGAACTATTGCTGCGAGATGTTTCTGTGTGTCTCGGTGGTTCTTGGCAATGGCAGTCGTGATGGAATCTTGGAGCGAAGTAAGTGTTGGTGCAATGTTGCTGACCTCGGTGTGTAGGCTTTGCAGGCTATCGGTGAGGGTGGATGCGGCGGTCGAAGTCTCAAGCGAGGTGAGGCGTCTGCTGATGTTCTGTACCTCTTCTTGAAGACTCTGTAGAATGGTCCTCAAGTCCTCGCTGGGTGCGGCAGCTGGTGGTGCAGGTGTTGGATGTGTCGCCGGAGGCGTCTCTGTCGTGAGTCGGCGAGGGTAGAGAGGGCACTGCACCTGGCCTGTGAAGTGGCCTAAGCCGTCGCAGGTGGCGCAGTATCGGCGTCGATGGCGGAGGTCATGGCTGGTGCACTGCGACGTCAGACCCGGTGCTCCGCAATAGTGGCACCTGGGAGGTGCAGCGCAGGAGGTGGCGACGTGGCCGTAGCCACAGCATCGGCGACACGGAGTGTATCTACACGCTCTGCTTGCCTCGATTCTGAGACACCGCCCTAATAAGGGCAGGCCCGTCCTCAAGGCAGCTTCGAGGTCGGCGGCGTCGGCGAACTGGAGACGGACCAGGTTCGAAGGTCCGTGGCGGGTGGAGATCCTAGTGGCCCTGAGCGTGGAAGGCCAGCGTAGCTGTGCGGCGGCGAGAATGAAGCGCGTGGGCAGGTCCCGTGGTGCCCCGCGGATGACTGCTGTGCATGCGATGACTGCGGAGGCTGCGCTGGGCTCCCTGGGTGGGAGTCGGACTGGCTCGGCGGCTGGAGGAGTGGTGTGGGCTTCGGCGTATGTGGCCCGCAAAGGCGAGCATGGTGCAGCGGTGCGTGGAGAGAGCTCGCTGGGTTGAGATGCTACCACAGGAGCGGCAGCTGCTTCGTGCTGCGTTGGGTCTGGCAGGACGGGCCGAGTGGCCTCGTTTGCCGGTCGTGGCTGCGGCGGACTGGACTGTCGGGTGGCGACTGGAGCTGGCTCGGCGCTGGCCCAGAACTTGCCCCTGGGCTCAGCGGGCTGCCCCTTCTCTGCTGTCTGAACTGGGCGAGCAGTGGGAGACTGCGCCCGAGAGCTGGCAGGGGAAGTGCTGGCAGAAGAGGGCTGCGGTGGCTGCTTCTTAGCTCCCCGGCTGGGTTGCTTCTGCTCGGCGATCCCCTTCTTCTTCTTTCCGGCGTTCTTCTTCCGCATGGTGAACTCCTCCCTCGGAAAAAAATGGAAAAAAAAAAGAGAATCAAGAAGCACAGAAAGACATACAGTACAACATAAAGCTCTATACCGACGGAAGCAAGATAAACGGAAAAGTCGGAGCAGCAGCAGTCATTTTCCAAAATGGGGAAGAGGTTAAAAAGCTCAAGTATAAACTCGGTGAGTACTGCTCCAATAACCAAGCAGAACAGATAGCAATTCTAGAGGGACTTCGAGCAATAGCCGATAACAGCTTAGAGCTTACAGTGGGAACTAAATTAGGCGTAGTGAACACGGACAGCCAGATTACAGTAAACCTTCTTAAGAACAGTCAAATCCGAAGCAAAGTAATAGAAGAAATAAAAGCCAAGATGAAGCATCTGCAGGACAACGGCTGGACCATCCACATAAAATGGGTAAAGACACACGCGGGACTACGCGGGAACGAACTAGCAGACCAGTCGGCAAAGGAGGCTGCACAGGAAGACAACGGGGAGATTATCTACAGCGAGACACCCAGGACACACACAATCAAGGAGACAGAAGAGAAAGGACCGCGAAGGTGGCAAGACCAATGGGAGAACACAACAAAAGGAAGAATCAGCAAAATGTTCCTCCCTTTTGTGCAAGAACGGCTAAAAATTAGCATCCCACTCAATGGACAGACTACCGCCATCCTAACTGGACATGGGAAGACAAGGGACTACTACAACAGATTCAAAATAGCAGAAAATGCAATGTGCAAATGTGAACTACAAAACCAAACAGTGGATCATTTAATATACAACTGTCCTCTTCTGAACAGTGGGAGATCAGAACTCAAACAAAACATTAGACTGAGAGGTGGACAGTGGCCGGCAACAAACAGTGATCTAATCAAACACTACCAAAATCAATTTTTAAAATCCATAAACAAAATAGACTTTGAAGAAATGTAAAAGCATAACCAAAAAAAAAAAAAAAAAATTGTATCATATAATGAGAACTTGTAACACTTGTAAAAATTGTAATTACTACAACTCGTTTTAATAATTTTAAGGAATACATGTAGTGTTACGATGTAACGGAGCTTGCAGTGTAATAAATAAAAAAAAACCAATGTCAGTACAGTTACAGACCATTCAAAAACATTCTGACGGCTTCTACTTTTGTGAATGAATCTTCTCGGTTTTAGTGTACATAGTGAACAGGGCGCATGGTTTTTTAACGGTTATACTCCTTTTGTAGCAGGCGTTCTCTGCCACACACATTCGCTGTCCTTATCCCACTGTGTAAGGGAGCACATTCCTTTCAGAGACCTTCTTTGCGTTGCTGGACTATATCTCTTTTCAGTTATGTTATAAAGAGTTGTAACATTATGTATTATTAGATGAAACATTAATCATTTAAAATGTATTTGAAAAGATCAATGACGATTTCTTACAGTGAATTCTGCTTTATTTATTTAATTTATTTATATTTTGCCCCTAAACGTTATTTTAAACAACGGCAACCCTGGGTATTCTCAGCTGTAAACACGTGATTAACATTCTTCACCTCTGACACCGGTTGGTGTATCCTAAGATGTTTATGACATTGTTGTTAGGGGGAGGAGCAGTTTTTCCTTACAAAGAGAGCCGGTTGGGGATGGTTTAAGCGCAGTCACCATAGCTACTGTCCAGCAACACAAAGAAGGTCCCTGAAAGGAATGTGCTTCTTTACACAGTGAGACAAAGACAGTGAATGTGTGTGACGGAACGCATGCTACACAAGGAGCAGAACCGTTAAAGACATGCGCTATATTCACTCTCTACACTAAAACCTAGAAGATTTATTCACAAAAGTAGAAGCCGTCAGAATGTGTTTGAATGGTCTGTAACTGTATTGACATGGGGTGTCATAAACCTGTCCAGGGAGGGTGTGGGAACCTTCTCCAACCCCCTGCGTCTCAGGCCTCGGAGACTTTCTCTCTTGTACAGGACAGTAGTTGCTCCTCAATGGTTGCAGGTTCGGGTGCAAAGGTCCGTGTACACCGGAATGGTGTTAATTTGGATGACTGGTATAAATAGAAAGCTATCCCAGGCAAAAACTTGGCTGGGGAGAAATTTTGGTTTAGGTAGAAATATATGCCTTATGGTTACCGGTAGTGCCCACACGCCATATGTGGTACCCGGTTTTGCTTTAAGCGACGTTGGACGATAATCCCCAATAGACCTAACCAGGGCGTTCTGACGGTTTGGTAAGCTGGCGTAGACTTTTGTGGCCCGGTGCCTAATTTCATCCTCCATATATCGGAAGGATGAAGCCTCGTGAAGTAACCTCAAGGGAAACCGTCTGTATACAGAATAGATAACCCGAAGGTAACTGTTCTGTACACGTTGGAGCAACAGAAGGTAGGAACCTACAGTCATACCCCTGAATTCACATGCATAAAGTATTATGGGGAGGACTAAAGCCTGGAAAAGGCGTAGTTTCAGGGGAGTGGGCACTTTGGAGTGCAGCATCGGGTAACGCTATTTTTTTCGAGTGGAGGAAAAATGCATGTTACGCACTAACCCTGGGATTGCAGTGTGGGACTCCTCTGGGGAATCGAACCGCCAGCCCTACCCACTAAAAACCTCCACCGGTGAGTATTCAGGAGTGGTGTTGTGGCAGTACCGCTGTAAGCACCTGCGGATTCAAGGAAGGGATATATTGGCCACCACGAAGCCTGGTCCAAGATGAGGAAGGTGGCAGGACGTAAACATGACCAGGGCCCTGCTTACGGCTTTGCGTATTAGGAATGGGGGTGTAACAAGATTCTGGGTAATATGTCAGGGAGAAATGAGTGGTCTTGTTTGGAAGTGAATGAGGAATTAAGGATATTGACGAGTGTAGGGTCTCTGCGGCGGTTGGTGTCGACCTCTGGTGTTGGGTCCATCGAACATCGTCTGGAGGACTGCCACTTCCTCCTTGATGAGTCTCCGGAGCATAGGTGTGTGTGTGTCGCGATGTCTGATTGAGAATTCATGCTTCTCCTGTATGTCCTATTGTAATTCTGCGAGCTCTGTTCTGAGATTCGTGTGCGCTGAAGCTTGATGCGCAGATGAAGCCATGAGCTCTCCTAGAAGTTCCTCCAAGGTGGTCAGTTTGGCCGTTACGACCAGGAACTTCGAATGGAGATCCTGAACGGCTTCCCCTAAGCCCCGGACCTGCTTCCTGTGCTGCTCCTGGCTGATAGTGTGAGGCGGTGCTGGCTGATGAAGTTGCTGATGTGGCGGCTGTGGTGAACTGAACTGTCGTTGAGAAGATGACGGCGCTGGTGGAACAGGTGATGCCTTCCTACAGGGATGCAGGGGGCAGAGCACCTGCCCTTTGTGGTGATTGTGCCATCCAAAAGAGGCACAATAGCGGAGGAGGTCATGCTGTGTGCAGACCGAGGTGAGGCAGGAGGCACCACAGTAGTGGCACCTCGGCTCGGCTGCGCAGGACTCTACTGTATGCCCGTAGGCCAAAAATATGTATATATAATGGAAGTACAGTGGAATTAAAATTACTTTAGTTTTCTGAGAGCTAGAGGGGAAGGGAGAGTTGCTATGGCAATGGCAGTGACCATACCTCTTGAAGGCCCGGGCGCATAACTTCGACCAATTAGGCGAGACTTCCCCCTTCAGCCCCTTCTCTAACTTTTGACAGAAATACTGTGTTGCCATGGAGACGCATGTGTCACATAAAAAGTTCTTTGTTTATCTTCTTCACCGTGCGTAATCTAAACGTACTATTTTTGGTTATAGTTTGACTTATAAAAAAGCCGGATTCGTCTTTATCTATTTAGTCATTTCATTAGTGCATTAATATTTCGTAGGTCACTGGTGCTTTAGTGTTATTATTAGTGTTATTAGCGTAAGGGTGCAATATCTCAAATTACCACTAAAAATGAGGTAGGCCAAGAATTCGTTCCCCCAAGAAAAAACATTCAAAAGTAGGACAGGGAACTGCGCTACGCGGACAAGCAAGGAATCTGGTAGATTGGATGGCAAGTGTTCAAATAACCAATCAGAACAAATAGCTATATTGAAAGTGCTACAAGAGCTTCAAAACGATATAGACTTAGCACTTGAAGAAAAGACAGCAGCAATTTACACAGATAGCAAGGTAACGCTGGACACACCGGTAAACAACATAAAGCACAACTCAGTCGTGGAGGACATTGCAGCCACTCTAACATTCCTAGCTAATTGGAGAATCCACTTCAAATGGGTGAAAGCCCATGTAGGAATGCCTGGCAACGAGATGGCTCATAAATTGGCCAAGGCAGCAGCTCAAGATGAAGGACTGCCAATCATTTACAATAAGGTTCCCAGGTCGATTAAAAGACATAAAAGAAAGAGGACACAAACAATGGCAACATAGGTGGAACAGCACAAACAAAGGGGATCTATGTAAAACTTTCCTCACAACAACCAAAGATAGCTTAAAGAGAAAACTTCCCATTACACCAGAACTTACTGCTATAATCTCAGATCATGGAAAAACTAAAGACTACCTATACTGGTTCCACATTATTGATGATCCAAAATGTACATGCAGTAACCTCCGACAAACAGTTAAACCATTTAATCTTTGAATGTAAAGACACACAACAGCAGAGATCTCTATCGGTGGCAGAAGTGCACAAACAAGGAGGAAAATGGCCCACAACCAACCAGAAACTTATCACACAATACTTGAAACCATTCTGCAAATAAAAATGAAATGTGTAGTGTTTAACGCTCGCTCTTACTACATACGGCACCGCAGGCGGTGATACTGATGGTACATGAAATGAAGATGGAGCACCGGTGGAATGAGATGGCGGGGGACACCGGAGGTCCCGGAGAAAACCCGCCCAGCGCCGTGTTGTTCACCACAAATCTCACTTTGCGAGTCGCCTGGGATCGAACCCGGGCAGCCTTGGTGAGAGCCAAGCGGTCTAACCACTGAGCCACGGCGCGGCTTATTCTGCAAATATATTCATTCAACTAACTTATAAAAAAGTAGTTAACTTTAAATTCAATATATTTATAAATATACTAATTGAATTAGAGCTAAGACTACAAGCATACTATAAAATAAATTAGGAACAAGTCTGTTAAGCTTATAAATTTAAAATTGAATCTGTAAATTAAAAATGAAATTATGTATTGTAATACATGTAATATTACCATGTAATGGGGCATGCAGTTGATACCAATAAAGAGAAAAAAAGGGGGGATCTGACTTGTGCACTGCGTGAATATTTTGAAAAAGAGAGGAAACATGGAGGCCCACTCTTAGACTTCAATTAAGTTGTCGAAGGAACTGCTGCTGCCCTGAAACAGGAACATAGTGATCATGATAGGGAAGCAGAAGCGAAAAGAAGAAAATAGAAAACAGAGAGAAATGGCACCCAAGGGCATTCTAGGATCATCCGGGAAAAGGCCGTATTTTAAGAAGAGGGTAATTGCTTCCAGCTAGAAGCAATTCGTCGACATGTTTACCAATATTGCATGCGCAAAGAACAACCAATATAAAAATGCTTCTTGTCGCACTAAAAGAAGAAATTTTGTTCAAAAGAAGTCAGTCTTACCTTAAATGATAATAGAAAAGATGGGCTTCGAATATCAGGTCTTCAAAACCCACGCCGTGCTGATGAAGAGAATCGACATTGTAGCTTGGCGATGTCGATATCTCAGAGAAATGAAGAAAATTGATTTCAGCACAGTTGTATGGCTGGATGAAACATGGGTAAATGCTGGTCATACTCTAAAGAAGGGCTGGACGGATGACACTTCAGAGAGCACAATGAAACCCCCGTTAGGTGAGGGAGAATCATCATACTTCACGCGGGAACCTCTCAAAGTTTTGTTCCAAACTGCCTGCTAATGTTTCGCTCCGAAGAAACAGTAGACTATCACGAAGAAATGAACACTGAAAAGTTTAAAAATGGTTCGAGAACTCCCCTATGCCAAACATCCCGCCAAATTCAACAATTGTAATGGATAACGCTCCATATCACTCGACAATGTTGGATAAGCCTCCAACAATGCAAACCAGACGTGGCGAGATTCTGTCATGTTTAGAAAGAAGCGTACTATATGCGCGCGATACGAAGAGCGATCGGGCTCCATGTCCCCATTCGGTAAGTTTCGTTTAACTCCGTGAACATAGATGACAACTTTGAAATTTGAAATGCGCTATACACTGACATCTAGTGGCTAATACGCTAAGCTTTATCATGTCCGCCATATTTCGTTTTGATCAACTTCGAGGTGAATTAGCTAACCAGTTTATAACAATCGTATGTTAGAATTAGAATTTTAGTTCGTCCTTGGCAACATATACATGTTATGAGACACGTCAAAATGTATAAATACAGTATATACATAAAGTCAAATTGATTACATACAATATACACAGTAAGCAGCTTTTCTATGGTTTCATGTCGTATTTGCATAGACTAATGTACTACAAGAAATGTCATAATATAAATATTACCGGTTTGTGAATGTCCTATGCTCCCAGTGCTCATTTACATGGTTATAGTTCTAAAAATTCATTAACCGTATAAAAACAGTGTGCATACAAAAATTTCTTAGCCTTATTCTTAAAGTGTTTTAATGATGCAGCTTGTTTAAATGAATTTGGAAGTTTATTATATAACATTATCACTTTGTAGTTAAAGCTTCCTTCATAAAGGCTCGTTTGGTGCGCTCGAATTGCCAGTTTATCCTTGTTACGAGTACATCAGCATTTACTAGAAAATGATTTATATTTGTATGAACATTTGTGGATGTTATGGCTCTCGAAAGGGGACACATTATTATTCGTCTAGCTCCGTATGACTGTGATCTGAATGCAATTGAGCTGGCGTGGGCAAAACTAAGGAATGTTTTCAGAGGATGCAACGTTACTTGTGATATCTTCGCTTATCTTACACGCTATTTTGTTGAACTGTGTTTTTCAAGGTTGACCACACTGCAGAAACAAAAGAGCGTTAGCTCTTGCTTCTTCCCCTCTGCCCGCACCACACCGTAAATTCAGCGCTCAAGAAAACATGCGCGTACTGTACTTTCAAGATGTAGTGACGTCACAGTGACAGAAGCCATGACGAAAGCTGAGCTAATGGGACTCGTAAAGCAGAGCCACTAAACGTCAGAGCCGGAGATAGAGCGGCCGGACTGTATGTATTCAACACAAAGTGTTCAATCACAATCATTCAAGCATAAATGTCATATAAAAATATTCAGCACACCTTGAGTGTTTTAGCACCTAAGAGAATACAAAACAGTTGATAGTATCTGTGATTATTCTATGTTCTTTGCAATAAACTTAGCGAATAGTTGTAGATTCATTTTTGTTTTGACTGCCTGTGTTTGTTCCAATGTATAATGACGACTTCCATGGGAGATATGTGCTTTTGTTTACAGTTTGTTTTAAATAACGAAATATGTGTATATACAAGTTATTTGTTTTTCCTGTAGTGTAGTGTTAACTATATAAACAGCATAATGCATGTTGTTTCATCATGTTGGCCTAAGCCGCTGAATAAAGATAACTAAAAGAAGGAAGCTGTAAGAAAACGTGGTGCACCTAGATGGAAAAGCTAAAATTGGGAGCAGACTTCCATTTCATATGTAGAGTTGGACATAGAGGAACATCTAATATTTCAGCTTCACATTTGCAAATGAACTTGGTAATGCTAATCAAACTATGTTTGTAAAAGCCAGAAGAAATTTGCGAGATTTCAAGAACTAGGTGCAAACTGTGTACAGTACAATACGAGGACTGTTCAATTAAGAATTATCACAATTTTTTTTTGACAACATACCTTTACTCATCCTCATAATTTTCATGGTCCTTCTCTAAATAGTCTCCCCTGAATGCGATGCACTTGTCCCAGGGCTTCTGTCAGTCTTCAAACACATGCTGGAAACCATTGTTTGACAAATCCTTCAAAATCACCTCCGCAGCCTTCACTACTGCTTCTGATGATGGATAATGTCACCCACGAAGGCGTTTCTTCAAGTTAGGGAATAGAAAAAGTCACATGGGACTAAACCCGAACTATAGAGAGGTTGAGGGATGCACTTCACGTTGATTTTTACAAGATATTCAGCAACAACATTGACAATATACGGCCACGCATTATCGTGGTGCAGCATCCAGCCTGCTTCACGGAAATGTGCCTTTTGCCCCTGATATGGACTTGCAATATTTTCAGGACATCCCTGCAGTATTGTCGAGTTACTGATGTGTGTGCAGGTACAACATGTTCATAAACCATTCCATGAATATCAAAGAATGAGATGGCCATAACTTTTCCAGCAGAAGCAACCAGTTTTGCTTTTTGGGGGGTTGGTGATGAAGGAGATTTCCACACTGAGCTTTGCTGTTTGCTCTCAGGATCAAAATTATGTAGCCAAGTTTCATCAGCAGTGATTACGTTTGAAAGAAACTCCAGTTCTTCCTCTAACATCAACTTTAACTGCATGCAGACCTGCAGCCAAATGTCCTTTTGTTCGGGAATCAACAGTCCTTGTGTTTGTTTATATTTGTGTTATATCCAGTGATTCATTTGTGGTTATAGCATTTAATAAATACCCTGATGCACACTCCCGAAAGTCGATTTCTAATCGTCGTTCACCTAGCTTGCTGCCCGAGAAGAAATTGAGCAAACATAACGTTTATTTTAATTTCTATAAAGTTTCCTTTATTCTAAACGACATTGTGTAAGTTTCTATTACTCTTAAATCATGAGATATAAACAAAGTATTTGTACACAAAAACAAAAGCTGATCGCGTTAACTCACATACTTATTTTGGATCATTAACGTTTCTCCAGATATTACTTATTTTAGTTTCGATCTTCTAATACCTTTAGATGTTAAAAATACTAAATTCTATTTCTGTATTTTTGTTAATTCATGGAAATAGTATGTAATTTCAGAGATAATATATAATTGTTCGGTTTCTAGACATTTACCGATCACTCTTGTTTATATAACAAAATGTGTGATGTAACATCAACTTAAATTTGGAGAAAACACTTGTAGTAGATTACTTTGGGAATGTAGTGTGACCGTAATACTCTGCCACAATGTTATAAACATTTACATAAGTGGTTCTAACAGTTATATTGATTGATGCAAGAAAAATAACTATGGTTAACACTGGATGTCAACAAAGACAAATTTGTGTCTTTCTGTCCATAGATGGCTGTACGTGCAATATCTGATTGCGGGTAAGAAGATTTGTAATCATTTAGAAAGCTTATAAGGAACTGTAATTTCTTTCACTAAATGTTATTTATATTTAATTGTTTATTAATACGTAAGAATAAGAAGTAACTGGAGTTTATATTGAGGGAATATGGAACGAACAACTGAATATGTATGAGAAGGGAAGTCTCCTAAACTGGATATATATTTACAATTTTGGCAGAATTCTGTTAATTTAACAATTTAAGTTCTCCGTCGTGTCGAACTTTTATGCCATTATATCAGTCAGAACATTTATAAGATGTCATTTATTGAGTACTCATACACCCTGAGCTACGCCCAAAATGGGTAACCGTATTAATCTGTGGAGTAGCCATTTCTGACAAAAAGTGCAACATAAAGCTTCCAACTTCAGTAGCTAATTACTGTTAATTGTAATATTTCATGTGCTAGTTATCAGCATTTAACAGTACATGTAACTTTGTGAACAGTGTATATATGATGACAAAATAGAGTGAACTGAAGTAGTGAATGCTGTCATACCGACAGTTCTGTTTCATGCAAATTATATGTTGTTTGTTTTATTTTACATTGTAAAATACCTACCAAATTTCACTGAATATTGCTACAGGTTGAGCAACATTTTGCTGCAAAAAATACACACACACACAAATATATATCGTTACCCGATCGTAGAAGTAACGACAATACCAGCTGGCAGGAAAGAAAGAAATAAAATGTGTGGCGTTTAACGCCCGCTTTTACTACATACGGCACCGCAGGCGATGACACTGATGATACATGAGATTAAGATGGAGCACCGGTGGAATGAGGTGGTGGGGGAAACCGGAGATCCCGGAGAAAACCCGCCCCAGCGCCGTGTTGTCCACCACCAGTTTCACTTTGCGGTTGCCTGGGATCGAACCCGGGCCGCCTTGGTGAGAGCCAAGCGGTCTAACTACTAAGCCACGGCACGGCCAGGAAAGAAAGAAACAGATAGCGTCCAGGCCACGCCTACTCGTGTGACGGATTGGCACTTGCTGAAGGAGTGGTGAGAGAGGGAGCCAGAGAAATGTCGGGACAGCTCCGTCGCCAACGTGAAAGACCGTGATACTTCGTGAGGCGTCCGGAAACTTGCAGAACCAGCGATTAGTGGATAAAAGCGACTGGACGAGTCGGGAGAGTATCGGCGGGAAGCCACTACAGAGCGTAGGGAAGCAGTCAGTCCGGCAGGAAGCTGTAGTGAACGAAGTTGCTCGTGAGCAGTGTGACAGACAGACTTTAAGATTGCGTACGTGTGTGGTACGTCATTCTGCTGTTGTCAGAGGTGCTTCGTAGGGGAGGGTATCTGTCCCCTTCAGCTGCTGCGGTGCGAGCGCTGCGGACCCTTAGCACTCGCAGTAACTCTGACGTTACTAGAGGAACCTCGGGCCGAATATTCAAGCCCCTCCCTGAATGTAAGTTGTTCGGATTGGGTTGGACTCGAGGGGGCAGTGGTTCCCGATACCCGTAGGAGATCGGGTACGTCTCCGGACGGGGTTGAGGGAAACCATATATTCCCGCGTACTAGCCGGCATAGCTAGTAGAAGATGTGCTAGAACGCCAGGCGGCCGCACCGAGGTTAATCGGTAGCCTCCCCCTTTGGGGTTGGCGCGCGTAAGTGGCGTATCCACTTACATCCCTTCTTGTGTTTTCGAACCACATGGGCGGCTTGTTAGTCTCTAGGAGGCACCGGTTGCCCTTTTGGGATTGCTCGGTAACTCCCTGGTCATTAGAGGGGAGGTCAGTCTTCACTTTGTGTGGATCGCCCTGGTAGATACCCTCGAGCTTATATAGGTGTTGTCAGAGGTGAACAAAGTGTATTTCTACGGAAATAAAGGAAATGAAAAGTGTAGTGTTTAACGCCCGCTTTTACTACTTATGGCACCGCAGGCGATGACACTGATGATACATGAGATGACGATGGAGCACCGGTGGAATGAGATGGTGGGGGAAACCGGAGATCCCGGAGAAAACCCGCCCCAGCGCCGTGTTGTCCACCACAAATCTCACTTTGCGGTCGCCTGGGATCGAACCCGGGCCGCCTAGGTGAGAGCCAAGCGGTCTAACCACTGAGCCACGGCGCGGCCTGAAATACAGGACGTTTAGACTTTCTGCAAATTGGACTTTTAATTTTACGAACCCACAAAGTCACAATTGGTATTAGAAGTGGGATATTCGATAATGAACGCTGCATCGGAAAAGAATTTAGAGAAAATGGAAGAAATAAAGTCCGAGTTAACAACGAAGACGGAAACGACAAGCAACAACCTGGCCGCGGAACTGACAGAAATGAAGACGGCGAGTGACACACTGGCCGCGACGATGACTGCAATGAAGGCCGAGTTAACCACAGAAATGAAGGCTGCGAACGAGGCCCTCGCCGCCAAATTTGAGGAACAGTTGGCCGGCATGAAGGAGGTTGTCACGGAGCTGGGCATGCGGATGGGTCAAGTGGACGAGGGCGTCGAAGATCTAGCAAGCCGCGTTACCAACCTGGAGGGAAAGGCCGACAGCAACACCAAGTCCCTGAACGCCATGGTGGAGGACATCGTCGGCAGGAGGATGAAGAATTAAAAGGCCGAGACGCTGGGACACTCTCTGTCTCTTTCTTTCCTGCCAGCTGGTTTTGTCGTTAATTCGACGATCGGGATGGGCTCTCGCCGTTGTTGTGTAACTGTGCGCTTGTGAAAGTAGTCAGAGAGTGGAACACAAGCAGGTAATGTAGGTCTTCACACAAACCAAAATCATGACAAACTGCAAGCACCCACGTAAATACATCAAAGTCTGCGAACAAATGATTGAAATAGTAAGAGTTCAAATGTCTTGGAAAATTGATTAGCTGGAATACTAAGGAAAATAAAGCAATGGAATCCAGATGAAAAGCTTTCCAAGTAACAAAAGATACTTATAACAAAAGATCACTCTCATAGGGATCCAAAATTAAACATTATAAAGCAGTGATTAAATCAGAAGCACTGTATGCATCAGAAACACTCAACATGAACTTCAAGGGTAAGATAGAGAAGCTCGAATTAAAAGAACAGAAAATATTAAGAAAGATCATAGGACCGTAATTTCAGATAATAAGATAATATACATCAAGAATGAAACTCGCCCGAAGCATGCTACCAATCATCAATTGCTTAGAATTACGTACAAGGTCTCGAAAACAGGCACTACACTGTAGCAGCATTCCTAGATATCGCCCAGGCATTCGATAAGGTTTGGCACACTGGGCTACTACTTAAAACACATCGCATTGGTCTCCCTTATTATCTTCTACAAATCATTGCAAGTTTTCTCACAGATAGAACTTTTGTGGTGCGCATTGCTGGTTTCACATCCACCCGACGGGCCATCTTAGCAGGTGCTCCTCAAGGCTCAGTACTAGCACCACTCCTCTTTAATATGTACACTTATGATCTTCCTGCTATAGCTCCAATATGTACAGCTTTATATGCTGATGAAACTGCTCTCTTATATTCTCACTCCGATATCTGTCATGCTATTCACGAACTACAAACTGCATTGGATCGACTAGCTCACTGGTTCTCTAACTGGCGCATTTCCTTCAACACTAACAAGACAGAGGTTAAGATCTTCTCTTTACGTCCTTATAGGGATCCTCCTTCACTACAGCTGATCGGGGCACAACTCTCATGGTTACCAACCAGTGTGCCAGTGAAGTATCTTGGGGTGCTACTAGACAGTTGGAGTCCAGAGGTTCTACTCCCATTAGTCTTGAACCCGTAGGAACAAGACCCGGGCCTCTTTCAACCAGGGAGTTATCCGAGCTGTCCCAAGGGCGC
Organism: Mantis religiosa; assembly: GCA_030765055.1. Lineage (NCBI taxonomy): Eukaryota > Metazoa > Arthropoda > Insecta > Mantodea > Mantidae > Mantis > Mantis religiosa. The sequence goes on from CM060947.1 coordinate 24,185,791, forward strand.
ACGGCGTCCTCCGTGGGGCTTTCCATAGGGCGAGACCTGGGTTACTAGGCACTCGATTAACTTGGAACGCTCACATCTGTCGGTCTGTTACACTTGCGTCTGCACGGCTCTCAAAACTGTACCCTGTACTCATCAGGCGCACCTCACTTAGTTATGAATCCTCCCTTCTTCTTTACAAATCTCTAGTCCGTCCCATTTTTACCTATGCAGCTCCATCCTTCGAAGGCACCAGCAACACTAATCTCCACCGACTGCAGGTATTACAAAACAGGGTGCTGCGTACAGCTACAAATGCTCCATGGTTCATCAGAAACCAACAACTTCATCACGAGTTTGGTCTTCTACCAGTTCACCAGTAGAGTCTGTCTAGTGAACGCGAGTGCAGTTTGTCCCTCAAAGTAAACGCACCCTACCGCCCACTAATGGCGTTCATAAATCTATCTTCACACTTCAGAAATGGAACACTGTCGTTGAGGACCAATAGCAGCCCTGATTGTCTGTAAAGGACAGTGGCATGTCTACTCCACGTGGAGTCTCAGTTGCCAAAGTTCCAACTTCCAGTTGTTCTGTTTCATTACGTGCAGAAATTCGTTGTGTGTCACGATGTGGAGACCGTGGGAGGGAAATGCAGTGGTAAATACAAATGAAGTAGTAGATACTTTCAGTCACGTGAAAATAATCAAAGTGAGGACAATAGTGTGACTAACTGGGCCGAGTTATATTACTGGAAAAGCCTCAAAAAACAAAGTTATAACGGGAACTGTTTCTAAGCAAATTCAAGCGCTTGTTTTGAACACATATAAATATGTGTTGACAAATAATCTTGGTAAGGGGTCGTGCAATGAACCTGATGATAAATTCTGGGTATTCACATAAATACAGTAAGAAATATTGTGACTTAAGGAATACCAAAGACGCCGATCAAGTGTGAAAACAAAAGGAAACGTTTCTCTAAAGTAGATAATTTCATATGCGATTTAATTCGTCGAGAAATTTGTAGATTCTGTGCAAAAGGGAGAGCGCTCACCTTAGACGAAATGGTTGCACATTTGCAAGAAATTTGTGATTTTCCTTATGGGCACTGCACTTTGCGAGGTCTCCTAAAGGAGCTGGGTTTCAAATATTGCACTTTAAATAAGTTAAGGGTTATTATGGAATCCAGTGGAATTGTAGCTTGGCGATATATATGTCAAAATTAAGGAAGTTTGGCAGTAATGGACATAAGATAATTTATTTAGACGAAACCTCGCACGATACCCATGACATATCGAGAAAGGTGGCAACCTTGCAGAATGGTCTGGGGGAAGGAGGGCCGGTGTTTTTAAGCGATTATAAGGGTTCGTCAAAGGCAGCGGCCGACCTGCACATGTGTTAACTAAACAGACTCTACATCCGCCGGCTGGCACGACCTTTTTTTACCATCTCCAGGAGGTCCCTGGAGCTGTTACGTACAATTTCGGCGCTCGCACTCGCCAACCAACTCGCCTCAAGCGGAGACTGCCATAAGATTTTCTCCTGAGTGACCTCTCCAGTACAGACGACCCAAACTTTAAGTCCTCAATTGAGTTATGGTGATACTGCCATATTTAGCTAGAGCAGTCGTTCACGGCTACCTTAATTGTTATGTGCATTGTTGCTAATGCCCGATTTCACCAACAAATGTTAAGACTTAACACGAGTTTAGCAATAGTTAAAACAAAAATTGCATTTCACCAACAAGTGTTAACTTAACACTAATGTTAAATCTCATGTTAAACTATCACGCCGAATTTCTGATGTTAAGTCCTTAACAATTGTAAATAGTCAAGATGGCGAGCATGAACTCAGCTGTTGATGTCGATTTGCTATATTTAAGACCGTCTAAATGGCATTCATAATAGAGTACGGCCTATGAGGAGAAATGATTTTGAGGAACTATCCGAAGAAAATTGTTTTACGGAGATATAGACTGTCGAAACATGTTGCTATGAAGGTTACTGCGGAAGTGCAAGAGAGGTTAGAACATACATCGAAAGAAATATGCCGATCTCGCCTTTGCTTCAAGTATTAATAACTTTGCGATTTTATAATTCACTGAATTATGTGGATAATACATTGTTCACCTCCCGTCTTCAAACGTTTAAGGCACTTGTTCTTCGCACCTCGTTTTAAATTTACGTAATACTGACAAGTTGTTTGGTGCTTGTAGTAGTGACACATGCATTTGAATTCCCCGCGACATCTTTCTTTTTACATTCACTGCATCCGTCCTCTTATTTTCCACGATATCCTTACACTTCGTCACCATTTCAATTAACAATTCTTTCTCCGTCGATGAGAAATTTGTCTCACGGCTTTATTTATGATTTTGTTCATCCGCCATTTGTGCAGACGAAAATGAAAACAAAAGCGCATCGTGAGCGCATCGGAGTACGTTCAGAAAATCATCCATAGCCTTCTATAGCTGTGATATTTACAAGTTTCTTGGCGTTAACACAGGTTTGTTAACATTTTAAGAAAACAGGTTGGTGAAATGCAAGAAATTTAACATTAGTTTTAGCACTGTGACAATTGTTACGTTACATTTGTTAACGTCGATTTTAACATCTGTTGGTGAAATCGGGCATAAGTGTCTTAATAACAAACATCTGTAAAGCATACTTGCTGATCGTTGTATAATAAACAAAAGAATGAAGCTCTCTACAGATACTCCCAGATACTATGAAAAACTCAGATACTATCCGAAAAAGGAGGATAAATTTTTATGTCCATCTTCTCAGAGTGAATTTTAGCAGATTAATTAAACAAATCTTTGATTTCTTCCTTAACCGTAAAACAAAACCTAACTGGTTTATAGAAACTGAACAGGACTTAGCAGAATTAAACATCACAGAACATCCATTACTTGACAAGACAGCGAAAGTAATAAGAAAAAACGAAAATATAATATTCAAAGATAAATCTACATTAAAATCCAAAACCATTATCTCGACAGAAGAAAGGAAAAACATATAAGATAGAATGAAGAAATACTGGGAACTAAGAAAAGAACCAAACATCGGGAAATGATTGATTCAACGTAAGGGGTGAAACGAAAAGAAGATAAATAAAAAATAAAAGCATAGCTTTGTCTTTGAGGTTGAAGATGACCAAGATGATGGATTAATGGTGGTTATCATGATCCTGTATTTGTTTTCTAATGAGGGTATTAATATACTTAATAAATTAATAAATAACCCTCAGGGGCGGCTTCTCAATGAGGTAGCATGTTTGCGCTACAACCAAAATGCTGGGTCTCCCTTTAATGCAAGGGCATGTTCCATTTGGCGTTCAGTTCGACCTTGTCTAGTGCAGTAGCCCTCAGCGCGCTGTATTGTTTGCAGCTGCCAAGTAGTTCACTCTCAGTTGCAAACCACTGGTATACAATGGGGAGGTATAGGGCAGGATGAACCTAAGGCGTGACGAGGCAAGTAGGGGGGAAAGGCGGGCCTTATGGTTGCATAAGGTTGGTTAACCTAGCAGCCAGAGAGTTGTGAATGCCAAACCTTCTCCTTCTGTTTTCAGCGCCACCTATTATTCTCATATTAAATGTTCGCATCGGTCAAATATTACCACAGATTACTATTACCTACCAGAGCATAGCCACATGTTTTGTGCCGTGTTTTGTTAGCTGTGTCGTGCTTTGAGTAGTGAATAAGAGTGATTTATTTAAATATAAGTATATTGTGTTATATAAGGAGAAACAATGAATTCCATAAAGGGTCTATTAGTACATCCTTTTTAAAAATGAGCTTAGAAGAAAAAACCGAAAATAAGCGACTTGGAAGTCCCACGCCAAATATAAAAATCACATAGGTAGTCAAAACAAAAACAAGACATTTGAACAGGAACTTTAACAACAATGTACATGAGAAATATAATTTGATGTGTTGTTGTAATATTAAAAATAGCCTGTTTTGCTTTCCTTGTGTTCTCTTTGGCGGTGAAGATCCGTGAACAAAACATGGCGTGAATGCTTTGCGGCATCTTCATGATCGCGCTAAAAACACGTAACCTTAAACTGCACATGAAAAACAGTTTTGTATGCTTGACAATGTAAATGTAGCAAAGCAGATGGACAGTGCATATCGGAGAACAATTGAAGAACACAGCCAGAAAGTCGCTCAAAATAGGTATGTTTTAAACATTATTGCTAACTGCATTAGGTTTTGTGGAACCTTTGAGTTAGCTCTACGAGGACACGATGAGTCAGCTACGTCAAGCAATCCTGGTATTTTTCGAGGACTGATAAACTTCGGGCAGAGCTAGATATTGTTCTGTAAAACCTATCTGGAGAATGCTACAGTGTTTAAGGGGACCTCCAAGACAATCCAGAACGAAATCTTGCAATGTACACTTGAAGTTGCCATGAAGAGATATCAAGTCCATTTTAGCTGCATAAATAGAAGAGTGTTATGCTCTAGAGTGTTTCTGAAATACGCATGTTGTGTTATACGCTTGTGAATTACCGTTAACTTGTGTATACAGCAGTCTATAGTGGCAGGCTTAAACAACCGTTTGTTACTTTAAAAAAATTAAATTGCATGGATAAATTTGTGAACCACCGATTTTCAGAGCCACCAGCCGCCCCTGTAACACTAGAAATAAGTGAAGTGGGATCTGCACTGGCTGCCTAAAATGGTTTAAGTCATGACTGTTGGAAGATTCTGTTGTCACTGTACTTCTTCTTGAAAAATTATACGAGGGTTATTCATAAAGTAAGATCCGTTATTTCTTATAAATTAAACCATCATAGATATTTGCAAAAGTTTTTATTGGATTCCTTACATCTTTCTCTATTTTTCTATATAATTGCCATATTTGTTTAAACATTTGTCATAACATTGTACAAGCTTCAGTATACCGACGTCATACACAACTTGAACTCCATCATCCGCGGTCTAGGTGAGTACGACATCGATCCTGGAGAGCGCTACAAACGCCCGAGGCTGCTTCTAGGCACATGAAATAACACATCAGATTGCTTATATATAACTCCAACCTCATCTTCTGCCGTATATTATCCTTCCTTACAAAATACTCCACTGCCAGTAGAGGACCTAGCCCTGACCTGGCTTGAGACCGAAGGTGTGACATTCAGATCTTCAATGTCCAGTCGCGACGTGCAATTTTTTTTTTTATTTACGTCCTCCAATGTTAAGTCATATCGGACGCTGAATGGAATGGGTGAAATGATGCTCAAATGAGCCCGGGGTCCATTACAGACATTCGTCTGTAATGATAGGGAAAAAAAAACCGGAGAAAACCTTATCCATGTAACTCACCCTGACCGAGATTCAAACTCGGGACCCCTTGAACGCGAGGCAGACATGCTACCACCACTCTACCGAGGCGGACATGACATGGAATAATTGGGGTATGTGGTAAGGTCTATTTGGGATCGACTTCACTCAGTAAATCGATCCCACTCCAAAAATTACTTCTAAATTCAAAGTGATCTACGAATGACAATATTCTACTTTACTGGTTATTTATATTTCAAGTTGGATTCATTAAGGATACAACATATTCAAATTCTTCCACATTATCTAATGAAAAGTATTAACTCGTGTGATGTAACACAACTAAAATACATGTCAAACTTATTTGTAAATATAAATATATCCTGGTATGTCAATTTGTATTTCTATGGCTAGCACTGTTCCATTTTTCAATTGAAAGGTAAATATTAAGACATGGTGGTATCTCTTGACGAATGTTAAAAACGTTGTTTCATATTTATGTCGGTAGATGGCACAGTACAGTATGTTTACGTCAGCGCTGAATACATCCAACTAATGTTACCGAACTCGGCGGCTCGCCGGCTGTTAGTTTCGTTCTTAACGAAATTATAGTTGCGTGTTCAGTTTCTCCTGTGATAGTTTAACTGGGTATAGTACTTCCATTGAATGTTTGATATCAACATAGTTTATGGGCTTTACAAAAGTTAAATAAACCTGATATATAAGAATCATTGCAGCCAAATAGCTACATACAGTTATTTTACGTAAAAGTTTTCATTTGCATTTATAGATCTCACCGTTTTACTACACAGCTCTGTGTTATCATTCAGACTTCGCTACACGGTTCACATACACGCGTTGTGGTGGAATTAGATGATGAAAGCATTGAATAGATTATCTACGAGGGTTATTCGTAAAGTATAGTCCGTTATATTTTATAAATGTTATCATCATAGATATTTGCAAACCTTTTTTTACTGGATTCCTTACATCTTTCTCTATTTTTCTATATAATTGCCATATTTGTTTAAACATTTGTCATAACGTTCTACAAGCTTCAGTATACAGACGTCATACACGTCTGCCGCTTGTGAGGACAACCAGTCTTTCAGCTGGTCATCTGTGAGGAAGCGCTTGCCACCGAGAAACTCCTTTAGGTAGCGGAACAAGTGAAAATCGTTCGGCTCCAGGTCTGGACTATACGGTGGGTGGTCAGTCTGTTCCCATCCAAAAGAGCTGATGAGATCTTGGGTTCGTCTGGCAGAATGTGGTCTGGCATTGTCATGCAGCAACAACATTCCAGACGTCAGAAACCCACGTCGCTTATTCTGTATTGCACATCGGAGGTTAGTCAGAGTAGCGCAGTAAGCGTCTGCATTGATGGTTGTCCCTCGTTCCACAAACTCGACTAGCAATACTCCATGTCTATCCCGAAACATCACTTTCCGTGTTTGACTGGTGATGTCGTGTGGCACCATTCCATCGATTGACGTTTGGACTCAGGAATCATGTGAGAAACCCACGTCTCGTCCCCAGTGACAATGTGTTCCAATAGTTGATCTCCTTCCTCATGATATCTATGTTGAAAAACGCCGAGTACTATTTGGACGGGTTACAGAGATATGAACATCGCAGGGAGAAGAGTGTAGAGTTACAAAGAGACTATGTTGAAAAACGCCAAGTACTATTTGGACGAGTTACAGAGATGGGAGCATCGCTGGGAGAAATGTGTAGAGTTACAAGGAGACTATGTTGAAAAACGCCGAGTACTATTTGGACGAGTTACAGAGATGGGAGCATCGCTGGGAGAAATGTGTAGAGTTACAAGGAGACTATGTTGAAAAACGCCGAGTACTATTTGGACGAGTTACAGAGATGGGAGCATCGCTGGGAGAAATGTGTAGAGTTATAAGGAGACTATGTTGAAAAACGCCGAGTACTATTTGGACGGGTTACAGAGATGGGAGCATCGCTGGGAGAAATGTGTAGAGTTATAAGGAGACTATGTTGAAAAACGCCGAGTACTATTTGGACGGGTTACAGAGATGTGAACATCGCTGGGAGAAATGTGTAGAGTTACAAGGAGACTATGTTGAAAAACGCCGAGTACTATTTGGACGGGTTACAGAGATGTGAACATCGCTGGGAGAAGTGTGTAGAGTTACAAAGAGACTATGTTGAAAACCGCCGAGTACTATTTGGACGTGTTACAGAGATGGGAGCATCGCTGGGAGAAATGTGTAGAGTTATAAGGAGACTATGTTGAAAAACGCCGAGTACTATTTGGACGGGTTACAGAGATGTGAACATCGCTGGGAGAAATGTGTAGAGTTACAAGGAGACTATGTTGAAAAACGCCGAGTACTATTTGGACGGGTTACAGAGATGTGAACATCGCTGGGAGAAGTGTGTAGAGTTACAAAGAGACTATGTTGAAAACCGCCGAGTACTATTTGGACGTGTTACATCGCTGGGAGAAGTGTGTAGAGTTACAAGGAGACTATGTTGGAAAACGCCGAGTACTATTTCGACGGGTTACAGAGATGGGAGCATCGCTGGGAGAAGTGTGTAGAGTTACAAGGAGACTATGTTGGAAAACGCCGAGTACTATTTGGTCGGGTTACAGAGATGGGAGCATTGCTGAGAGGAGTGTGTAGAGTTACAAGGAGACTATGTTGTAAAACGCCGAGTACTATTTGGACGTGTTACAGAGATGAGAGCATTGCTGAGAGGAGTGTGTAGAGTTACAAAGAGACTATGTTGAAAAACGCCGCGTACTATTTGGACGTGTTACAGAGATGAGAGCATTGCTGAGAGGAGTGTGTAGAGTTACAAAGAGACTATGTTGAAAAACGCCGCGTACTATTTGGTCGGGTTACAGAGATGGGAGCATTGATGAGAGGAGTGTGTAGAGTTACAGGATGACTATGTTGGAAAACGCCGAGTACTATTTGGACGGGTTACAGAGATGGGAACATCGCTGGAAGAAGTGTGTAGAGTTACAAGGAGACTATGTTGGAAAACGCCGCGTACTATTTGGTCGGGTTACAGAGATGAGAGCATCGCTGGGAGAAGTGTGTAGAGTTACAAGGAGACTATGTTGGAAAACGCCGAGTACTATTTGGACGGGTTACAGAGATGGAAACATCGCTGGAAGAAGTGTGTAGAGTTACAAGGAGACTATGTTGGAAAACGCCGCGTACTATTTGGTCGGGTTACAGAGATGAGAGCATTGCTGAGAGGAGTGTGTAGAGTTACAAAGAGACTATGTTGAAAAACGCCGCGTACTATTTGGTCGGGTTACAGAGATGGGAGCATTGCTGAGAGGAGTGTGTAGAGTTACAAAGAGACTATGTTGAAAAACGCCGCGTACTATTTGGACGTGTTACAGAGATGAGAGCATTGATGAGAGGAGTGTGTAGAGTTACAGGATGACTATGTTGGAAAACGCCGAGTACTATTTGGACGGGTTACAGAGATGGGAGCCTCGCTGAGCGGAGTGTGTAGAGTTACAAGGAGACTATGTTGAAAAACGCCGAGTGCTATTTGGATGGGTTACAGAGATGAGAGCATCGCTGGGAGAAGTGTGTAGAGTTACAAGGAGACTATGTTGAAAAACGCCGAGTACTATTTGGACGGGTTACAGAGATGAGAGCATCGCTAGGAGAAGTGTGTAGAGTTAAAAGGAGACTATGTTGAAAAACGCCGAGTACTATTTGGATGTGTTACAGAGATGAGAGCATCGCTAGGAGAAGTGTGTAGAGTTAAAAGGAGACTATGTTGAAAAACGCCGAGTACTATTTGGATGTGTTACAGAGATGAGAGCATCGCTAGGAGAAGTGTGTAGAGTTAAAAGGAGACTATGTTGAAAAACGCCGAGTACTATTTGGATGTGTTACAGAGATGAGAGCATCGCTAGGAGAAGTGTGTAGAGTTACAAGGAGACTATGTTGAAAAACGCCGAGTACTATTTGGACGGGTTACAGAGATGAGAGCATCGCTGGGAGAAGTGTGTAGAGTTACAAGGAGACTATGTTGAAAAACGCCGAGTACTATTTGGACGGGTTACAGAGATGGGAGCTTTGCTGGGAGAAGTGTGTAGAGTTACAAGGAGACTATGTTGAAAAACGCCGAGTACTATTTGGACGGGTTACAGAGATGAGAGCATCGCTGGGAGAAGTGTGTAGAGTTACAAGGAGACTATGTTGAAAAACGCCGAGTACTATTTGGACGGGTTACAGAGATGGGAGCTTTGCTGGGAGAAGTGTGTAGAGTTACAAGGAGACTATGTTGAAAAACGCCGAGTACTATTTGGACGGGTTACAGAGATGGGAGCATCGCTGGGAGAAGTGTGTAGAGTTACAAGGAGACTATGTTGAAAAACGCCGAGTACTATTTGGACGGGTTACAGAGATGAGAGCATCGCTAGGAGAAGTGTGTAGACTATGGAGACTATGTTGATAAACGTCGAGTACGGGTTACAGAGATGGGAGTATCGCTGGGAGAAGTGTGTAGAGTTACAAGGAGACTATATTGAAAAACGCCGAGTACTATTTGGACGGGTTACAGAGATGAGAGCATCGCTGGGAGAAGTGTGTAGAGTTACAAGGAGACTATGCTGGAAAAAAAGTATGAAAGAATGTCTGGTATCTTTATTGGGTCAGAAACTTTTCAGACCACCCTCGTAGGTAGATATAATTTGGCGCATTTGCACTAATAATTTAACTTAAAGGACTTAGGTATTACATTCTTGGAGTGATATCTTCACGGTTATTATTAGTGTTTGTTTAATATGTATGTTGCATTAGATTTTTATACTCCAATTTATAAAATAAACCGTGTTTGGATGAGAAATCGTACAAAATTCGCTTACCGACCCAAGTTAACCGTGAAAAATTCTTGGTTTAGATTGGGCGGTCGGCAGGGGGCGACCGCTAAATAGTTGAACGAGTTATGCTAGTCACCTGATGATAATAATTAGAACTGATCGTTGTGCCCACAGCTGCAGTTGACCTTACGCGCAATAATTACTAAATGACGTTCGTGAAACCTGTTTCTAAGGTTACTACTTTATATATGGTCTGAAGAGTTTTTTTGCTGTATCAAGTGACAGTGGGTTACTGAATGACTTTGCTATTTCTTCGAGGCGTTGTAACGCAAGGTGACAATCACAACAGATGCACATAGCTGGAATGGCATTTGATCTTGACTAGCCTGCTCTAGAGTGCTGCTGTTCTGTATCAGTGTGGTATTAGGAAAGCTCCAGCAGAGACAGGCGACTGTTTTATTTAGCAGGGAACGTTGGAGCTTTGATTTCGGTGATACTTGGTTTCATTTGTTATTTTATGGAAATATACAGCAAACGTGACTTTACCAGGCTCTTTTAATGAAATATCTGACGTATAAATAAATTCTCTAAGGCTCTTGTGCAATTTTCAGCTTATTATCCAATCTACTTTATACTAACCCAAATAAACATTTGTAAAAATGGTTTCATTACGTACTTCCTTGTAGGTTCAATGAGGTTAGAACAATATAGTAGACTTAACCGAAAGTTAAATCTTTTCAAAGTTGGTCACTATGTGATGAACTTTGTTATTAGGACATAAAATAATAACAGTTATGACTTCTCGCTTGGAAAATTTAAAGCAATAACAAAGTATATCTAAAAAATGCTTTACTCCAGAAACACAAAAAAGTAGCTGACATGAATTTGTGTTTTAATGAGATGTTGAAAACTTTGTCTATCTCTTACAGTTTATCAGTTATATGGCGTCATTCAGAAAGAAGATAACTTCTGAAGACACACCCAGGAAATTCAAGTCATACATTTCATTTGGAATGAAAATATCTTATACACATGGAATTTTAATCAAAATCATTAGATTAGTTTTTGATAAAATTAAAATTTTCGGAAAAAATGGAAAGATAGTGTGGGCTACGCAGATTTTCTTTAAAATGTTTAAGTGGCATCCGGACATGATGCTGAAGTGAAATATCAAGCAGTATTCACCAGCGGCGTGACATCACTTTCAAAGTAAGGGAAGCTCCAAATGATAATTTTCATTTAAATAACGGAGAATAATGACTCAAGGAACTAAGGCTACTCTTCAGTACTCTTTGTATTGTACAGTCACACGTAGGTCCAGTGGCGAGGCGTGTCTTCCAAAGCGAGGGATGGTCCAAATAACAGAACTCTTTCTATTGTACAGTCACACGTAGGTCCAGTAGCGAGGCGTGTCTTTCAAAGCGAGGGAAGCTCCAAATAATAATTTTCATTAAAATTAGAGAGAATAATGACTCAAAGAACTAAGGCTACTCTTCAGTACTCTTTATATTGTACAGTCACACGTAGGTCCAGTGGCGAGGCGTGTCTTCCAAAGCGAGGGATGGTCCAAATAACAGAACTCTTTCTATTGTACAGTCACACGTAGGTCCAGTAGCGAGGCGTGTCTTTCAAAGCGAGGGAAGCTCCAAATAATAATTTTCATTAAAATAAGAGAGAATAATGACTCAAAGAACTAAAGTTTCTCTTCAGTACTCTTTCTATTGTACAGTCACACGTAGGTCCAGTGTCGTGGTGTGACTTTCAAAGCGAGGGATGCTCCAAATAATAATTTTCATTAAAATGAGAGAGAATAATGACTCAAAGAACTAAGGGTACTCTTCAGTACTCTTTCTGTTGTACAGTCACGCATAGGGCTTCTTGCTTTACAAGACTGCTCACACTACAAGCAGACATATTCCTGCTTCCCCTCTCCACTCAGACATTCCACTTTTTCCTACAGCTGGCCCACACAACGTGAATTGTTAGCCTAAATTGGAAAAGGTATGCAATTCACACACGTTTACCAATAACTCAAACCTTTACAAGAATTTCCTATTTGGCACCAATAAATACAAATCTAAGTAAGATACTGTTGCTAATGATATTGAAATATTCTCTCAGTTGTATTTAAAAGAACACATAAAACAAAAAATAAACTTTTGTTCACACGCTATAGAGACTTCACGTGACAAAATCTGTCAGTGTTTCCCAATGAGTCGCGATTGTTCTGCAAACTTACGAATGCGTAAATACAGAAATATTCAGTATTGAATGAGCTCGTGGAACTGGTCACTCGAAACTAAGCAGCTGTCAAATTGCCCGCAGCACCGTGAATGTTCTTGAGTAAATTTTGAAAATGTATGCACAACAAATAACATATTGTTTTGCATGAATTTTTTGTTCTTTTTTCCTGAAATACTTGGGGAAGCTGCACTTCCAGCAATTCATTGCACACTTCACCACTGGTACTCACCAAGTATCGAGTTCGAGTGCCCTTGGATACAAATATACATTACCTTTCTGTAAAAGGTCTACTGCGTTGTACCTACATGAATTTCTGTACTCTTGTACAAATTATTCTTACGAACGTGTACCAATTATGTGGCATTAATAAGCTATTACCACAATATTTTATTAATTATATACATTTATCATATCAACGTTTACACAAACTGTTTTACACTTATATCTAAGCGACTGTTCTCATTATCTCTGTTCTTTTTTTTTTTTTTGTCTTTCTTTTATCTTTTGTTTCGTCTTTATATCTCATGAGGTCGCTGACTCCTACACCATTATGTACTTCATGTTATAGAGATAAACATATTTCTACGAGGGCTGTTCATAATTCTTTTACAGTCATAATTTTTCGCACTAAAATTCAATCTTATTATATCCTGTTAGCTTAATGTGAAACAAATACGCCGTAGTATTTTCATTGTTGGTACTTCTGGTTCCCGCCTCTGAGAACCAGGAAAGTTCAGACATGTTCAGTATTGCCTACCACTGCAATGAAGGTAACACGCGAGCAACAATATGCGGCTCTGAAATTCTACTTTCGTCTCAACAAATTATCAGTTGAGGCCTATACAATGTTACAGGAGGTCTATGGAGAGTCTGTTCTTCCCTACAGCACAGCTCGAAGGTGGATTAAAATGTTTAAAGAGGGGAGACAATCAATTTCAAAGGAAGGTGGACCCGGTGCTCCAGTTACTGCTCTTACGGAAGAAAACATCAACACTGCTGCTGCCATTGTGAGAGAGTATCGACGAATTTCCTTAAGATCACTTTCTGAAATACTGAACATTTCATTGGGTGCCACCCACACATTGGTGACAGAAACATTACACATGAGACGTGTTTGTGCGCGATGGGTTCCAAGACTGTTGATTCCCGAACAAAAGGACATTCGCAAGCAGGTCGCCCGCCTCGGTAGCGTAGATGGTAGCGTGTCTGCCTCACGTTCAAGAGGTCCCGAGTTCGAATCTCGGTCAGGGTGAGTTACCTGGATACGGTTTTTTCCGGGGGGTTTCCTTATCCTTCAAGACGAATGTCGGGTAACTCTAAGCTCCATGGACCCTGGACTCATTTGAGCATCATGACAACGTTGGAGGACGTAAATTACATAAAAAAGCAGGTCTGCATGCAGTTGAAGTTGATGTTAGAGGAAGATCCGGAGTTTCTTTCAAACGTAATCACTGCTGATAATGCTTGGCTACATCATTTTGATCCTGATAGCAAACAGCAAAGCTCAGTGTGGAAATCTCCTTCATCACCAACCCCCAAAAAGCAAAAGTGATTGCTTCTGCTGGGAAACTTATGGCCATCTCATTCTTTGATATTCATGGAATAGTTTATCAGCATGTTGTACCTGCACACACATCAGTAACTGGACAATACTACAGGGATGTCCTGAAAACATTGCAAGTCCATATCAGGCGCAAAAGACCACATTTCCGTGAAGCGGACTGGATGCTGCACCACGATAATGCGCGGCCGTATATTGCCAATGTTGTTGCTGAATATCTTGCAAAAATCAACGTGAAGTACATCCCTCACCCTATAGATCGGATTTAGCCCAATGTGACTTTTTTCTATTCCCTAACTTGAAGAAATGCCTTCATGGGAGGCATTATCCATCATCAGAAGTAGTGGTGAAGGCTGCGGAGGCTATTTTGAAGGATTTCTTAAAAAATGTTTTCCAGTATGTCTTTGAAGACTGGCAGAAACGCTGGGAGAAGTGCATCGCATTCAGGGGAAACTATTTTGAGAAGGACCATCAAAATTATGAGGATGAGTAAAGGTACGTTGTCAGGAAAAATTGTGATCATTCTTCATTGAACAGCCCTCGTAGAAATGGTTTTATTATATATTTCCTTGAGAGTACAGTGAATAGGAAACTAGAGTATGCTTAATCAATTCTGTTAATAGTTGGATGCAGTGGCGTCTCGTAGACATTTTTGTTGGTAGGCCCAGATGTGAAGATGCTAGTAATGAAAGTAAAGTGGGGTTATACCTTTTTAAACCAGGTCACCTTTAATTGCATTGCCAAAAATCTGCAGTAGCAGAAATGTGTCAAAACACTATACATTTTTAAGCATCTCTAAGGTCTTTAAACGAAAAGTTTTCCGTATTGTTACATCATTCCGCCCATCTTCCTGCTCAATCTTCTCAAAACAGTGTAATAAATAAAGTTTGCTTTCATGAACACCGTTCACAATCCGAGATTGAAAGTTCCACCTTTTAGAAGCAGCTGGAATGCAATTGTTACAAACTAAACGTCGCAGATCACTGCGTTTTGGTGAAGACGAGTAAAGTCCTGTAAATGCACCAATTTTGGCGAAATATAACTTAAATTATTTTATGTTTCCGGAACAAACATTTCATGTTACTAAATTTAATTGGTGAGTATAGCAGTTTACGTACTTTTCTTACGCGAAAGAGTTCTGAATCCAAGTCGGAACATACGTTCAAAGGTCCCGAGTTCGAATCTCGGTCAGGGTGAGTCACCTGGATAAGATTTTTTTGGGTTTTTTCCTTTATCCTTCAAGACGAATGTCGAATAACTCTAATTTCCATGGACCCTGAACTCATTTGAACATCATTTCACCCAATTCATACCCGTCCGATATGACTTAACGTTGGAGGACGTAAATTAAAAAAAAGAAGAAGAAGAGGAGGAAGAAGAAGAATAAGAATAAGAAGAAGAATAAGAAGAAGAATAAGAAGAAGAAGAGGAGGAGGAGGAAGAAGAAGAAGAAGAAGAAGAAGAAGAAGAAGAAGAAGAAGAAGAAGAGGAGGAGGAGGAAGAAGAAGAAGAAGAAGAAGCAGAAGAAGAAGAAGAAGAAGAAGAAGAAGAAGAAGAAGAAGAAGAAGAAGAAGAAGAAGAAGAAGAAGAAGAAGAAGAAGAAGAAGAAGAAGAAGAAGAAGAAGAAGAAGAAGAAGAAGAAGAAAGAAGAAGAAGAAGAAGAAGAAGAAGAAGAAGAAGAAGAAGAAGAAGAAGAAGAAGAAGAAGAAGAGAAGAAGAAGAAGAAGAAGAAGAAGAAGAAGAAGAAGAAGAAGAAGAAGAAGAAGAAGAAGAAGAAGAAGAAGAAGAAGAAGAAGGAAGAAGAAAGAAGAAGAAGAAGAAGAAGAAGAAGAAGAAGAAGAAGAAGAAGAAGAAGAAGAAGAAGAAGAAGAAGAAGAAGAAGAAGAAGAAGAAGAAGAGAGAAGAAGAAGAAGAAGAAGAAGAAGAAGAAGAAGAAGAAGAAGAAGAAGAAGAAGAAGAAGAAGAAGAAGAAGAAGAAGAAGAAGAAGAAGAAGAAGAAGAAGAAGAAGAAGAAGAAGAAGAAGAAGAAGAAGAAGAAGAAGAAGAAGAAGAAGAAGAAGAAGAAGAAGAAGAAGAAGAAGAAGAGAAGAAGAAGAGAAGAGAAGAAGAAGAAGAAGAAGAAGAAGAAGAAGAAGAAGAAGAAGAAGAAGAAGAAGAAGAAGAAGAAGAAGAAGAAGAAGAAGAAGAAGAAGAAGAAGAAGAAGAAGAAGAAGAAGAAGAAGAAGAAGAAGAAGAAGAAGAAGAAGAAGAAGAAGAAGAAGAAGAAGAAGAAGAAGAAGAAGAAGAAGAAGAAGAAGAAGAAGAAGAAGAAGAAGAAGAAGAAGAAGAAGAAGAAGAAGAGAAGAAGGTCGAAACACCTGCTTTCCCATCGCTCATTACTGCGGCACCGTCGTATGCTTCAGATATGAGTTTCAATGTTAAAGGACCGCAACTTCTTTATCAAAATCTAGGAAGAGTTGAGTAAACGAGGAAGGGAGGGGTGAGGAGTGACAGCCGTATAACCAGGGCCGACATTCTACTTCGCGAAGGAGACTGGCGTAGTTGACATGTTGAACACCGCAGGTTGCAAGTTTCGATAACGAATAAGGATTATGATATAATGATTATTACATTTCAATAAAATAGAAAATTACTTTTTTCCTCAAATTAAAGAACGTCTAATAGTTGCGTGATATTATCGATAGGGCCTGGCCCCTCTGATCTTTAATAACAGTCCCTCTCTGGTTGGATGGCTTTGGTTTTCTTCCCTCTTTGGAGCAACAAGAAGGGCGAAACTTACTCGCGAAGTTATTTATGAGAAAACTCAATCTAATAAAGAAAATTTCGGATATGTTTAACTGCACACAAAAAAATGACAAATGACTTTAACGAGATCTACATTTTTTATGAAGTAAGATTCCCTCCCTTACTGCTTACCAGTTAGGCAAAAGTAATTAAAACTGAAGAGAACATCAGAACATAAGCTATTTATAGAAAGTTCAACACATACATTTCGTTATTCATTAATTTGTTCTTAGCAATCAACATAGTCGGAGCCATTTTTTGAGAAGATAGGATTTTTCGACATGTATTTCACGTAAATGTTCGTTTTGAATACGAGAATAATTCTTTTTATCTTTGCCGCATCCCTGTGATAGTGAACTGTTTGGTATTTCATTTTTTTAGTTATAAATAGACAGATGGACAGACACACGCGCGCGCTCAAACAGACGTTTTTCTTCTAGGTTTTGTGGTGGTGTCGAATAAATGGATACGTTGACACTCAACCTAGCGCTGCAAACCTTAGCCGATTTTCTTTTGTTATCTTTCGCGTTGTTTTGTATGGATTAGATTAGATTAGATTGATTTGCGTTCAGTAGGTTCACTTGTAGCCAGAAAAGGCTGTGAACATTGAACATGTCCAGTGGTATAAAGTTTAATAGCATATATATGTACAAAAGTTAACATAAGACACATATTATAGTATACAGGCAATATGAACAACAATATGGAAAACAAAGCAGGGATAATTATATATGTTACAAAATCAAACACTTTTTAATTCAGCTTTCACTTGGCTTATGTCAGTACGTCTCAACCTTTTTGCAATGGATACCATTCTTGTTATTTCTTAAATACATATACATTAAAATAAACTTTCAACTTGTATCAAATATTTATTAGTAATGATTTGTCATTGGAATAGTTATACTACTTACAGAGCTACAGAAGCATTATCAGGATAATTTGTCATTCAGATAATCTTGTACAGAATAAAAATATTTTGAGCAAAGGTACTCTTTAACAGCATTTTTAAAAGTCTCGAAATTATCAATTTTTTCTTTAAGAACATTAGGAAGTGCGCCAAATATTTTGATAGTTTCCTAATACACACCTTTCTGGAAGCAAGAAAGTTTAGCACTGGGATAATGGATATTATACTTTTGTGTAGTGTTTATTTTGTGAATTACATTATTTGTTGCAAATAAGGCACGATTGCATACAAAGAATTTTAGGATCGAGAATATATACATGCAAGGAAGCGTTAATATCTTCAATCTTGTAAAAAGATCTTTACATGAGGATCTGTTGTGGGTGTTAGTAATGATTCTTATAACCTTCTTTTGCATAAGAAATATTTTTTACTTTCTACTGAGTTGCCCCAAAATAATATTTCGTATTCCATAATAGAGTTAAAGTATGCATAATATATTAATTTAAGTGTGTCAATAGAACTCACATTAACCAGCTCTCGGATAGCATAACAAGCAGAGCTGAGTTTAGGTAAGATATAATTTATGTGATCTTTCCAATCTAAACATCTGTCCACTTGAAGGCCCAGAAATTTTATGCTGTCAATTTCTTCTAATAACATATCATTAATCCCGATTTCTATTTGAGTATGTGACGTACGACAGGTTGTAAATTTGAGCACTTTTGTTTCGTCTAGATTCACAGATAATTTGTTCGCTTTAAACCAGCATGACATACAGTTCAAAGCATAATTTATTTTTATTATATACTCGTTTAAATTTGTACTGGTCACCAGGACACTAGTGTCATCGGCGAAAAGAACTGTGCTTGCAATGTCCTTTATATAACGTGAGAGGTAATTCATATAGATCAGAAATAATAAAGGCCCTAACACGGAACCTTGAGGTACTCCATGAGTTACTACTTTCCAGTTCGAAGTTTGTTTTTCATAACCAAAATCACTGACGGCTACTTCAACGCTCTGTTTTCTTTCATTTAGATGTGATACAAACCATGTAGCAGTGCTCTTAACTATATTTATTAAAACGCTACAATAAATCAATTAGAGTGCCGATGCATTATTTACTGCAGAAAACAACAGTGCTAGTATGCCAAAGGTGGTCATTCTTAATTGATTAGAAAGGAAGTGACATTTAAATTTAAATCCGCCCTGCATTTCTATGGGTGATCCGGGGTCTGTATCCTGTATCAACGTTTCTACTTCCGGTAAAGCATCGGAGTTCCCCAAAACCTCCAACAGCTTATATTTCGAGCGCTGCAGGCACCTAAAGCTTTCAAATTTTCACGCTAGATAGCACTGTACAGATCCTAAGATAAACATTCAATGTAGCCAATACAACTACCCTAGACGCTGTGTCGTGTATTAAATGCTTTTAAAAATAATGATTATAAATCTATCATTTGAATTAATGTATGTCATTATATATCGGATAATAAAATAATTTTAATGGAACTATCTTCTGCTGTGACTATTTATGTTTTCAATAGAGACTACTGAGTGTTTTATGTTGGTTGCTTTGTCTAATTTGCCTGCTGTACAATAGATGCTTTGCATACATTTACCACACTGTTCTAGAAAATTGGTGAATTTGAAGTAATGTACAAATGTTCTGATAAACAAAATTGCATGTGAGATGTGGGTTAATGTGTTAATTGATTAACTGCGGTTAAAAATTTGACTTTCTCCTGCGAGTCATTCTGAAATCGAATAAATTATTTCGCTGCTATTAAAATAATAAACGGTGTAGTATTTGGTGAAAATGGTGGATTACAGCAAATGGAAAGATATTGAGGTAAGAAGGTTAGCAGCAACAATTTTGCTATAATCCTCGAACTTGAAAGGACTCCCAGAAGCATTTCCGATCCAACTACAATAATCGTTTATTCAGAAGTTAAAGGAATACATATATTGACCAACAACATTGCGCTTTACGTTCGTACAGGTTATTCTTAATTATTATTGTTAAATTATCGATAATGTTTGACAAGTGAATGTCAGAGATTAAAATAAACGTGTAAAATTATATTTGTAGAGTCCTAGTGATTTATTTTAGTTCTGGTAACGTAGACAGTACATTAAAACAACTTGAATATTTTACAGTTAAACCAAATGTACGTATTGTAAAATATTATACTTAGAACATGGAAACGTTTAGTAAACTTGTTTTGCACGCTTATGTCATACGTATTATGTAAATCTTTACATAACCAGAACCTGATTGCGAATGCGAATTGTGTGGTGGACAATGTGATAGGTACCATATGATATGGTGCAACCGGAGAAAAACAGTTCGCAGTGACGGATAGAAAGTACAAAATGTATGCATGCGTTGCGCTATCTCTTATTATTATTATAAATTTTTGCACAAGTAGTAATCAATCTGGGACCTGGCAGACTTAACCTCACTTATCAGCTTCACCAACAAAGTTTATTCCCCAACACCAGTATTTGCGTTCTGACGAAATTCTCCCGCAATCACTGTTTCCACATTGCAGGCAGGGAAAAGGAAGTGCATGTGTATAGAGAAAATGTTACAACTGTTGAAATTCAGAATGTGCATTAATGCAATACATTTGTCCTTACTTTTCTATTCTCACGTGTATAATCCATATTATTTCAAAGGTTTGGGGCAGAGAAAATATAATTCGCACATAAAACAGTTGTATGTTGATTTATTTTTATTTTAAAGGTGTGGGAGGCAAGGAAAGGATAGTTTGGACATTAAATAATAATAATAATACATTTTATTTTTAAGAAATGGGGCAAGTTATAATTTTGCTGCGGTTATTTTGGAAGTCAAAGGAATATATTTTAATCCTTTTAAGGATTTGCTAGCTATAGGAATATCCTGTATGTGACAAACAAATCTGTTATGAGAGGACCCAGGGTTTCTTTTCTGTACATAAATTTCACCCAGCATATTCAAAGATGATTTCCACAAATGTTATATCATTGAAAATACAATACCATCTTTTTTGTCGTATACATGTGGAGTTACAGAAGGCATTGATAGATATTTTCCTGTGGAGTTACCTCCATATAAACTTGTCCAGGTAGATAAAAAATGTTGGTGGCAGCAGTCACATGGTCTAGGAGATGGGGCTGTAACGTGGCCTGATAAAAACCAGTGGTGGTGGATTCACATCTGTGTGGAAACAGTAGTGGGAGACTGACCTTTTTAGAAGGGAGGTGATAAGTGAGATTAAGAATCCGATTGATTGCCCCAATATGTTGCCCAATATTGACAGTAACTACTGTCCTTGTGTATATATTTGAGTGGAAGAGAGATAGGTTACATATATGGTTTTCAAAACATTACATTAGTTAGTAAAAGTAATAAATTGAAGTTATTAACTGTAAAGCAAATACACTTCAATAAACTATAATAGTGACTAATACCCACTTAACTTTGATATACAACAGGACTAGTTTCAGAAATTCATCATTTGCATCTCAGCTAAATTATTTATTGGTTATGCAATGATTGCAGTGTCATGCAATCAACATTTCAGGAGAGAAATATTGGTAAAACTTTCATATCTATTGCCAAGTGCCATGTTGTCTACTGCAGTGTTGTTGCAGATGGCTCTTACTATTCTGTAAGTTAATTGATGGATATTAATCATTTCTTCACACTAGCCTTATATAGGCTAAGGTTTTGAATAGAATCAACCTGAAAAATTCAATGCCATGGCCGGGATTTGAACCACGGATCTCCTGGTTTCTGTCCAGTTGCTCTTACCCATTGAGCTAACATGGCCAACGTGTCGTCCTGGCATTAAATTCTCCAATTGACTCATATTCCTGTAAACCACTAGGGGCTCTCGTATTCAAGATACACTGCTTGTCACCCCAGGGGCCTACTTTAGTAGGTACTGGATTGGCGATCCTGGGGCCCCAAGCCAAATCTCTCGATTGGGTTCCTCTGCAAGGTGAGAGAGTCCTTTAAATGCCCAAACCATGGCCCACTTCTGTGTTTGACCCCATTTATTTATTTATTATTTTCTTTTTTTCCCTGAACACACGTCTTAACGGATAACCTAGCACGGGTTGGCGGAGTGGGAAGTGCAGAGGATGACTGGGTAATGTGTAATTCCCAGCCCCTAGTTATGTAGGACTGTGTTCATATCCGCTGATAAAGGTCCGTCCGAGGGAGGGGCCATTGCATGAGCTGTTACATGGGTCCCTCTTAGCACTGGGAGGTGTGACCCTGAGGTGTGCAAGGTCCATGCCAGGACTCTCACCTAAGCTGGGCTGGCGCCCAGGATGTGAGCACGCCATTGGTGACGTTTGCAATGGTGGAAGGTTGAAAATTTACTACCGTGAACCCTATTATTATCCAGAAGCGTTTAGATAATATTGCTGGACCTGTAAAATCATGTATTCGATCTTGCAATGGCACACTGCTGATTGAAGCTGTTTCATCGACACAAGCTGCTAAAATTTTGAAAGCCAAAATGCTTGCGAATTATCTGGTGTGCATTGAATTGCATATGACTCTGAACTCCTCGCGTGGTGTTGTAAATACCAGCGCACTGGATGGAATATCCAATGAAGAAATTCAGGAAAACTTGGAACAGGGTGTAACTAATGTATATCGTGTCCACTGCACAGAACAAGGTGAACTGGTGCCCACTCGTACCCTGTTTCTTACCTTTGATCGGGTAGATCTCCCACAAAAGAATAAGGCAGGGTACGAAGCTATCGAAGTTAGGCAGTATATACCCAATCCATTGAGCTGTTGCAAATGCCAGAGCTTTGGCCACATGCATGATTCTTGTAATGGCATTGCTACCTGTGTTGACTGTGAGGAAATCAATCATGATGATGCCTGCACTTCACCTGCAACATGTGTCAACTGCAGAGGTAATCATTCATGGAGCTCCAGAAAATGTCCCCATTTTATGGAGGAAAATGCTATCAAAGAGATCTGGGTCAGAGAGAAGGTGTCCTTCTTGGAAGCCCCAGAAGCTGTTGCGTAGTCAGCCTTCTGTCCCTAGGATCATTACTTATAGTGCAGTTGCAGCTAAGCCAGCACCTAGACGTAAAATTGCAACACAAACTAGTGACTTAAACGGGGCATTAATTGCGGAAAGAACAATCACACCAAGATCACAGCCGCAGCAACAGACACCAGCATGAGCAATACTGAGCAAGTCCAATACTAAGAAGAACCTTTCAGCCAACTAACTGCCGAAAGCATCTACCTCAAGAACATGTGAACCATTAATAGATAATACATCGCCCATAAAGTTCAAGACCACATATGAAAGAACAGACTTCCTTAGGGTCAGTAGTAAGACCAGTAAGAAGCCAGCTAGCCAGCGTAAAAGTCTGCGACCATCTGTTGGAAAGCGGTCCTCCTCCATAGAGGATATGGAGCAAGAAGATCCTGCACTCACTATGCTCAGAGGATCTACCGAAAAGTCCGAAAACCCTGACCTCCTTCATACCCGGGAGCAATGGATAACTCCGGGGTTCTTTAAGTCAGCTAGTCAGCGTAAAAGTCTGCGACCATCTGTTGGAAAGCGGTCCTCCTCCATAGAGGATATGGAGCAAGAAGATCCTGCACTCACTATGCTCAGAGGATCTACCGAAAAGTCCGAAAACCCTGACCTCCTTCATACCCGGGAGCAATGGATAACTCCGGGGTTCTTTAAGTCAGCTAGTCAGCGTAAAAGTCTGCGACCATCTGTTGGAAAGCGGTCCTCCTCCATAGAGGATATGGAGCAAGAAGATCCTGCACTCACTATGCTCAGAGGATCTACCGAAAAGTCCGAAAACCCTGACCTCCTTCATACCCGGGAGCAATGGATAACTCCGGGGTTCTTTAAGCCAGCTAGTCAGTGTAAAAGTCTGCGACCATCTGTTGGAAAGCAGTCCTCCTCCATAGAGGATATGGAGCAAGAAGATCCTGCACTCACTTACTATGCTTAGAGGATCTACCCAAAAGTCCGAAGACTTTGGCCTCCTTCATTGGCCTCCTTCATACCCGGGAGCGATGGATAACTCCAGGGCTCTTTCCATAGGGCAATACCTTGTTTCCTAAAAAGCCCCCCTCATCGACGTCAAGACGGGATGGAAGAGGATATGCCGCTTACGTGCGTCAACCCCGCAGGGAAGACTACCGAAAACCTCGGTGGGGCCGCCTGATGATCTAGCACACCTACTAGCTCTACGGGCTAGTACCCGGGACTTATGAGGCAACTCTCTACCCCCTCCAGGCGGCCGAAGCCTAGCCAGAGGTACCCGATTTCCCGCAGGTGTCGGGAACACACTGCCCCCTCGAGTACAACCCAATCGGAACAACTCCCTGACGGGAGGGTCTCGGCAGTTCGGCCCAAGGTTCCTATAGTAAGGTCAGAGGTACCACAAGTGCTAAGGATCCACAGCGCTCGCACCACAGCAGCTGAAGGGGATGGCTCCCATCTCCTACGGAACCTGCACTTACTACCAGAATGGCAGTGAAAGAGAGGCAGGATGAATCTGCTTAAAAGTGTGTTGGCCTATTGCCAAAAAAGAAGGAACAAACTGATTTGCCAACTGCTCGTCAGGTAGTTTTAAAATTGTTTTAAAATTTTAGGATCGACTTTTATGGCTTTGGTGTTTTACTAATTGTTATTTATAGTTTTTCATTGCATTTTTCCTAATTGTGCAGTTTATTTGATTTGCCATTTGGTAGTTAAGAAGTTTAACGAAGAAAACCGTTTTTATGCCTTTTGGTGGTTTTTATTTTATTTGCTAAGTTAAATTATAGATTTTATTTAAGGAGAATAGTTTTTAATACCCTTTGTCATTTTATTGTCATTTATAGCTTTTACTATGCCTTTGTATTAATTATGCAAGTTTATTTTATTTCCAATTATATTTTTTATTATTTATAGTTACATTTATGTCTGACTTTTTCCATGACAGTTTCTTTGAAGGGTGCTGATGACCATGTAATTGAGCGCCCTGATCTATACACTGCTTGTGGCGACTTAGTATTATAAGTACTTAAATCCCAGGCTTCATCATTAAACTCTTATTAAGTTAATTGATGGAAATTAATCATTTCTTTACACTAGCCTTATATAGGCTAAGGTTTTGAATAGATAGTCAACCTGCAAAATTCTCGAATACGAGAGCTCCAATCAAAAACATACTGGCCTTTTGTCTAGGAAAGTGTAGCTCTTTCATAATGTGCACCCCTGTTCAGGTCACACAAATTAGGATTTGCTGCAGAATTTAAAATGGGACCTTTTCCCTCATCCCCTTTACTCTCTGGATCTTTCTCCAAATGATTCCCATCTCTTTACACAACTCAAGTTGCAAGCAGTTTGCAAATGAAGAGGTGGAAGCGGAGGTGAACTGCTGACTACAGATACAGGAACCAACCTGGTATAACGGAGATATCAAAAAACTGCTGTCAAGATACCAAAAGTCTTTGGACAGAAGAAACATTTGCAGTTGCAGTGTACAAGTTGTAAAATAGGGAAACTTATTTATTGGATGGCTCTCGTATTTTCATGAGCTCTGTTTTTGTTTTGGTTTATGAGTTAATCAGAAATGAAGTAAGTTTCTGATGTGTAAGGTCTATGATACAATGAAGCACAAAATTAATATAATTTTGTGTCAAACTAATACTCAATGCTTCATTTATTGCTAGTATTTACCTAGAACACGTTTCGTTGGGATCTTCCTAACATCATCAGCTGCTGTCGACTAATGGACGTTGGTTTGGTGAACTCATTGGAGGCGACAGGTGCATCTCTGTCGGTATCGTGATGAACTTGAAATTTGTGTTTTCATCAAAGGTAGTGTCGAAATTAAACAATTTTCTTTCATATTTCTTTATGAAGATTTTTTCCCACGTGGTTAATGCAGCTGGACCTTGGACACTTTTTAATAAGTGAATTTCTCGTTCTATATCAAAGAAGTCTACTTATTAAAAAGTGTCCAATGTCCAGCTGCATTAACCATGTGGGAAAAGATCTTCATAAAGAAATATGAAAGAAAATTGTTTAATTTCTACCTTTGATGAAAACCCAAACTTCAAGTTCATCAAGATACTGACAGAGATGCATCTGTCGCCTCCAATGAGTTCACCAAACCAACGTCCATTGGTCGACAACAGTTGATGATGTTAGGAAGATCCTAACAAAACACATTCTAGGTAAATATTAGCAATAAATGGAGCATTGAGTATTAGTTCGACTCAACATTATATTAATGAAGTAAGTTTGTTTGAAATAAACAGAACTTCACAGGCCACTCATGTGATATTTTGTTCAAAAGTTGTTAGCAGTTTTGAGGTGCTCAAACACTTGAATTTGTTGTAGCTTCTTAAGTTTTACGGTGTTCCTTGCGTTTTGGGTGGAGGGTTGAGGAGAATTCAAAAGACTGTTTTTGGTGGAATACTATATTTTCTTTACCTACTACAGGAAAGCATAGAGAAAGTAATTAAGAAAAGTGAGGTGAATAGATTTGATAGGTATTTACAATTTATGTTAATGTTTTCAGATTTCAGATGATGAGGACGAGACACATCCAAATATCGACACTCCATCACTTTTCCGATGGCGTCACCAAGCAAGAATGGAGCGCATGGAGGAGCAGAAGAGAGAAAGGGAAGAGTTTGAGCGAACTAAATCTAAGTATGTTTATTGTAAAATAGAATGCGCATTCATGTTATCTGTGTTCTTTTTGTTACCAGGAGATAATTGACTATGCTGCTTATGGTTTTAGAAAGCATTTGATCTGAACCAATGCCTGTAAAAGGTGGCTGCAGTGTTACCAAGTAATGTGCCAGAGAGCGGAAGATAGGGGGTGGGAACGAGGAAAGTAACATTTGCCATCTTGCCACTTGTCAGAATGTAAACTTGCACAGCAAAGGATAATTATAATAACATAAAGTGTAACATTTAATATTAACATGCTTATTCACTGAAAATAATGTACTTGGATTTCTGAAAGCAACTTATTGAAGAGGAGTTGCTACCTGGTCATCCTCCTCCTCGTCTACTTCTTCATCCAAGATCTTAAAACTGTTCTAAAATTGTTCTTAAAAACTGTATTCTTGCGGTAACTGTATCACTTCTTTCCAAGTAAGAATTTACAACCATTATTAGTTTTTCTGTATTTGAAGCCCAAATTCTTAAGTATTAACCCTTAAATGCATGAATGATTTTGCTACTTATGCCGTTCTTGCTGTGATGTCTAAATGGGTTCTCATACCACTTTCTGCGATGCCCCAACGCCATCAATTCAAATAGCCATGATCATTAAAGTGATAATAATGGACTGGCCATCCATTCAAAGCCAAATGCCGTGAGTTTGAATCTCAGTAACTGCAGTCAAATGTGCCTGTAGTACAGGATGGGGAGCGCCAGTGTGATGGCACGCTTGGATGTTGACAGGGTATCATTTGACTGCAGATGCTTGGATTTTGCTCTCTTCGTTTCCACAAAATTCACATATCCCTGCCTCATTTTTTCTCAACCCTTTTAAGTGTAATATTCCTACTCCCATCCATGCTATGCCTTCTCTTCCAGTTTTGCCACATTGATCTATATTTTCCCCTACCCCATTCTGTCTTTAATTTGTTATAAAATTTCAAAGATTTATTTTCTTCTATACTTTCCCATATCTCTTGCCTATCTATGTCTTGTACTCTAGTTCTCACTTCCTTCCAAAAACTGCTATAATTTATTTCCTGTGCTCTCCATAGATCTCCCATGCCTATCTTCAGCACCATTTTTTCCAATTCCGACCACCAACTATTTGTGTTCTTAATGCTTTTCTGTTGCTTCATGCACAGATTCAATAATTCCCCTTTCTGCTCTTTAATACACTTATACCAGAATTTCAGTATTCTCTCTATTTTTATTCCCCTCCTTTTTGTATTACCCAACTCTAGTAATGCCACTTCTCTTGGTGCCGATTTTGGCAGCCCTAGTAGTCCACACATCTGGTCTAATTTTGTACCTATCTCTGATGTGTCCCAGACCTCCACTGCATACATTGTTCTGGCTTCAATGACCACTTCATACATTCTTTCTAACCATCTAACTGACATCTCCAGTTTATGTTTACATATTCTTACCCCTGTCATTGCCGCCCTGGCATTAGCTATCACCTTTCTGGTTTGTGCAGCCCATCTTCCACTGCTACACATCCTTACACCTAAATAGTCATATTCCTTTACCACTTCTACCTTTTGATCTCCTATGAACCATTCTTCTCCTTTCCTAAGTATCGCTCCTCTTTTAAATACTATTGTTTTTTATTTTTTGCTGTTTATTCTTAGTCCCCAGTCAGCACAAAACCTATGAATTGCCTCAATTGATTTTTGTAGACCTATTACGGAAATTGCTCCTACCATTAAATAATCCGCATACCATAAACCAGGAATCTCTTTGTTCATTATTATTGGGCAATGGCCATTGCTTTCCTTAACCCTCTCTATAATGTCATCTATAAATAAATTGAATAGTATAGTACTGAATTTGCACCCCTGTCTTAAGCCTAACTTCTGTTCGGCCTCTTCTGATAATACATTCAACCCACATCTTATTCGGAATTTCACCCCACGAATTTTATCAATTTCTTTTATTATAAATTTCTCGCTCATCCCTTTTCTTCTTAATTTCCATTTTAAAGCCCCCCCCCCCCCCCCCCCCGTTTATGGGATCGAAAGCTTTCTCAAAATCCACAAAAAACATATACAATCTCCCCCTTTTCCCCACTTTCATTGATAGTGCAGAGCTTTATGCAATATTCTGAGCCATTTTACATGTACATCGACGAAAGTTGGGAGACTGCTTAATCCTAAGTGATTCCCTTAGTGTACTTCAAAACCTTCAGCAGCATACAACTACCACCCTATTGTGCAGCATATTCAGGATGCCTTCCACGTTTTATACGCCTCCAGCATTAGCATGGCGTGTGCATGGATTCCTGGTCACTTTGGCTTGCCGGGGATTGGATTCAGCAGCAAAGATAGCTACCGCGCAGCCCAGGGTTAAAATATCATTTGTCACATCGCAAGATTTTATGCTTGTATTGCGGAGAGCAGCACAGTCCTGCTGGCAGGAATAGTGGTCCGCTCTCCACAGCAATAAACTTAGATCTTTTGAAAGAACTTCCAATTCCCTGGGTTACCTCCTGTCGTTCATCTCATCGAGAGGAGGTGAGTTTGGCTCGGTTGCGGATTGAGCACTGCTTCTTTACACATAGTCATTTGTTATGAAAGGAGCCTGCTCCAGTTTGTCCGATTTGCAACAATCTTTATCCGTCCATCATGTGTTGTTAGTTTTTGCCTAGCACGCCTTCGAACGTCTCTGCAGCTGCTGATGAGTTTTGCAGAGATGCTGGTGGATGACAACAAAGTGGTGGAGAAGGTTTATAAGTATTTTTATAAGTTGAATTTTAGAATTTAGTGAAAATTTTTTTTTATGCCTTTTGGCCTTTATATTTTTATTTATTGTTTTCTTTGGGTTTTGCCTTAATTATGTTCATGTATATTATTGGTGTTACTAATTTTTAGTACGTCTATATCTGGTTTTTGCCATAAATTGCTTTTTTTAAAGGACGTTGATAACTACTGCAGTTGGGTGTCCTTATATACACATCTATCTTTAACGGAAAATTTTTGAGAGTCCCGTTTGATTCCACTGAAGGCAGGTTATACTGTATTAGAAATGCTGCTTCTGTCCCTTTTTCTCTTTTGCCATGCATACTTAAATATGCATGGCAAAAGAGAAATACATATTCATAATGTGTTAACAATACATAATATATTTATTATGATTACTGCTTAGTTAACTCATATTTTTGATATACTTACTCCAAAATCTCATGTTAAATATCAGTTAACTTAAATACTTTTGGAGATGCATGCATTTAAATAAGAAAAACCACTAAAATTTAAAAAATTTAATTTGAAGCATTAGTATCTTTAAATAAAGTTAAAAGACATAGCTTAAAATATTTTAAAAGAAAATCCTTCTTTATGAGTTCTATATAAATAAGATCAAAGAATGATGCAAATTATTTGTTTACTTGCCCCTTTACCACAACACGGACTGGCTCATTTCTCTTAACTTGAGGATTGTTTTGTGTTTAGTGCATGTACACAGTCCAAAATTATGCCTGACGTTTGCCTCTGCATGTATTGCTATACTTGTTATAAATGCTTTCTCTTAATGTGGCATGAAAATGAATGGCTATGAAGTGAGTAGAGTAGTTTTGTCTATAATATTTACGATTTTGAAGTAATGATTAGTCCACGAACTGTGAATGATGACCTAAACAAAAATAACAAAACATTAAAGTACATTTATTAATTTATAGATTTATGCGCATAAGAGCCGAAGATGCAAACGATGATTTGCGAAACATGTCAGTAGGTACAAAAGTAAAGCAGATGTGTAATAAATATGACTCATCCATAAATTAATAATTATTTCGCTTCACTGTGGTGTTCCAATACAGTTAAATCTCGATATATTAAAGTACATTACTTGAGTCTTTAGAGTTGAATTTTGGATATACTGCTTCTCATTCTTTTGTTATGTAGGATGTATTTCAGAAGTTTTGGTTCAATCTTCAGCTGTAAGTTGAGGCTTTATTCAGTAAATTGTATTGTAATTCTGATATACATGTCTGGACATAAGATTTCAAGATTCGTACCTCTGTATTTCTGGTTTGAATTTTTCTCCCATATGAAAAGTTTTACAGAACTTGTACAGGATTTCCTTTTGGATATATATACGAGGTGCATTCAAATTATAACACCTAATTTTTTTTTTTTTTTCAGGACTGGGACCAGATAGGAACTTCTGTTTTTTTTTTTTGTTTTTTTTTAATACACTGGACTCTTTGTGAATGTATGACAGAGATGGCAGCACTGTACAGTGCATAGAACTCTAGTGGCAGCGACGAGAATTAGGACTGTTTTTATACTTAAAATGGCGATGTTTTCATTGCAAGAAGAGCGTTTCAGTTTTGAACTTTCTAATCTAATAAGTTATACAGATAAAGTAGACGTTCTGAAAACTCTTCTATTATTTGTGTGTTCAGAAAATTCATTCAGTAAACTATTACGTTTGATGCCACACAGTATATTAGGTTTCTCTTACTTACTTTTAATCCCAACTTTTTAAGAAACACTCCAAGACAGGTGCATTGCGATAAACAAATTTCACTCTGCTGAACATTTTCAGTGTTGTGTCAGTTTCATCTGTACGTTGTCTTAACCCTTTCACCGATATGGACGTCATATGACGTCCAAGTTAAAAGGCCCCAAACCGATATGGACGTGTATAGACGTCCTGCGCATACATGCATTTAATGCGTATTTAATTATAATTCTTTTAAACCTTATGTTTTACGGTAAATTTAAATAAATTCTATAAGAAGTAAAAGCTTACCTTTAAAAGTTTTTTCTTGAATGGTACACCTCAAAACATGGATAAACACACAAGGGCACATCTCCACATTTACGGCAAATCGTACTAGTTTCCTTTCGGACACCTTTCTTGCGGCACACCAAACATTTTCTGAAGGGACGCGACTTTTTTGCTGTGGGTGGTATCCTTTTAGGAAAATGTTTTCCTTCAAGTCTGAGGGGTGCTGGGGTGATGGATTTTTTACCCCCAGTATGGAGAGGTCTCTGAATTTTATACTGCTCAATTAGGCTGCGAGCTATTGATATGCGAAAGTCCAGGTACGTCATTGTCTTCCGTGGGTTTAGAGCTCTCCAAATTACTAAACAATTGTATATGGTTATATCTAGCTGGTGTAAAAATACTTTTTTATACCATTTGATTGTTTTTCGCAAAGAGGGATATGCGTGTAATACCTGATCTACTAGATCCACTCCACCCATATGCATATTATATTCCTGGATAATATCGGGCTTGAAAATTGACATTTTGTTACGAGCATCAATTTTTCCAGTGTCAATCATCAAAATTTTAGAGCTGCAATTGGATAATGCTGTAACAACCCTCCTGTCTTGCCAAGCAACATAGGTCAAGGGTGGCAGCTGATGCACCTGCATTTCTCCTCTTCTTAGAGCCTTCGTATTCACATCTTTTGGCAAACCAATACGATTTGAACGTACTGTTCCAATTGCATTTGTTTTTCTTTTGTGTAAGGCCATGAATAATTTAGGGGAACTGTACCAATTATCTAAATATACAGTCCTACCCTGATCAAGTACAGATTCCATCAGGTGCATTACTATGGAACCAGATAACCCCAAATCTTTGTCTCCGGTGTTATCAGTCCCTTGGCCAGTGTATATGCAGCTATTGTAAAGATATCCTGTTTTACTTTCACATACATCAAAACTCTTTATGCCAAATCTGGCCCTCTTTGTTTTGATGTATTGTTTCCAACCTAAACGGCCCTTCCAAAGCATCAAGCTTTCATCAACAGTGATCTTTTCACTAGGCACATAATTTTCTTTGAATTTTGAAATAATGTAATCAAAAACTGGTCTGATTTTGGATAGTTTATCATTCACATTTTCTGTGCAGGTGAAATGAAGGAAGCGCAAAATGGAAGTAAACCTGTTATTTGACATGCATTTCCCAAAAAATGGGGTAGCTAGCATGTCGTCTGTAGACCAGTACATGTCTAGCGTAGGTTTACGAATAACACCCATGAGCATAATTAGACCAAGTAGTCTGTAAATCTCATTCATTGTTACTTCTGTCCACTTCTGCAATCTACTCTTAGGTCCTAAATTGCCTTTAGAAATCAGGTCTTCCTTCACCCTACTCGCATATACATTTGTTTCCGAAACAATGAGAGACAGTAAGTCAGTAGTAAAAAATTTTGTGAAAATGTCAATTGGTTGGCTGTCAGAAGTTAGTTGAGTATGCGGTTGTACACCAGAGGTTGTGCTCGTGAACGTATGTCTATTAGTGTTAGAGTTATTTTGACACCTCCATAATGTTGATTCTTCACGAACACCTGTCGGAAATGAGTCATTTTCCTCCTCACTGCTACCTATATCCTCAACACCCCCCTCAAAATCTGAAAACTCGCCATCAATGTCCAAATCACTGTCTAACAGCAAAAAGTCTTCCACATTTTCTGATGTAATATCAGAAGCCCGCACTCGTCCTACACTAGCTAATTGATTTGCAACATTACTAGTTGAAGCCATGATTAGCACTGAGAAAACTATTTCAACTGTGATTTAGCTAAAGAAATTGCTTGGAACTCTGATGCAATCTAAATTACAATGTCAACTGAGCGAAGAAAGAAGTTACGTCAGCTAACATAAACTTCCGTTGTGCAATTAGAGGGATGCTGACGGAGTTTCCTTCCAGGGTGTATAACGCAATATAAACAGTTATTATTACGTGTTAGCATGAACTGAAACCTAGAAACCTTGAACCCAACACTTCGTTTATTCAGCTGATATACACATATAGCTTGTAAAACAAAAGTACTCAGAATTAGGCGCGTTCGACGCAAAGAATGGCTTTCTTTACGTGATACAAATTAATGAAATTTCATCGCTTTATTAATATAGTCTCTATTTTAATGATACCGCAGATGCATACAGCTTTTAATGGGCTTTTAACCAGTTTTTGTTTCCCTGAAATAACTTAGAAAATACGGAAGATACGAATATTTATTTATGAAGACTTTTTGCAGCATTTAACAATTTAAATGTCTTGTTCTGTTTATTGGGTATCCGTTCCCGGCCGTGCAGGGTTTAAATGGCCATCGGCGAAGCGGTTAACAGAGTATCATTCATGTTAGAAATATAAATATCAACAAGTTAATTTAGGTAGTTTTAGCGCTCTTTGTTTAACCATCGTGTGCACCAAAGTATTCATAAGCAGCAATGCCGCTTTCCCTACCACCACTCCACCATGTGCTTCACTGCAGCTGTCAGGGACCTAAAGTAATTTTAATTCTACCATAAAACCATCTACTCTCAGTGAATTACTTACATTGAATTTTTGCATGGATTTTAATAGCTTCTTTACTTAATAAAGTGTGTATGGATTTTATAATTGTAATCTTGATTTTGTATTTCCATTTGATGATGTAAAAGGAAAGATGAGAAATTACAAAATTACAAATTACTAAAGTGCATGCTAGAAAAAGTATAAAGGCCATTAATAATAAATGTATAACATCGAAATATACAAGATCAACTTCTTATGCCATTCTTATATACACACATGTATTCTTGATCCTATTCTCTGTTTATTATAATTCAGGATCTTTGGAAATATTTTCATTTGCTTATTCTTGCAATGTCCTGGGTTTATTGCAAATTTTACTCAAACTCTGTCACAACCAGAATTTGTTTAACAAAATTACATCCTAAAAGCTAGAATTGGTAAACCTTAAAGATGTTCCTATTAATGTTTGTTTCAAATAACCTCCCCACGTACATGTTTCCTCTGTATACCATTGCCATTCCCTTTTCTCCTAATTGGCTAATTCTTTTGGCATTGCTTTCGCACCACATGGAAACCCACAGTAGACGGGCCCAAATGACCTTGTTGTCGACGGGCCCTAAAACACCACACACTCACTCCCCACAGTAGACGTCATAATAATTGCCTGAAAAATAGATAAAATAATGCAAATAAAGATGTGAAGGCATGCAAAAATACAAGTTTGAGTGAAACTCAACTCACACGTTGAATGGTAATGATGACAAATCCAGTTCAAAGCAAGGTCATTGATAAAAGTAATATAAACAACTATGTCACGACTGCGGATGAAACGTATGTGCTATCGTCAGTCACCCCAAGAGACAGGTTTGAAGCAAAGGATCCTCCTCTTTATTTTGTTTAAGAATAAACATGCATTCCAGATAAATTAACTCTGTTACATAATATATTTATTTCATACGGTTATGAAAATATAAATTTGACACTTCTCTTTGAACATATTAAGATATATCATGTTAAATAACAAACTCATTTTTACCACACAACAGTCTATACCATGACAGCAGCCAATGAGAGGTGATTAGGTCACAAGATATGGGGCAACCTTTTGAAACAAGGATTAGTCAACCATAACATTATCTCCCATTATCCTGTAATCTTTCTAACAGTGACAACGTACTGCAAATGTGTTCAAAAACATAGGTGCTTTTGCATTTTTGAGACAATAAGTGAAATTCATTTAACATTTTATGTTAAATTTTTGAGGTCTCGAGTAAATAATTGCTAAAATTATTTTTGTTGCAGTCATGAAAGGAAATTGAAAGAAGCAAAAGAAAAACTATCAGAGGCAGAACAAAAAGGAGCAGATCTTTCAGATCTCAAAGCTGCATTGCAGGAATTAGAACAGGAAGGTGAAAAACTCAAGGAGAAAGAGATGGAATTAAAAAAGAAAGAAAAGGTATAGCTTTTAAACTACACAAATAGAGTTTTAAAATCTTTTTTGGGGTTATTTTAACGTTTATATTAAGAGTGTCTTGTTACTTTCTACACCAGAATTGCTGGAACACGTTTTGGCTGGAGTATTGCAAATAAGATTCATTTCATACGAGATACCAAAGTTTAATAAACTGTGTTTAGTTTTGTGTAGGAATAATTTTTCCCAAAAGGGAAACTAAGGTTGATGAGAAAGTACCGTGTGATTAACTTTACTGCAGCCATGCGATCGTCTCAATATGCTATTGCCATATTTACTCACTGTCCGTCTGCAGCTGAGATATAAAATATTGTAAAGTATCCCCACTCTTTTTATATTCTCTCTCTCTCTCTCTCTCTCTCTCTCTCTCTCTCTCTCTCTCTCTCTCTCTCTCTCTCTCTCTCTCTCTCTCTCTCTCTCGTACACTTGCGAGTGTTCGTGGTGCTAGACGTAAGGGAATGCAAACTGAATTTTCCAAAGTTTTATAATAATGCAGTTGTTCAAATCACAATTGCAACATTGATATTCATATATTATGCAAATGGTTTAAATATTTATTTTAAAATTAATTATAGTTTATGAATTACTTATTTTTCTAATCGAACAAAAATACCAGTCGTGCATCCATATAGCTGTGAATGTTACTTAGTGCTACCCTGGCGGTAGACTCGCGAAGCCGATGAATAAATGATGGCCGGTGGAGATTCGGAAAACTTCGGGGCCGATCGTTACCGGAAGCGAGAGACAGTTGAGGGTAGTGTTTGAAAAAAAAACAGTTTTTAGGTGATCTAGCAATTTGTAATGGTAAACGGTGTATTGCTAGGAAAATAAAGTGTAGTTTTTTGCGTTTGTAACCTCGTCTTGTTATTTCATGAACCCACAAAGTCACATTATGTTAAAAGATAATTTGTCATTGTCATTGTCTTCATCGTCTGAGTACTGCAAATTTATGATGATAGGTTCCAAAATCCTGTTACGTGCTATTTCTTTCCAAAAGTCATCTGATGTCTCACGCAGTTTTCCCAGTCTTGTTGTGTTCCTTGTCATTCGTCAATCAGTTCAGAAATATTAATTCTGTTTGCAATAAAATTTGAGCCCACATTAACTCTATTGGATTGTTCTAGCAGTAGTCAGGGGGTGGGGGCAAAGTGGATCATGTCTCATTGATCCAGCTGATACACATTTTCATGGAAGAGTAACTGAATAATGCTGCTTTGAACTCTCTAGAATAAATAGAGATTACGAACCATTCATAAACAAAGATATAATGTGACGAGACACGTTCTGCCAGACTAGCAAGAAGTGTATCGTTTCCTCTCATCGAATTTAACAAACACTTTGGCTTATTCAAAGTACATATTTCTTTCACCACATCATGTCAAATGTTTACGTTTCAGTTCTGAGTAATTTCAAATATACCTTCACTGATACATGCCAACCAATAATTATATTCATTTCAGTGCTTACGTCGCAATGCATTGTTATAATATAATGGTATCTACTTTATTTATTTGTATTAGGAAAACTATTTGAGCTAAAAATATGGGGTTTACACGGTTATGTTAGATACATTACTCTCTGCCTTCCACATGGATCAGTTTCTGCAAAATCTGAATTTTTGTCTTAGTGCAAATACAGATTAGGTTGGCGCTCCCCACACACTACTTAGCGGGAGTGCAGTTGGACATGATTTTGAGGAGCTATCAGAAGAAAATGTTCTACAGAAGTATAAACTGTCGCAACAAGTTGCTCTGAAAGTTACTGCAGAAGTACAACATGTTAGAACATGTATAGAAAGGAATATGCCAATCTCGCCTTTGCCTCAAATATTAATAACTTTGCGATTTTATAATTCATTGAATTATATGGGTAATACAATGTCCACCTCCCATCTTAAAACGTTCAAGTCACTCGTCCTTCACGCCTCGTTTTAAATTTACATAATATTGACGAAGTTGTTTTGTGCTTCTAGAAGTGACACATGCATTTGAATTAAATTTGTTTCCAATCTTTTCCCACGTTACATCTTTCTCTTTTACATTCACCACATCCATCTTATTTTCCACAATATCCTTATACTTCGTCACCAATTAAATTAACAATTCTTTCTCCATCAATGAGAAACTTGTCCCACAGCTTCTCTTATGATTTTGTTCATCCGCCATTTTTTCAGCTGTGTGCAGACGAAAATGAAATCACAGTATCACAGCACATCACAGTACTTTCAGAAAATAATACGACTTATCCATAGCCTTCTATAGCTATAATAAAGAATGCATGAAAATTGTTAAATATAAGGAAATGGAAAAAATCAGCATTTTCAGAGAATTTTTGGTCCACATATCATCAGCTGACAGGAAAACCTATGCTTTTAAATTCCCTAGAAAACTAAGTAGAATTATTTGTCTGGAAAAAGTTGTACAGAAAAGTAAATAACATTTTTTAATCTGTGATGTCCCATATGAAAAGGAATATCATTGTGTAGCACATCCAGCCAAAATGCCATCTACAAGTCACAGAAGGAAATGTGGTAGTGAATCAAGCATGATGATGGAGACAACAGCCTTTAAAATATATCCCAGTTAAGTTCTGGTGGAGAAAGGAATTTAGGGTTATAAAAAAATTTCAAATTTTTATACATAAAAATAGTTTTCCTTTTGAACATTATGCTTGCATGTGCAGGATTGAGTTCTTTTTCCTTTAAGTTAGCCATTATCATGGATAACCTTTATGTAGAGTAGTTTCAAAGAGCAAACAAGAGCTTTTTCATTCTATTGTTCACATTACAGTTTAAGAATTCAGAATAATTCAAAGAAATTTATTGAATGAGTAACCCTGGAATTAAAGGAATTGCAAATTATTCTTAAACTGTCACCTAAAAAAACTATCCACACTAACGCTGAATCTATATAAGCAAAACTGAAAAGATCAAGCAGTAATATAAGCTAAATCTATTTCCTTCACTGTGAAGGCTCTTTAGTAAGTAGTCAAGTTTGAAAATTGATTGCCATCGTGTACTGTTATTTGTTGCATGTTACCAAAACAAATTTGGTACTGATAGGTTAGTTTGGATTTGGCAGGCATTTTAGTTAGTCATTCAAGTGTTCTCACTATAATAGGAAAGGTTTGGTATCGTTCCGTGATTCACTTTTCATTTTGGAGGGAAAATTTTTGAGGAGATAAAGGTAAAATTGGATGCTGTTTATGGGAACATTTTGCCATCTATGTTTAGATATTGGTTCAGTAATTAAAACTTGGTTGAACATACATTTTTTATGTGGAGCACTCAAGATTACTGGCAGATATAGTTACCGAGGAAGATGCTGAAAAAGTGCATGATATGATTCTCACTCATCAAAAATTCATGAGGTGGCATAGGCCAAGTCGGATATTAAAAAGTTGCTGGCACATTTGCTGGCATTGGACAACTGGTGGGTGTGGCTTTCAGCTTTTAAACTGTTTGAAACTAAGCAAGATCCGAAGAACCTTTTTGTCGGTTGTCACTGTCAGTGAGACTTGGATTCATTATTATACTCCGGAAACCATGCAACAATCAAAACAAATAGTTTCTTTCAGTGAATCTGCTCCAAAGGAGGCAAAGACTGTCACATTGGCTGGAAAAGTGATATTAATGTTTTCTTGGAATGTGAAGGGTGAAAATGTAAAAGGATTACTGCACAATACTGCCATGTATTATTGGCTTGATTCGATGTGGCAAAGAATAAAGTGTTGCATCACATGACTACGCACCAGCACACCAATCTGCATAAATTGCTACTGCATTCATCATATTCATCTGATGTGACTCTCTGTGATTTCTTCTTGTTCCCAAACATTAAAAATTGGTATAATTTTGAGTCAAACTAATACTCAATGCTCCACTTATTGCTAGTATTTACCTAGAATGCGTTTCGTTAGGATCTTCCTAACATCATCAGCTGTTGTCGACTAATAGATATTGAAATGAGACACACTAGTCTCATTTGATGTTAAATCACTGTTTCCCAGCATACCAGTTAATCAACTCCCTCCGTTGATAGAAAAATGGCTCAAATCACTTGGAATGGCATCATCTGAAATTTCAGACTACATTGAACTAACCAAATTATGCATAGAACAAAATTTCTTCCAGTTTCAAACAAAATATTATCACCAAACTTCAGGGTTAGCAATGGGCAACCCCCTATCACTCTTCCTGGCCGATCTGTACATGAGTGCATTAGAAATAAGGATCAACAAAGGTTTCCCTTGGATGTTCAAACTCTGGCAACGATATGTAGATGACATCTTTGCAATAGTACCAAAAAAACACATCAGTGATGCACTAAAACTTTTAAATATCCAAGAAAAAAGCATCAAATTCACTGTAGAAATAGAAAAAGACGAGCATTTACCATTTTTGGATCTAAAAATAATGAGGAATAAAAACAGACTAAACTTTGGCATTTACAGAAAACCAACACAGACAGACAACTACATAAAAGCTAATGGCTACAACCCAAGATCCCACAAACAGGCAATCTTCAATAGTTTAGCACACAGACTGGTAAACATCCCTCTCACAGCAGAAGAATACAAAACAGAATACAACAAAATAATTGAAATAGCACAAAAAAATAACTTTCCCAAATCATTAGTGGACAAAAAAGTGAACTTAGCAAAAAAGAAGAAGCTACTAAAGGAAACCACAACTCTCTCATCTACAGAAACTAATATGATTTTCAAAAAATTCACTTACCATCCATGGGCCTATGATAAATTCAAAAAAGTCTTCAAAAAACAAAATATTCAACTAGCACCAGTCAACCATTTCTCCTTAAAAAACCTAATTTGCTCAAACATCAAAGATGCTATTCCATCAAACAAAAAATCTGGTATATATCAAATTGAATGCAATGACTGTAGTCAAATTTATATTGGAAAAACAAAAAGAAATTTAGAAACAAGAGCAAAGGAACACTTTAGAAACATAAAATATAAACAATTAGAAAAATCAGCAGTTGCCACACATTTTTGGGAAAAAAACCACAACATAAATCCAGAACCAAAACTACTGAAACATACATCAGGAAAACAAGAACTATCCACATGGGAACAAATCTTCATTTCAAAAAATAGGAACAAAGTATTCAATTTCGACATCCCCCAGAAGGATTTGTTCAGCAAGTTCCTTGAGCCGCCACCAGAGGAGACCTGTGACAAGGTATCGTCAGCTACACCAACAAGAATCAGTCGAGAGCCGGCCGATGATAGAGGCAAAGCCTCTGAAACTAGTTCCGGAAAAATTTAAAAGTAAGTGTTGTCTAGTGTCTTTAATCGACTCTCTTTAAAGTTAATTTATCATAACAACACTGTTTTCAACACTTCCAAGAAAGTAATTGTAATAGATATTGGTTTGGTGAACTCCTTGGAGGTGATAGGTGCATCTCTGTCGGTATCTTGATGAACTTGAAGTTTGGGTTTTCTTCAAAGGTAGTGTCGAAATTAAACAATTTTCTTTCATATTTCTTTATGAAGATTATTTCCCATGTGGTTAATGCAGCTGGACCTTGGACATGTTTTAATAAGTGGATTTCTCGTTCTATATCATGATTCTCCTTCCAAAAAATGCTACACTACCGCCGATTTATCTGTTTCTTTGTTCCTTATGTTCCTAAAATGCTCTTTAAGCCTAATGTTCAAGTTCCTTTTAGTTTTTCCAATGTAAAAGTTGTCACATTAAAATTGGCTTGATGAAACAAAATTTTGACGTAATGAGGAGGTAACTGTCAAGACTTAGGCATATTTTGGAGAATTGTTAATTTTTAGAGAGTTAAAAATAAATAGCAGTAATATTGGGAGAATTGTTGTTGAGAAATAAATAATTAGTGTTTGAAAAAATTGGCCTCTTCATTACTAATTCAAATACTTATTAATTTCCCTCATAGAAATTCCTTAGTCCTGATGATATAACTAAAGCTAGTCAGAAAATAATATCTGATTGTGATGAAACTAGTTTGGTAATTTCAGCTACTCTGAGGAAATGTTGCAAATGTTCATTTTCTTGTAGGTGTATCCTGTTTTAGTCAATGAAATGATAAAGGTTAGTATAAATTCATTACGTAGGTTTTGGCAACCTGTTTCCATAGTAACAAAGCCTTCTGGAGAAGGCCGCATCTTGGTTGTTTGCTGTTGCCAATGTTTCGCCCTACTATGTAGGACTTCTTCAGGGCTACTCCTAAACAAGAGGCTTACGGAATCAAACTGTACAAGAAAAGAAAAGGACATGGTTACCTTATGTAAAAGGAATGACAGATAAAATAGCGAAAATACTATTAAAACACAACATCAAAACAGATACAAATCCACTAAGAAACTCAAGTAATTTTTACGCCTAGTTAAAGACAAACAGGAACCCCTGAACAACGCCAGGGTTTACAAGATTGATTGAAATGCGGAACAGCATATATAAGGCAGATAAGAGATCAATAAAAATCAGACAACAGGAACATATCAGAAGCCCAAAATTAAACCAACCCAAAAATCAGCACTAACCATATCCACGTGGCATCACATTGATTTCGACCAAATACAGCTACTAGCTAGCTCTATTTTATATATAGAATGGCCAGAGAAGTATTCAAACTGAAAAACAGCAAAAATAGGGATAATGGAAGACATCCATGCTGTTTGGCAAACATTGATAAGAGCGCAAGGATTGGCAGACCATCAGCCAATAAGATTAAGAGGGCTGGTCCACGCTTCCACAGCCAAGGTATTAACAGGCAGCTGCCTATACTCTGTTTCATATAACCTTGCCCCGCTGACATGTATCACTCCGTGCTAAACTACCTTCTCCCTCGCCCTAATTGGCTAGTGCTTTCGTGCCATAGGCCATAGGCGGTGCCTTTCCGTCACATTTAAACCTGCAGTAAACGTCATAATAATTGCCAGGAAGATAAATAAAATCATACAAATAAGGATATGAAGGCATGCAAAAATACAAGTTTATAATGAAACTGAGCAAGTTGAAACTGAATGACTGAGCAGGGTAACTGAAGCAAGTTTATAATGAAAGGCCTTCAGCCTTTTCCACTGGGATATTTTAAACCAGCACACATAGCTTTCAAAAATGCTTGTCTTTCAGTCTTAAAAGTCGTGTCACGCCATACCTTACTTTTCGTGTGTTCTTCATTCTCCCAAGTCTCGTCAAGATAGTATATTTTGCCACTTGTATCTCGGTACAGTCTGACTGTGCTTAAATAACATCTTCGCCCTACAGCAACATCGCCTCTGTTTTTAAGCACATTTTGCTTGCCTCTTTTTTCATTCACAAACCCCAGCTATATAAGCAATCTGCTGAAATTTGGTGAATCTGCATCCTCATTTACAGCAAACAAAATGTTATTTATGTTAGGGAGTTTGTTTCTAAAGAAAAAACTATACCTACACATGACGACGCACAGCACTTTTCACGTATTTTCTCCGAGCACACGCTTTTGTTTATTCCTGCTTTTGCCTGGAGTGGTAAGTTTTCCTGTTTTCTCGATGTTCCTACGGATCTAACCCTCACACCTGTAACTTCAGAGCACAGCTGTTCGACTTCTCTCACTGACAAAGACGGATTCTTCTCAGATGGATTCTTCTCTATGAGTGCATTAAACACATGCAACACAATTCTTTTTTTGCCTGTTTGTAAAGATTTACCCTTGCGATACTTCAGTGAAAAACTGACGGTAGACTCTGCCATTATTCATATAAGTACACGCGCAATCAACG
Source organism: Mantis religiosa (assembly GCA_030765055.1). Classification (NCBI taxonomy): domain Eukaryota; kingdom Metazoa; phylum Arthropoda; class Insecta; order Mantodea; family Mantidae; genus Mantis; species Mantis religiosa. The sequence continues at coordinate 24,228,585 of CM060947.1, forward strand.
ATCAATAAAATAATTTAGCTTTCGCACTAGGCACAACCACCTTCGAATGGCGATATATGACTAATCCAGTTCAAAACAAGGTCAGTGATAAAAGTCATATAATCAAATATGTCATCACTACCGCTGAAGCACGTGCTATCGTGTCATGTGCTTGAGAGCAAAGGAACCTCCTCTTTACTTCGTTTAACAATTAACATGCATTTCAGATAAATCAACTCTGTTGCGTAATATATTTAATTAAAACAGTTACTAAAATATAAATTTGACAATTCTCTTCCAACATATAAAGATATATCACCATGTTAAATAACGAACTAATTTTTACTGCACGACTGTCTTTACCACAATAGCAGCCAATGAGATGTGATTAGGTCACGTGACTGGTAAGAGATACTGGGCAAGCTTACGTGAAACAAGGATTAGTCAGCAGTTTCTGCGAGGCCATCAAGAAGAGGAGTAGCCCTGAAGAAACCCTACATAGTAGGACAAAACGTTGCCATGTTCATTTCATGCAAATTGTATTGGGGGAAATACAACTCACAAGTAATGCCTAATATAATTATATTATGAATAATTACATTAATATTATGTACATAAAACTCGGAAATAATACAGTATAAACCTTCTAAATCAAAAACTATATTTCTGCAATCTTTTATTCATTATTGTTACTGTACTCATTACCTAAGCAAATATTAATTTCTTCTTGGTCGCCCTGTTAAAATGTTTCTACACACTTTTAGTACACTTATTCCAGTAGACTTGTCTGCTTTAGATGCACCTTCTCAGGAGTTTGGCACACACCTGCACCCATAGATGGTCTAGTATATTTACTTTTAGTGGTTAAATAAGTTAGTGATGTTAAAAATGCAATAGTAAAATGGAAGACAAACTGTTGTGTCCTTCAGAAATGCTATTGTCAATCTTAAACTTCTTCTTGATTGCTTTTTAGGTAATGTACATCAGTTATGTTGGTGTTATTGGCACAAGATCTGGGATTTGTATGCCATGTTGCATGTAATTTAAAATGTTTTATTTTCATTTAGAGATGAATGGTCTTAATCCTTGAAAGCAGTGGACAAATACAGTAAAAAATGGAAATAAAAAGCGAATCAAGCCAAGTCACCAATTGTAACTGAACAGGATGGCTCAGACCGTTTTTTCTGTGGCCCACATTTGGGAGGTCTGGGTTCAATTCCTGTGACCAACCTACTGACCCATGAATTTTTTTTGGGGGCGGGGTTTCCCAGGTCGTCAGGCGAATGCTGGATAAGTTAATTACATCCCCCAAATTTCCTGTCCCATTTCATCTCCATTATCATTTCACATCATCTCTCATCTGGGGATCTCTTTCAGGGTAGAAGTGTCGGCAGGAGTGTCGGCATTGCATGGCAGGATCAAATGCTCCTGGTAAAACATCCTTCTTCAGTAGGGCGGTCTCTGGGCCGATGTGGTGGGCCATTTCTGGACCTGGTGGGTGGGATACCAGGGTGTACTGGCCGATACAACTGTCCAACTGTCAAAAATGTAGGGAATCTGCACTGTCGTGTCTTCTTTTGTTGCTGCCCTCTATCTCCTCTCACCTCGTCCTTTGTCCCGGGGTTGCCCTACTTGGGGGCATAAGTACAATAGACCAAGTTTGGATCTCTGTGCTGTATCCTCCATAGTACACCAATTGTAGTATTTAAGAAAGAGGAAAATTGAGTAAATATGAAAAGTGGAAAGAAATAGAGCATAGAGTATGAAATGGAACAAGAGTGTATACATTTAGGAGTTAAAGCTGCTCATGGCAAAACAAAAGAAACTAGCACAAGCAAAAGGGAAAAGTGCTATGGTAGTAAGCAGAGGATGCAAAAATAGAATACCAGACATAGAGGTTAAGTGGTTGAAAAGAATCTATAACATGGTGGTACAGGCTAAAATGCTGCATGGGGGTTTGAATGGAGGGTAGGAAATTATAGAGGGTGTTAAATTATTTCACTTCACTGTGGTGTTCCAATACAGTTAAATTTCTATATATAGAGGGTGTGTTCACGGAATATTCTGCTAGAAAATACTAGGCCTACTTTGTGCAGTTGTAAGGGAGATAGCTCAAATTGAAGCAGAATGAGTGGCCATGAAACGGGTGGTAATTGAGCATTGAAATATTGATACAGAATCCTAAATCTAGATAAAAGTAGTGTTTTTAAGAGAGGAGCTTAAGATCCAGTGGATGGGCAATGCATCTTCAAAAGAACGTGGAATTAATGGGCTAGGAGATCATGGAGAAGAGAGAGGTTTTGTAAAGCTTCAAGTAAATTAATTCTTTAGTGCAGTAGCAAATAGGAGCTCTTTGATTTTCTATACTTAATAAAAAGATCATGTGGAATGGAAGCAGATAGGGTAAATACAGAGGAACTAGCAGGCATTACAGGATTAAGGATGGTGTTTGAAAATTAAAAGGTAAAAATTATATTAAAAATAAAATGTGTGGCAGGATCAACATCCCTTATGTGGCAATTAGGAAGGTAGTGAATGTAGACATGTGGAGAAAAAAATTCTAATCTAAAAATTATTTTGAGTTAGAAAATGTGCCTTAAGTTTTACGTTCTGTAAAGAGAGTAAGAAATTAGGTCAGCTTTTTGGATCAAGTAAAATACAAATGGAATTAAACTTTGAAAAGAGAGAATGCAAATAGTTACTACAATAATGAGTAAATTCTAACATGCAAGGTATAAAAATTGAAAGAAGCCTAGAAACGTGGAGCACAAGTAAAATAATAGTAAATCGAGAAGATATTGACACATTGCTTCACTAGCACTGTTTTTCACGGGACATGTTTCAAGAGCTGTTGCTCCCATCTTCAGCTGATTCTCAACTAGTGCAGGTTGTAGAGGTTTCCCCTTTCTCTGTATCGTCGATAGATGACCTGATATATTTGTCACAGATGTTAGGTGCTGGAGTTTTGAAGTTCATAATTCTATGATGGATTTTGTTAATGAAGATTTTTTCCCATAGATCTTTCCGTATGGAGAAAAAAAATCTTCATTAACAAAAACCGTCATAGAATCATGAACTTCGAAACTTCACCACCTAACATCTTTGACAAATATATCAGGCCATCTATCGACGATACAGAGAAAGAGGAAACCTCTACAACCTGCACTAGTCGAGAATCAGCTGATGATGGGAGCATCAGCTCTTGAAACATGTTCTGTGAAAAACAGTGCTAGTGAAGCAATGTGTCTCTCGATTCACTTTTATTTTAAATTCTAACATACTGTCTGTGTCCAAACTCATAGTCCTAGTGAAATGAAGGGAAGAAAAGAGCTATTCCAAGCAATGTAACCCAACTTTTGTAAACATCCTCACAAACTTTTTTTTTAGTTAATTGATGGAAATTAATCATTTATTCACACTAGCCATATATAGGCTATGGTTTTTGATAGATAGTCAACATGAAAAATCCAATGCCATGGCCGGGATCTGAACCACAGATCTCTTGGTTTCTAATCCATTGAGCTACCATGGCCAACGTGCCGTCCTGACACTAAATTCTCCACTTGACTCGTATATTTCCCTGGCAAACCACTAGGAGCTATTGCATCTGAGATACATTGTTTGTGGTGACTTACTATTGTAAGTACGTGAGTCCCAGTAAGTCGCCACAAACGGTGTATCTCGGATGCGATAGCCCCTAGTGGTTTACTGGGGAAATATACGAGTCAAATGGAGAATTTAGTGTCAAGACAGCACGTTGGCCATGGTAGCTCAATGGGTTAGAGTGATTGACGGAAACCAGGAGATCTGTGGTTCAAATCTCGGCCATGACATTGAATTTTTCATGTTGAGTCTATCCTCACAAACGTTTTTCTGCAGGTGTTGTTTACCTCTAATTGCACCTGTAATGTTATTCTCGCATTGTTGGTTTACTCATTGATAATTTCTCTTAGTTTCAGTTATAAAATTGCATGAGTAGGAACATGTGTGTATAAAACTTACACTGAGTCATCAACTGTAGCTGATACACAAATTGTAGATGCACTGTATGTAACACGTACAGGGATTTAGAGGTATAAGTGGAGATAAAAATTGGTACCTCAGTATATGTGCACTTCAGTATATTGATTTTTCTCTTCATCTTAATATTTTCCCACAAACATAACACTTAATTTACTCCTCGATGTTTTCTGCATAGCTGTGCAGCAAAATAAATGCCATAGACCATCCGTTTTGCTTCCACTGGGTCACTGCTGCCCTCTGTAGTATGTCATTTGACTTGCAGATAGCATTGTAACATATTTGTTATGCTAAATCTGCATTTTGCTCTAGGGAAAGTAAACACATAGTGCTTATGTACTATGCGCACAAGTTTTCTTGGTCGCTAGTTTTACAGTGTGTTGCTGGCAGGGGGGAAGAAAAAAGAGCTAACATGCTCAGGTTTCTGCAGTGTGGTCAACCAAGAAAACACAATTCAGCCAAATCGTGGGTAAGCTAAGTGAAGGTATGCTCTGAAGGTGTGAGATGTGTGGACAAACAATAAATTGAATTCCATCTGATAAGTTGTATGCTTATATATTTACTATGTCATGGAACACATAAAAGTAGAAAACAAATATTATGATAGCTGTAAATACTCATTCGCTGTGAGATTATTCAATTTCCAAGTCCAGTGCATTACTTTCATCGCTAGTATCCTCTGATACGTTGATGATAATTTCATCCTGTAGTGATGCTTTTCCCTGTGTAAGCAGCAACTTGTTCTATGGATTTGCTGAGTGGGAACATTAACTGATTTTTATGCTTTTCTATATCGCAGCATACTTCAACATTCACTATTATTTTGCGGCCATCACTGTGCACGGTTGTACATGCAGGTTTCCGAGTTGGAGTTTGTGCCTCAAGAGGTACAGATGATGAGATTGGTGTGGCCTCAGCCATAATTGTAAACTGGTTAGCTAATTAACCTTGAAATTGCTCAAAACAAAATAAGGCACACATGGACTTTGCACAGAGAAAGAAAGCACAGAACATCTAACTAGAAAGAACATGCATGAGTTTAGCATATTAGCCACTGGATGTCAGAGTGGATAGCGCATTTCAAAGTTGTCATCTGTGCTTACAGAATTAGGTGAAACCTACCGAAGGAGGACTTGGCAGCCGAGCATTCAAGAAAATGTGCCCGCTGGATCTCTGGCTCTGACGTTTTGCGATTGCAGGAGGTGGAGGGGGTAATGAGCAATTGAAAAAATACCCTCAAAATTATCTTTAGAATGAAAGTATAGGACTATATTAGCTTTAAAACACTGAAATCCAACTTACAATTTCATTATCATGCAAGATATTCATTATAACACCATTCTATTCAAATATTTCTTTCACGCCTTTTACGCATGCTAACTGCTTCTGTTGGTAGCACTGGGAGTCTACATCTGGTGCTGTGGTCAGGAAGTTAAGACTGTCTGCTAGCGCCAATCAGCATTGCTGGCATGGCTTCCGTATCCAACACCGTGTTGCCAGTTTAATTTTGTTTGGACCACGTGGCTTTAGTTGCTTGCGCTGCTGAAGTTCCTTTTCTATTTTGTGCGTGCGTGAATTCCGATTTTTAGTGTCCATAATCCTATTGTTATCGCTATTATAATAACATGGCTACTGGTTCGTGAAATATGTAAATGCGTGAAATATTTAAAATACGCATGTTCCTCTGCTTGAAATTCCTGCTAAAGAACTGGCAACAGCCTGCTTCCCCCTCTCGAGAAATGTCAGAGCTGGAGAACGGGCGGCCAAACTGTAGTATGCCACACTTGCTTGAAGGTACTAACCAATCTGAAAACATTCTACTCTTTATAAAGTAAAGTTGTAAGCCCAGAAACGAAGGAAATATTGATGTAATATTATGCATTATATTGCCCTCATTTACCATAATAAATATCTGTACTTAAATGTCTAACACATTTATATATTGTTTATAAGTTATTTTATTTGTGTAATTAACTGCAGCTAATCATGTTTTACATCCTATCAATATGTGCCTGTTTCATGGGACAAAATCAAGGATAGTCAATAACAAATACTGCAATGACATTTAAACAACATACATGATATTTGCTTCAATTTTGTTTAAAACATTGCTGCAGTAATTATTGTATTTTATTACATTGCTGTAATTTTATATAAAGCATTGCTGCAGTATGTACTGCATTTGATTATGATGCTGTAATTATTTTTTTTCCTGTCCTAGATTACTCCGTGGAATGTGGATACCATAGGTCATCCTGGCTTTACAAAGACTGTAATTAATAAACAAGAAAAACGTAAAGATGATAATATGACTGACGAAGAGCGAGAGCAGCGAATGAAAAAATTTGTAAAGGAAAATGAGAAGCTTTTAAAAAAGTTTGGTATGCTACGTCGTTATGATGACAGTAAAAGGTTTCTTCAAGATCATCAGCAGCTTGTATGTGAAGACACAGCAAATTATTTAGTTATATGGTGCATAAATTTGGAAATGGAAGAGGTAAGAGTAATAAAATGACTAACCTATTCTTGGTTAATTGTACTGCAACTGCATGTGGTTACATGTTTCTTAAATAGCATAGGGTTCATCATTTGCCAAATTGCAGTTATCTGGTGTAACAAATTTAAGCTTCTGTATTGATCAAACCATTTAATGCCAAAGATCTTTGTTCACTGTACTGCTTTATCGATTTAATGCTAAATATTAAGATATAAGAAAACACATTGCATTTTACTTATGGTGTAATCTGTTAAATTCAAATTTGCAGTTAGACTTTTATATGCACATTTGATATAAACTGGATATAATTTAAATTAATTGGGAGTCGATTAATAACACAAAACAACACTCACTTTTAAATTTTCCCGGAACCGGTTTCTGAGGCCTTCCCTCTATCTTCAGCCGGACATCGACTTGACTAACCAATCTGAAAACATTCTACTCTTTATAAAGTAAAGTTGTAAGCCCAGAAATGAAGGGAATATTCATGTAATATTATGCATCATATTGCCCTCATTGACCATAATAAATATCTGTACTTAAATGTCTAACACATTTATATATTGTTTATAAGTTATTTTATTTGTGTAATTAACTGCAGCTAATCATGTTTTACATCCTATCAATGTGTGCCTGTTTCATAGGACAAAATAAAGGATAGTCAATAACAAATACTGCAACAGTTAATAGATTGTAAACAAATTATAATAAATATTAGTAAATGAAACTTAAGTTTATATTTTTTAAACAGTTTTGTACATCATTTGCATTCATTATTTGCATGTCCTTTAATTTTTTATACTTGGTATAGTTACGTAAATGATATATTCATAATAAATATATAAATGGTGCTGTAAAACTTCAAATTTTTAAAAAGAATAACCTATAAAATTCATATCAGAAATTGAAAATAATTGCCTTCTTTTCTTAGATTTAAAGATAAAACATAACAAATTGTAGAATATAATTTTGAGTCAAACTAATACTCAATGCTCCACTTATTGCTAGCATTTACCTAGAACGCATTTCGTTAGGATCTTCCTAACATCATCAGCTGTTGTCGACTAATGGACGTTGGTTTGGTGAACTCACTGGAGGCGATAGGTACGTCTCTGTCAGTATCTTGATGAACTTGAAGTTTGGGTTTTCTTCAAAATGCATTCTAGGTAAATACTAGCAATAAGTGGAGCATTGAGTATTAGTTTGACTCAAAATTATATTAATTTTGTGCTTCATTGTATCATAGTCCTTACACATTGGAATTTGTAGAAAATCAACTCGTGCTAATAATTGCTTTCTCTGCATAAGCAAGTAAAGTAAGAATTCTCTAACCTGGAGCTCTTTAACCTGGTCATCTGGAAGACTTTTTTTACAGACAATAAATTGCTATTCTCTGTAGGTACATTACTCAAATTCTCTTGTTGCCAGCAGGCAAATTCATTGCGCTCACCCCACTTGCTTGGGACAGGTTGGAAGAGAATCTTGGATAAAGTCATGGAAACAGTTGTGGCCTGGTGTGTGTGACTTGCCAGAAAACAAGATTAAAGAAGAAGAAAAAATAAGTGTGGAAGAAGATTTTATAGATAATTTTAAAAATATGGAGAGGCTATGCCAATGTTGATGAAGAAGACATTGACAATGATAGAGGTTATAAATTGATTACAGAGGAAGGAAGGCATCATGCAGTGTTAATGAAGAGTTCAGATTCAGACAGTGTTGATGAACCAACTGTGTTTATGACCCATGTACAAGCAGTAACAAACATAAAGAAATTGATGCTTTATTTCAAGAGTCAAGCCAAAACATTGCCAAATGCACTTCTAAGTTAAAGCGGATACAAGATTGCGCTGCTCGTAAGTGATACACTAAACTGAGACGGCAGAAGTTCACTGCCATTTTTTGTACCTACTAGTTTGTAGTACAGTACGAATACATAGGTTATTGCAGTACACATAGTGTATGTGTTTTTAGGAGAAAGTGTGACAATAGTAATTTTTGAACTCCATTAAAAATATTTAATGTTGTACATGTATTTTATCGTTTTTCCATCATTCTCTGGATAACCCAGATTTTCATTAATTTTTATCAGTCCTGGTCCCAGTTGATCCAGGCAAACAAGGTCCTACTGTACTTAATACAATTTTGAGTCGAACTAATACTCAATGCTCCACTTATTGCTAGTATTTACTTAGAACGTGTTTCGTTAGGATCTTCCTAACATCATCAGCTGTTGTCGACTAATGGATGCCGGTTCAGTGAACTCCTCGGAGGTGATAGGTGCGTCTCTGTCTGTATCTTGATGAACTTGAAATTTGGGTTTTCTTCAAAGGTAGTATCGAAATTAAACAATTTACTTTCATATTTCTTTATAAAGATTTTTTCCCACGTGGTTAATGCAGCTGGACCTTGGACACTTTTTAGTAAGTGAATTTCTCGTTCTATGTCATGATTTTCCTTCCAAAAATAGTACCTACTGCCGATTTATCTATTTCTTTATTCCTGATGTTCCTAAAGTGCTCTTTAAGCCTAATGTTCATGTTCCTTTTTGTTTTTCCAATGTAGAATTTGTCACAGTCCTTGCAATTTATCCGGTACACTCCTGATTTTCTGCCTGTGGGTATCTCCTTTGTATTATGTGATTTCAAAAGGTGTTGTACACTAAATTTGTTCTGTGGGGCCAAAGTAATATTGTGTTCTTTGAAAACTTTTTGGAAAAGGTGTGTAGCCCACAGGCAGAAAATCAGGAGTGTACCGGATAAATTGCAAGGACTGTGACAAATTCTACATTGGAAAAACAAAAAGGAACGTGAACATTAGGCTTAAAGAGCACCTTAGGAACATAAGGAATAAAGAAATAGATAAATCGGCGGTAGCGTACCATTTTTGGAAGGAAAATCATGACATAGAACAAGAAATTCACTTACTAAAAAGTGTCCAAGGTTCAGCTGCATTAACCACGTGGGAAAAAATCTTTATAAAGAAATATGAAAGTAAATTGTTTAATTTCGATACTACCTTTGAAGACAACCCCAATTTCAAGTTCATCAAGATACCGACAGAGACGCACCTATCACCTCCAAGGAGTTCACTGAACCGGCATCCATTAGTCGACAACAGCTGATGATGTTAGGAAGATCCTAACGAAACGCGTTCTAGGTAAATACTAGCAATAAATGGAGCATTGAGTATTAGTTCGACTCAAAATTGTATTAATTTTCTGCTTCATTGTATCATAGTCCTTAAACAACAGAATTCTACTGTACTGTTTATAGTTGAGAAAGTAAAACGTCACTACTAATGTTGGTGGCAGTATTGCTTATATTGCACTGCATAACTGAACATCATTCTCAAATCTTCTTCCTACAATATTTTGTTATAAAAGAATAATTGAAATTGAAACTTTATTGAGTACTAAACATCAATACATCTTGAAGTTTTGTTGAGTCTCACTTGTTTACACTCACCTTCACTTATTATTTTTAAAAATGCTGGAACATTTTCCAGGACATGCACCCTCTTCCTCATTAGTTTAGTGACTGACTCTCCCCTTCCTTTCCTCTTCCTTCTCCTGTATCTGATCCTGTTGCCATCTGGTGTTAGGAGCGCAAAGTTTTAACACTTCATTAAGTGGTGGGATTTCAAAATTTATAACATGTTCACTGTTTTTAATTATGTGGATATTTTCCCAGATGTCTTATTCTATTGGTGATTCTAATGGTTTCAACAGTTTTATATTTTGCCCAATGTTGTGGTTTTCTTTCCAAAAATGATGTGAAACAGCGGATTTGTCTATTTGTTTTAGTTTTATGTTTCTCTGGTGTTCCTTTAGCCTGATCTCCAAGTTTCTCTTCGTTTTGCCTATGTAGTACTTTTCACAATCCTCACAATCCTCACAGTTTTATATTTTGCCCAATGTTGTGGTTTTCTTTCCAAAAATGATGTGAAACAGCGGATTTGTCTATTTGTTTTAGTTTTATGTTTCTCTGGTGTTCCTTTAGCCTGATCTCCAAGTTTCTCTTCGTTTTGCCTATGTAGTACTTTTCACAATCCTCACAATCCTCACAGTTTTATATTTTGCCCAATGTTGTGGTTTTCTTTCCAAAAATGATGTGAAACAGCGGATTTGTCTATTTGTTTTAGTTTTATGTTTCTCTGGTGTTCCTTTAGCCTGATCTCCTAGTTTCTCTTTGTTTTGCCTATGTAGTACTTTTCACAATCCTCACAAACTGTTGAAACTATTAGAATCACCAATAGAATTAGACATTTGGGAAAAAATCCACATAATTAAAAACAGTGAACATGTTATAAATTTTGAAATCCCACCACTTAATGAAGTGTTAAAACTTTGCGCTCCTAACACAAGATGGCAACAGGATTAGATACAGGAGAAGGAAGAGGAAAGGGAAGGGGAGGAAGAGGGCAAATGTCCTGGAAAACATTCCAGCATTTTTAAAAATAATAAGTGAAGGTGAGTGTAAACAAGTGTGACTCAACAAAACTTCAACATGAAGAAAACTTCACTTTTAATAATGCTTCTATTTGTAATATTTAATCAATACATCTATCTCTTACTGGCTCCCTGCCCTTATGTCCTGTTCATAGCCCTCTTTTTTTTTTTATTCCAATTTACATCCTCCAACGTTAAGTCATATCGGACAATGAATGGAATGGGTGAAATGGTGCTCAAATAAGCCCAGGTTCCATAGAGCTTAGAGTTACCTGACGTGCATCTTTCAGGACAAGAGAAACCCCCGGAAAAAACCTTATCCAGGTCAGTCACCCTGACCGAGATTCAAACTCGGGACCTCTTGAACGTGAGGCAGACACACTACCACCACCATAGCCCTCTGCCGTACATACAGACTTAAAAAAATAACATTATTGACAAGTCTGATTAACCATCTCTCTCTCTCCTTATTCCAGTTTTCCATCGCTCGTTTATTTAGCTCCCTCATTCCTTTAATTTTACATACCTCTTGTTCACTATTTTTTTTTCTCTTTATCTTCTGCTGCTTAGTTTTACTTAGCTATTTTATAATTCCTTGTATACTTCATAACAGTAGCAAAGTTCTGCACTATCTCTAAGAAAGCTAGATCATCAAGAATGCCTAAGATGGATGTTGGCATATTGCATGGCAGCTGGTGAGGGTATGAAAAACTGTAATGGAATGAATGCGTAAAGCAGCCAATCAAGAACAAAGAGGTGGAGCCACCTGGGAACTGCTGATATACAAGCAGGAACAACAATGTAAAGTTCGGACAAGAGCCCAGAAGAAGCTCATGACAAGATGAGCGAAATGTCGGAAAGTCTAACCAAGATAATGAGGCCTTCACCAGAAGCTAAGGATACTCATCAAGAACATAATAGACAATTAGTATGATTGGACATGGGTGGAAGATACCAGACAAAAGGTAGAAATGTCATTGATGAGACAGCACAACTTGTTGGCCATGCTAGAAATGAGTGAGAGGATAGACAGAAATGGGAATGCGACAGACATCATACATTTAAATTTAAAGGGAGTCGATTAATGACACTAAACAACACTTAGTTTTAAATTTTTCCGGAACATGTTTCAGAGACTTTGCCTCTATGCTCAGCCGGCCATCGACTGGTTCTCATTGGTGTAGTTGACGATATTTTGTCATAGGTCAGTTCCTTGAACCGCCACCAGAGGAGACCTATGACAAAATATCGTCAACTACACCAATGAGAACCAGTCGATGGCCGGCTGAGCATAGAGGCAAAGTCTCTGAAACATGTTCCGGAAAAATTTAAAAATAAGTGTTGTTTAGTGTCATTAATCGACTCCCTTTAAATTTAATTTATCATAACAACACTGTTTTCACACTTCCAAGAAAGGAATTGAGACATCATACAGTTTGCTTCTAAATGAGATTAACCACTCATGCTTCCATTATGCATATAGGGGTTTAAATCTTATTTCCTCCACAGCAGTACAATTTTTTGTACAATACATAAGCTAGTTTTTGGGCATGTAATATCAAGATTAATTCCAGTAGCGATCCAATTGTGAACATCCATTGCCATGGGTAAGGCAACCAAGAACCTTTGGTATTCTAGCTAATGCTATTTCCACCTAATGGATTATTTAACAGATGTGATAATTCGGTACTTCGTAGTTAAAGGGTAAATGGTTATGAAAAAGTGGCTGAACATTTTTTTGTAAATGTTTATTCAACATTTTATTTATTTTGCAGAAACATGACCTCATGGAACATGTGGCCCATCAATGCATCTGTATGCAGTACATTCTAGAACTGTCAAAACAATTAGAAGTGGATCCTCGAGCGTGTGTTGCCTCCTTCTTTACAAGGTATGTTAAGTGCAGTGGAAATTTTATCATTTTTCTGGAATAAAATGTGATCTTAGATGCAAAGCAATCTTTGCAATTTAACTTTAACTGTAAGGGTTAGCAATTTAACTTGTTATAAAAAAGATTAAAAAGAAAAACTGTGCTTTGGATTCATATGCCTATTTCTACCCTTTTTGACCAACAATTCTTACAAAAGCTAATTTGTTGCCTACTTCATGTTTAATGTTTGCAGAAACCCTTTTAGTACACATTTTGTGGCAGTTACAAGAGAGATATCATAGGCTGAAGCAATGGTCAAATCTTTTAAATCTTTTACGATGATTTTAAAGTTCCAGTTTCCTTACTTTGCAAAAAAGAAAAAAAAAAAATCTGGTGTATGCCCTCACATGACTTTCTTTACTCACTCTTGCACAAAATATTCTTGAAAATGCTTATTTATCTAAACTCACCAGAAAAAAAATTAGTCACCCGCTGTAGAAATCACAAATTTATACGACTCAACAGATGGTGCTGTGGTCAAGTCATGTGGTTGACCACAAGCCCACTGATAAGATAAAACCAGAAGACAAGTCAGGCATTTACATCATTAAGTGTAAAGAGGTTTTTGGCCAGTGCAAGAAATATCTCAAATATTGAAAGACAAATTAGAATTAGAGATACATGGATGGGAGATCATCGAAGCCTATCGCATAGGAAGACAAAAAGGAAAAAGACCAATCATTGTTCAGTTCTCAACAATGCAATTAATTCATGAAATATTGGGCAGAGCAAAAATGCTGAAAGGGAGCGATATATTTATAAACAAAGACCTAACGCCAACGCAAAGAATCACAAAAAAGAACCTAATCCGGCGAATGATGGAGGCGAGAGCTGCAGGGAAGAGAGCATATATACGAAACCTACAACTATGGATTGAAGGAATCAATGCTACTTCTACGGGCAAGAGAGACGTATGGCGCAACGGGACAATGCAAGAGGAAACAAATCAGCAAAACTTACACCATACGCAGGAAATTATCATTAACGCAACAACTTCGAGTTCACCAAGAGCCGGACACGTGTGGGACGAAGAGCGGCAGGATAAAGCAGTAGTGATGTCAACAGAAACCATGACGCCACTAGTCACGTCAGATGATACGTCATCGCAGGGAGAAGTGAAAGATAAAAGAAATGAGCCAGCAAGAGATGACGAAACAAGAGGGGTGACGTCAGCAAGACACGAGAGAGAAATGGCAGCATCAAAGAAAAAATGTATATCACCGAGCAAGGAGGAGCTAGAAGCATCACGTGGTCTAGCGGGGAGAGGGAAACGAAGCTGGATACAGCCGATTGGTAGCAGTAAGGAGGAGGGAGAGGCAACCACCCAAGGTCGAAGGAGGGATGCAAGAGTGGCGGGAGGGGAAGATAACCAAATTGTAACATCGCCTCATGGCAGTATCCTGGTTCTAGATAAACAGGTGACGGAGGGTGAAGGAATAAAGCTGAGAAGCAAGAAAACACTTGAACAGTTTGCATTTTCCAGGGGGAGAACAGGTTCACAATAGCAAATAATAAGGAAGCTAGGGTTTTGGAATTGTGAAGGGTTAAAAAATAAAATCAGCACAGGTTCCATACAGCATATATTGGTGAATTTGGATTACCTAGCAGTGGTAGAGACGTGGTTAAAAGATGAAGAAATCAAATTAATGAATTTTAATTATTTAGGAAGAAAAGGGGAAATGTATGCAAAGAGGGGGAGACCATCAGGAGGACTAGGGTTTTTTATCAAGAATAAATTGAGTAAAACAATAAAAGAAACATGGTCTAGCTGTAAGGAAGTGCTTTGGATTATAATGGAAGATAAAGTGATAGTGGATAGTATTATATGTATTGCAATAATATATAACCCTCCAGCTTCTTCACAGTTTCATAATCCAGAACTGTTCTATCTCCTCGATAAAGATATAGAGAAGTTAAGGGAAAAATATATGTACATTGAGATAATACTAGTAGGAGATCTAAATATAAGAATTGGAGAAAGTGATGTTAGTTCCATAGATTGGTGGGAGGATAGCAATATAAGGGGGAAAAATGTGAATATTAGGCATAGCAAGGATAAGATGATAGAAAGGGGTAGTGAAAAACTCATTAATTTCTGTGAGCAAAATGCTTTGGACATTCTTAATGGAAAATATGGAGAAGATGAGCTTGGTGAATATACTTTTATAAATGCAAATGGTCATAGCGTAATAGACTATGTGATGTGGTCGTGCAATATAAGTCATATGGTGAGTAATTTTAAAGTGGCTAATATAAGCACTAAAAGTGGGCATTTTCCATTAGTAGTAGACATCGGTATTAAAGCTCAGAGAGCAACCAATGAACAACTTGCAGGGTCTAGTGCAATAAAAAGGGAATTAGTAAGATACAAATGGAAGGAAGAAGACAAAGCAAAATTTGAGTACACATTAGAATCAGATATAGGGAAAATATGCCAGCAGGGCATAATGCATAGTTTAAATCATTATGAAATTGAAAATGCAATTAGTATTCTGAGTTTTATTATGACCTGGGCAGGAGAGGGGATGAAAATGACAAATAAAGGATATTCTAATATTAGTAATGGCTGGTTTGACGAGGAATGTAGGGTGATTAAAAACATAGTAAAAGAAAAACTGGTAAAGTGGAGGGAAACAGGAGATCCTTATTCTAAGGAAGAGTATTTGCAAAGTAAATACCACTACAGCGAACTACTGGAAAGTAAAAAATCCCAATGGAGACAAAAGAAAGCAGATAACCTAATCATTACTATTGCCGAAAATAATGTGAGTAAAATATGGAGGGGTATAAAGTCATTGTACGAAAAACATGTAACCAAACATAATATAAGCCAGGAAGAGTGGCTAAGCTACTTTATAAATTTATATGCATACGAAAATTCTAACAAGGGGAAGATAATCCCAGAAATAGAGAATAATTTTAATGAGATGTTAGATAGGGATATAACAGGAGAGGAAGTAATAAACCAGGTTAGAAGAATTAAGAGAAATAAAGCTCCAGGAATAGATGGTATACCAGGAGAATTTCTCAAAGTATGGTGTGAAGATGAGAACAGGGTTAGATTATTAACATCATTATTTAACTCAATGAAAACAAATGGCTATATACCGAAAAGTTGGAGAAAAGCAATTATACAGCCAATATACAAGGGCAAAGGGGAGTTGGATAAACCCAATAACTATCGGGGAATAGCACTGCTGTCCAATGTGGGTAAAATTTTTACAGGAATACTGGCTGATAGGATGCAAAAATGGATTGAAGAATTCAATATTCTTTCAGAATATCAAATGGGCTTTAGGAAAGGTAGGAGAACAGTGGACAATGTCTTTATTATAAAAACACTAGTGGACAAGTATTTAAGATATAAAAAAGGTAAAATATATATGGCCTTTATTGATCTCGAGAAAGCTTTTGATCGAATAGAGATGAATTTGCTATGGTATAAATTATTAATGAAGGGGGTTAGTAATAAAATGGTAACCATCCTACAAGGGTTATACAAAGAGAACACATTTTGTATAAAATATGAAGAAGGTGCAATAACTAGGGACATACACCAGGAAAAAGGGCTAAGGCAAGGGTGCAAGTTAAGCCCAGTTCTGTTTAACTTGTTCATAGATGATATATTGAAAAATATAAGCAATAATAATAATTTCTTGCCGGTAATTAATAATATACAAATCCCTGGATTATTGTTTGCAGATGACTTGGTGATCGGTGCTATTACTGTGAATGGGCTAAAAATATCTTTACAAGAAATAGATAAATATTGTGCAGCTTGGGGCCTAAAGGTGAATAGAGCTAAAACCCAAATTGTAGTTTTTAAAAAAGGTACTAAACTGAGTAAACATGAGAAGTGGTACAAAGAGGGAATCGAATATAAAGTAGTACGTGAATGTAATTACTTAGGAATGAAAATTGATGCAGGAGGAAAATGGGAGAAGCAAAAGAAATGCGCACTGGCAAAAGGGAAAGCAGCAATGACAGCTGTAAGAGGATGTTTGTATAAAACACCTGAAATGGAAATGAAATGGTTAGAAAGGGTATATAATTCGGTGGTTGAGGCACGAATGCTATATGGTATTGAGATGTGGGGGCTAGAAAAGGGATGGGAAGTTTTAGATTATGTACACAGGGGGTTTTGTAAGGAAGTTCTAGGGCTGCCAATATCAACTGCAAATGAAGTAGCTCTAATTGAAATGGGGAGAGTTCCAAGAAAAGGGTTAGTTATAGAAAGGGCACTAAAATATTGGTATAGGATATTGAATTTAGAGGAGGGCAATATACTGAAACAATGCTTGAAGTATCAAGAACTAAGTTTACCAAATAAAGGATGGGTAAGTAATTTACGAAATAATTTGGAAAATAATGGTATGGGTGATATTTGGAGAAAGAGAGAAACTAATTATAAAGGTTTTTGGAAAGGGGCTAGAATAAGATTTGAAGACATGGAGATCCAGAAACTGTTTAGTCAAATAACAGAGAAGAGATCACTTGTTTTCTATATTCAATTGAAAAATAGTTGGGGGAGGGAGAGGTATATAGATAGCACTAACAGTGAAGAAAGAAAGGGGTTAGCATGGTTAAGAGCAGGGATATGGAGATTAAGAGGTCAAAGAAATGGATACCCACAAGACGAGTGCCCATTGTGTGGAGATAAAGAGGATATAAAACATATATTGTTTGATTGTAAGGAAACAGAGATGTGGAGGAAAGAATGTCAAATATCAAAAATGAATAGGAGAATCAGCTTAATCAAGGTTTTAAGTAAAAATTATAATAACATAGGTCAGTTTTTAAGTAAGGTTAAAAACAAGTGGGTGTGGACTGTAAAAAGAGAGAAGGAATAATAAGTGACTATTCTGTAATAATACATATTGTAACATGTCTGTAAACATACTTAATGGACTGTCCTGTGTAGCAGTGGCCTGGGCCAAAACAGAGGGCAGTCCAAAAATTGTAAAAGCTTAGTACCTCAATAAATATTACATATTACATATTACATATTACATTAAGTGTAAAGACTGTGAAAAAATTTACATAGGGAGGACAAAAAGAAAGAAAATAAAATTAAATAAAATTAATAAAATTAAATTGTGTACAGATACAGAAAAATTATTTATTGTACAAAATTCTACAACTCTTAAACTACTTTTCCACATAACTGCCGAAATTTTGCATGCATTTATTTGTCATAGCGAGGCACAAGTTTTTGTATACCTTCTTCATAGAAGTTTGCCACTTGTCTTCAACCAGTTGGAAACATTTTCTTTCAGCTCTTCGTCATTGTTGAAGTGTTGACTGCCAAGGAAAGATTTGAGATGCAAAAACAGATGAAAGTCGCTAGGAGCAAGGTCAGGGCTCTACGGGGGTGGTCAAACACGTCCCAGCCAAATCCCTGTAGGATGTTTCTCATCGCATTTGCAGTGTGTGGTCGTGCGTTGTCGTGAAGAAACACAACACCTTTTGACAGCATTCCTCGGCACTTATTCTGTATTGCGCTGCACAATTTCCTAAGTGTCTCGCAATAAACATCTGCTTTCATTGTTTGACCATGCGGTAAGAAATCAATGAGTAAGATGTCTTTCCTGTCCCAGAACACTGTGCACATCATTTTTTGAGGTGTCAAGATTTGTTCCGGCTTAACCTTTGCTGGGGATGAAGTGTGCTTCCATTCCATTGATTGACGCTTACTTTTAGGGGTGTCGTAAGAAACCCAAGTTTCATCTCCTGTGACTATCTGCGTCAGAAATTCTTCGCCGCCTTCATCATAACGGGTCAAAAACTGAAGTGCACTACCCATCCGTTTTGTTTTGAGTTGCTCAGTAAGAATCTTTGTCACCCAATGTGAGCAAATTTTACGAAATTTCAGTTTTTCGGTAACAATTTCATGAACTAGTGATCGTGAAATTTGGGGAAATGCCATAGCGAGGGCACTAACTGTAAACTTGCAGTTTTCCTGGATCTTGTCATCAATCGTGTGAACCAGTTCTTCTGTAACCAAAGATGACGCCCACTTCGTTCTTCATCGTGCACTTCACTACGTCCTTCATTGAACTGTCAGACCCATCTTCTCAGCATTGTATCACTCATCGCTTTTTGTCCATAAACATCGCAAATTTGCCGATAAATTTCAATTAGTTTCACTTTCCTAGCATTCAGAAATTGTATCACAAATCTGATTTCACAAGTGGCGGGATTTTCAATCAACACCAACATTGTAAACAAGCACAACAAAGCGTACGTGGCTGACAGCAATCTCACAATGGCACACATTTCTTCTCCTTGATACAGAGCGTCTACCGTGCATGTGCGGAACTGCGATCACAGCGCTGTAGCGGAGATAAATTGAAACAGAACTTACTTTCTGGATGCCCCTTGTATTAGCATACTCCATGATAAGAGTATTTGAAGCATAGGTTGGTGAAACTACCCCATAGGTTACAAATGTGTGGCTCATTAGTCACATGTACAAGGGGTATTCAATAAAAAGTTATCATAATTATGTGTCAAAAACACTTTTTAAACCAATTCTCGAACTGTATAAACACTTAAGCTCCACTTACTTTTTAAATTAGGACAAGTTTCAAGGACACCGCGTCCCCATCCTCAGCTGATGTTCTACTGGTTCTTCAGGTGACCGACTTTGATTGATGAAGCTCCACTGTTTATAAATACTTCTATTATAGTTTTATTTTATAATTATGTGTGTTTGGAGGAATTTAGTAACAGTGATGTCAAAATTAATTAAAAAGACCATTTGTAATCGGTTTTTTGACACTTCATCAGTTACAGTTTTATATTATTGAGGAACTAGTTTTGGGAGCTATTGCTTCCATTTTTGATAGTTGGATAGAGGTTGAAAATGGAAGCAATGGCTCCCAAAACTAGTCTCTCAATAATATAAAAATGTAAGTGACATTGGATATTAAAATTGTTATATTTAAAAGTGTTGTTAAAAGCAAAGCTAATTTCATAATAAAAGACGTTGAACCATGTATTAAAACTTGAAACTTCACACACATCAACTATTAAAAACAGGAACATTCAATCAGCTAATATGGGGCTAGGACAGTCTGAAAAACGTTCCTGTTTTTAATACTTGACGTCAGTGAAGCTTAAAGTTTTAATATATGACTCAATAAATCTTTTAAGACACTGGCTTTTCTTTTTTAATTGTTGGAAAGTAAGTAACCCAGAGTGGGACAGTCCATATAGGGCCACACCTGCCAACCCGATTGTCAATCTCATGCCTACACATGCAAGGTAGAGGTGGGCAATCATCCAACTGATACGGGGAGGAGATGTGGTCAGCATCTCGGCAAATTGTTGGAAAGTATTCTCTGTAAATGCTAGTAACCATGTAACCATTTTGCATTACATAAAACTATAAAATGATGTGTCCTTTAATTCCTACTACAGAACCACTCTTTCATTCGTTCTTATTGTTGGTTATAATTAGGAAATAAAATTATTTAATAATTTCATAATTAACAAGTTAGGAATAGAGCACAATCTCTCTTGTTATTTAACATCGTCATTTTCAGTGAGTTTTGTAATCATTGTCCTGCACTAGTAAGTTAAAAATAAATATTTTCACCTTTTACTTCTTCTGTTTGTAGAATCCAAGTAGCAGAACCAGAATATAAAAACTCTTTTGATGATGAACTAAGGTCATTCAAAGAGAGAATCCGCAAACGAGCCGCTGAGAAAGTACAAGAGGCTATTAGAGAAGTGGAAGAAGAAGAAAGAAAAGCACGTTTAGGTCCAGGAGGTTTGGATCCAGTTGAAGTTTACGAGTCTCTTCCTCCAGTAAGTAATTTTAATATGCAGTATTATTTTTATGCAAAAATCTTCAAAATACATTACAAGATTAGTTATAAAAAATTATAAATTAGAAGTATTTATAAACAGTGGAGCTTCAGTCGAACATCAGCTGATGGTGAGGACATGGGATCCTTGAAACATGTCCTAATTTTAAATGGAGCAAAAGTGTTTTTATAGTTTGACAAGTGATTTAAAAAGATTAGTTATGTTTAAACAACAAGTATAGTATTCCAATGTGTAAGGACTATGATACAGTGAAGCACAAAACTAATATAATTTTGAGTCAAACTAATAATCAATGCTCCACTTATTGCTAGTATTTACTTAGAACGCGTTTCGTTAGGATCTTCCTAACATCATCAGCTGTTGTCGACTAATGGATGTTGGTTTGGTGAACTTGGAGGTGATAGGTGTGTATCTGTCAGTATCATGATGAACTTGACGTTTGGGTTTTCTTTAAAGGTAGTGTCGAAATTAAACAATTTTCTTTCTTATTTCTTTATGAAGACTTTTTCCCACGTGGTTAATGCAGTTGGACCTTGGACACTTTTTAATAAGTGGATTTCTTGTCCTATATCATCATTCTCCTTCCAAAAATGGTACGCTACAGCCGATTTATCTATTTCTTTGTTCCTGATGTTCCTAAAATTCTCTTTAAGCCTAATGTTAAAATTCCTTTTTGTTTTTCCAATGTAAAAGTTGTCACAGCCTTTGCAGTTTATCTGGTTGTGACGGACAAAAAAAAAATCATGTGTGTAACGGATAAACTGCAAAGGCTGTGACAACTTTTACATTGGAAAAACAAAAATGCTCTCAGAATTTCTTCCACATGAGAAGTGGGCCTTGTATCTAAACAGATGCTAATCTGAAGGCGCAGGATTAGGACTGTATTGTAACAGTTATTTTATTAATCCAGACTCTGAAGGGAAATAATATTGTCAACGTGTTTTATGATGTTGTTTGGAATTTAAAATAATTTTGAATAATTTTAAAATCTTAGAGTCAAACTGAAAAATTCAATGCCATGGCCGGGATTTGAACTACAGATCTCCTGGTTTGTGTCCAGTCGCTCTTACCCATTGAGCTACCATGACCAACATACCGTCATGACATTAAATTCTCCAATATACTAGTATGTATTCTCAGTAAACCACGCTCTTGTGATACACAGTTTGTGGCAACTTACTAAGTGAAGAGCCATCCTGGTTGGTTATTCTTGGGAAGTAAAATACAATCTCAGTGTGCTCTAAAGGTTTTAAAAATACTAAGAAACTTAAAAAAAAAAAAAAGTTATAACTAGCACTATGCAAAACTTTAGCCTATACACGGCTAGTGTGAAAGAACGATTAATTTCTGTCAATTTAAAATCTTATATTACCAGCAATTGGCTCCCAACATGTTAGCAATATGAAACAATAATCATAGTATCCTAAAATAGTATTGACAAAACTAAAAAAAAAGCTTAAATAGATTTGATGTAAACTTAATTAGAAAATTGACACCTAGTAATAGTTTTCTGAGACTTAAGAAGAGTTTAAGAGAAATAGAAATGGAAATTAATTGTTCTTTCACACTGGTTGTGTGTAGGCTAAAGTATGGAAAGATAGAACCAGACTGAAAAATTCAATGCCATGGCCGGGATTTGAACCACGGATCTTCTGGTTGCCGTCGAGCCGTTCTAACCATTGAGCTACAATGGCCAATGTGCCGACATGACATCCATACTTTAGCCTACACATGGCCAATGTGAAAGAACAATTTCCATTAATTGACCTAATAGTGGTTAACTATAAAGCCCGGGCCTTAAAGTACTTACATGTTGTAAGTCGCCATTAAGGTAGTTGTCTCATATGTTTATGAGAACTCAAGTGGTTTACCAGGAAAAGCTTGTCAGTTGGAGAATTTAAAGTCATGTTGGCACGTTGGCCATATTAGCTCAATGGTTAGAGTGGCTGGTTGGCAACCAGAAGATCCGTGGTTCAAATCCCGGCTATGGCATTGAATTTTCAGTCTGACTCTATCTTTCCAGAAATAGAAATGTTTTAGAAAGTATTTACCATTTCACAGCCTTTTTTTTTAAAACGAAAACATTTGATGGTGGTTCATGAAATATTCAGCATATAATCCAAATGCATTGTGATTGTATTAGGTTTTTAAAGTAATGCCTCCTAGTTTTTTTTTTTCTCTCTTTTAATTTGTAAGAAAATCAAACTTTGATCACATAGTATGAAAGCCAGAACATTGAGGATTAAATTGTCACTTTTAAATATAATCACCATCCTTTTTCACAGTTTTGGTGCACATTTTAACAAGGGCATGTATTCCAGTGTGGTAAAATGTTACAGTCTTGCTTCCGAAGCCATTGACGCACAGATGTTTTCACTACCTCTGAATCTTCAAAGTGAATCCCGCGATGTGCTTGCATTAGCAGCCCAAACAGATGGTAGTCTGATGGGGCGAGGTCAGTGAGGCAAGATTTCTCATTCAATTTTCACAATCGCTTCAGTTGTGTGATGACTGGTGTCATGCAAAAGAAGAACATCTACCATGCTTTATGTTGAATAATCGTCACACTGCCTTTACTGAGGGACAAAATGCAACACAGTTCATCCGTACTTACCAGCAATCAGCACAAATGATCTCATCCACTTGCTCAACGTTGTGTGGAGTCACAGCAGTTATTGGTCTACTGCCTCGCTTTTCATCAGCCAATGGTGTTTGCCCTTCTACTTCATTATAGCAACGAACCCATCTTCTAATAGTGCTGACATCCATTGTTGCATCACCATACACATTTTTCAGCCTTTCATAAATGCAAATGGGTGTTTCACCTCCACATGCAAGAATTCAATTATGGAAAGCTGTCTAATATGCACATTGATTAAATATTACAAATAGAAGCATTATTAACAGTGAAGTTTTCTTCATGTTGAAGTTGACTCAACAAAACTTCAACATGCACATCGATGTCTGCCATTTTGCAAAAGGCAGCATTGCTGCTATCTGTTGACTTAGAAACTTGCTACTCCAGTGTATTGCAGAAAAAGATTCAAGGAATTGCGCCATATTCAAATTCTACACATTAGTTAAGGAGAAAAAAAAAATAGGCATTACTTATTGACTGACTCATGCACATATTGAATGCATGATGGACCTTAACTTAATTCATATTACTTTTATTTTGCTATACCATTTTTCCCTTGCTCTTCCTATAAACTCCCCTAGCACTTCATATCCTCTTCCTTTTGTAGCTTCATTATCCTAATTTTCAGAACTGCTATATTAATATACTCCCATCTTCTCAGTAAAAACTGCTTTCTCTACACTTTTGTTTCTTCACATTCTGCTGTGAGGGCTGATCAACAAAGACTGAGACTGATTTTTTTCACAGATTTTTATTACTGCAATTCAATGTTTTACATGATCTTTTTCAAAGTAGTCCCCTTTTACATCAATGCACTTTTTAAGCCTTTCTGCCAGACCTTGAATACATGCTGCAGACCATTCTTTGTCAGGTCCTTGAGAATCGCCTCACTTTTCTTGAGCACTGCTTCAGAGTTCTCAAATAGAATATCCCTAAGCTTTGCCTTTAGCGATGGGAATAAAAAAAAGTCACAGGGTGCAAGATCGGGGCTATAAGGTGGATGTGGTACACAGGTAATGTTGAATCGAGCCAGAAACTGCATGACTTGATTTGCAACATGAGGCCATGCATTGTCATGATGGTCACCACCCAGTCTGAGAAAGCTCTGGTCGTTTCTTTGCAATGTGCTTCCTCAGTGTAGCCAATACTGACGTGTAGTATGCTGCTATAACAGTAGTGTGAGAGGGAACTGCATGCTGGTAAATCATTCTATTACAGTCAAAAAATGTGATCACCATCACTTTTCCTGCAGATGGAACAACTTTTGCCTTTTTTGGTGTTGGAGAACCAGGTGATTCCTACACTATGCTGGCTTGTTTTCCTTCAGGATCATAATGATGCAGCCATGACTCATCACTGGTGATAATCAATTTAAAAAATGCATCCCTTCCATCAGCAAAGAGATGCAGCACCTCACAGCTTGTCTCCATTCGCACAGCCTTTTGTTTGGGAGTCAACAGACGTGGCACCCAACAAGCACAAACTCGGGTCATATGGAGATGGTCGTGCATAATTGTAAACACTGCCATATGAAATTCTCACTTCACTGAAGTTACGTAATGTTATATGCCCATCCTCTCGGACATTCACAGCAGCTGTATTGATGTTGACTTCAGTCACAGCAGAAGCCAAAACACCAGGCCCACCTTGCTTAACACTGACAAGTTGCCCTTCTTTGAAGTTCTATAACCACCTAAACACTGTTGCACAAGATAGTGCATCTTCACTGTACGCTTGCTTCAGCTTTTCATAAGTTTCGTTGGCTGTATGGTTTAAATGAAAACAGAATTTGATTGCGCTGTACTGCTCCTCTCGCGTCACCTCCATTGGCTGGTATGAGAAATGCACATAGGGTCTACAAAATAGAGCATTACTACCAACCTACCAATACGAGAGTGCTGCTGCCTACCGACATTATACACAAAAACCCGCTCATTTCAAATATTTATGTTACAGATATGAAACTATCACGGAAGCTACAGGAAAAAAAAATTCAGTGTCAGTCTTTGTTGATCAGCCCTCGTATGTAATGTAAATCATTGTTTGCTCCTCCACATAAAGGACATCTATCCAAGTTTGCTCCCATCCTATCTCCTCTTAACTTATGCACACTTAATCTAGTCCAAGCCTTACCTTCTCTTCCAAACCTATTGCATACATCCACATATTTCTCTCTGCTGCAATCCATCTTTAGTGGACTGCAAAGTACTAACTTTTCTTACCACTAAGACTATGAAATAATTTTTGTTTCTCTATATACTCCACTCTATTCCTTACTTCTACCCAGGAACCTCTTAACTCCTATCTCTCTTTCCATATGTTACCCATTCCAATTTCCTATAATATTCTTCTTTTTCCCTGAACCCAATTCATCCCAGCACAAGATTATTCCTGCATCGCTAAATATTTTTTCAGAACATTATGCTTAATAGTGATTTTATTCTGTACCAGTATTTCATCAACCTTTATACTGTCATCCCCTTGCTACCCACTCTTCCCATCTCCAACATCGCAGCAGCATTTAGTGAAGAGGTAGGTAAAGCCAAAATCTGTTTACAAAATGATCTATCTGTTTTATTAACTGCATCCCATCCTTCGTCACCTCCCCAAATCTCTGATCCATAGACCATTTTTACTTTAACAACTGTTTTATACACTCTTTCCAACCAACTAATTTGCATTTCCGGTATTTTCTGAAGGTATGACCTTGAGATATTTTTTGCTGCTCTTCTCTAAGGCACTAATTTTATGGTTATTCCATCTCCCATTACTACTTAGCCTCACTCCTAAATAATCAAATGTCTTTACAATTTGCAGCCCTTTCTCTTCCACATGCCACTTTTCCTCCATTTTATGTCCCCTTTTAAATACTGTTATTTTTGACTTCTTAAAATTAATTCTCAGACCCACTTCTTGCAAGATGCATGGCCAATCTGAATCAATCACAGCATTAAGATGTTTGGCGGACTAAGGGATAAAATAGCAACTTAAGTAATGTGTAAGAAAATAAAATTGTAAAAAGTTTTGGAGAAACTTTCTTTTGTGCGACGCGAGAATATTTTCTAAGTCCAAAGCAGCACGTGTACAGATGTGCAAGCAGACGAACAGCCAGTTATCGTGTTACAGCCAACATGAGAAGGATATGTAAAACTTGTAGCCAACCTCTGCCGAAATGCCCCAGACATAGGTGACGCAATCCATGTGCAAAGGAACATGGTTGGAGCAGGCTAAGTTATCGCCCGGTCAAATATTGTTACTCATGCACTGCTTTGCACATAAACAATCCTACGACACAACGATAATGGAGTGCTCTGTAGGAAATACATGCATGTGCTCACAAAACTGTATTGGACTGGTTTGGCTACTGCCGTGAAGTGTGCATGATGTCAAATGACACCAAGCAAGGGGGGAAATTGGCGGTTCCGGTCATGTCGGGAATCTACGAATGCAAAATAGGATGACGTAAAGTTTCATTATGGGCGCGTCGTAGAGGGCAACTGGATCTTGGGAATGTTTGACGTGGAAATGAATGAGTTGCAGATGATGATGTGCCCCAACAGGAGGGATGCAAATACGCTCTACAGTCTAATTGCAGTGACCCCGATGAAACTTGCGTCGTCCTATTTTGCATTCATCAATTTGAACGACGTGGCCGGGACCGCCAATTTTCCCCCTTACAGTATATTTGGTATCATTTGACATCATGCACACTTTTCGGCAGTAGCCGAACTAGTCCGATACAGTCCGCGAACTCATACATGTATTTCTTACGGAGCACTCCATTAGCGTCGTGTCGTAGGATTGTTTATGTGCAAAACAGTGCATGAGTAACAAAATTTGACCAGGCGATAACTTAGCCTGCTCAAACCATGTTAGTGTTTAGTTAGCTATATGGTGCAATTAGGTACTATTTTGTGTTAGTCTTCTAGATAGTGTAATTTCGAGACAAGTAAGACTGTTGGCAGCATTTCATTCAGTGGAGAAACAAGCATAGTTTGGCTGCACTGAATTCTTCAATATGGCTACATTATGCAGTAAGTAAATAAACAAACAATTAATAACGTCGAAAGAATGCCCTCCAACACGAAATTGCACTAAAAAGTAAAGAATTATATTAAAAATCATGGTTGTATATAAAAACATCAAGAAGAGTGAAGGAATTAGAAAAAAATCGCTGCGTCACATATTAGAAAGAAGAGCCAAATTTTTTGTACTGAATCAAATATTATGATCATGGTTTTATATAAATATGTCATATGTGAAGAAGGAAATTGGACAGAGATGTATGGGATGCAAGGTATAAAACCAAAGCCATCAATTCTTAAAGTTAACAGAAACCTGAACGCCCGCCCCAGTAGCTTAGATGGCAGCTTGTCTTTTTCATTTTCAAGAGGCCACGAGTTTGGATCTTGATCAGGATGAGTTACCTCAATAAGTTTTTTTTCCGGGGTTTTACCTTATCCTGAAAGATAAATGTCTGTTAACTCCAAGCTCTGTGGACCCTGGACTCATTGAACATTATTTAACCCATTTCATTGACTGTGTGATATGACTTAACATTGGAGGACATTAAAAAGAAGGGAAAAAAATGAAGAAACATGAACTGTAGAATGTAAGCCGTACTATTTGAGGAGTGGGGAGAGAAGCATCGCCAAGCAAAGCTTAGCATTGATAAGCAAGCAACTTTCATTTTACAATTGTAGATCTATTTTCATTAACACTGAGACAGTTCAAATTAGTTTAGCGATGGACTAGAGATATCCCAAATGTGACATTTGCAATAAATACTTTAACTTTCATCTTTTACTGCAGTGTTCCATTTTTACCGCCGAGCTCCATAGTATCTACCAAGCATAGTATCTACTGTCGGAAAGCAACGCAGTCCTTGGTCATTGCCTCTGACTGCTTGAGTGCCCTTCAAAGCATTAAGTCGCTGTACAGTTACCACCTTCTGGTACAGCGTGTCCAGGATGTCCTCCATTCGATCGCTAATGTTGGTGTTAGTGTGTCGTTTGTGTAGGTTCCTGGACACGTGGGGCTGCCGGACAATGAAGCTGTCGACGTTGCAGCTAAAGCTGCTATTTTAAATTCGCAGTGTTTTAGTTCTTTTATTACTTCAGCAGATCTTTGTTGAGCTCTATGTAAGCTTATTCTATCACGTGGGACGAAGACTGGAATGGGGCTCTGGGCAAGAAGCTCTGGGAGTTAAAACCACACCCTGTACCCTAGTGTATTTTGTGCCATCGTCGTCACGAAGAAGTCGTTTTAGCCCGTCTCCGTATTGGACACTGCCTTTTTAGCCACCGACATTTTTTATCCTCTGACCCTGCACCATTTTGTGCTCACTGTCGAGAGCCTTTGACTGTCCAACATATTTTAACAGAATGCCAATTTTTAGCTCCCATGCGAAACTTCCTCTGTTTCCTGGCTACCCTGAGTCAGGTGTTGGCAGACAACCCGAGTGCCATGGAGCGAGTTTTAGCTTTCATCTGCCTTAGTGGTGTGGGCAGCCGCATTTAGCTCGACACCTGCTTCTAGTGTTTTTATGGTTTAGTTTTAGCTTTTTATTGGCAGTATTTTACACAATTTTCCAGTTTTAATGTGTTGATTTTAACTGTGTAGACGTTATACCTTTGTAAGGGTGCTGATAACCTCAGCAGTTGTGTGTCCGTAACCCAATTCTACTACTACCACTGAAAGAAACCTCTTTTCCTAGCATTGCATTTAGGTGAGAACTAAGCTTACCACGTGATTCTGTTCTGTTTAGGAGCTGAAGAAATGTTTTGATGCACAAGATATTCCCATGCTTCAGGAAACTATAGCCAAAATGCCAGAAGAGGAGGCAAGGTACCACATGAAACGATGTGTTGACTCCGGATTATGGGTACCACAGAAAAACAGCACTGAAGAGCAAAATACAGAAGAAGAAGCTGCTAATCAGTAGTGAAAGGAAGTGATGTAAAGGTTCTGTTTTCAAGTCTGAATTAATCCTTGTTTAATTAGCTATTAGTAAATTTTACTGGCATAAAAAGAAATTTTTGAATTATAAATTTGTACAGAATAAGCATAACTGTTTTATTAGTATTAGTAATTGAATTATATAGAGTAAAAATAAACAGTGCCATCAATTTTTTCAAATGCATCAAAGACAGACAAAAAAGTAGTCAACATTCAGCTGAAATCAATTGCTGATGCTTTTGAGCTTAGAACATTCCAGAATGTCCTGCAAATTGACACTGTTTTGCATTGTTAATAAAAAAGTAAAAGTAAAATTGAGATCCTTTATGAAGTAAATCATGGAAATTAAAGATACATTCAGTGTAGTCAGTGATGAAAAATATGTTAATCAGTTTGAAAGGTAGAACCAGACTGAAAAATCAATTATTATTATTGATTGCCCTTATAAACATAATGCGGAGTAGAATAAGGAATTGTTGATTTTTAAATGTTGTCTAGTGTAAAGTTTTTGTAAATTGTGGAATATTTTGATGTGATATTTTTTTGATTTTAGTAACTTTTTGGTTGACATGACAGAGCTAACACTAAAGGTAGAAGACAGGATGAACATGTAGAATTCAATAAAGTGTCTGATAAATAATTTATATATTGTAAATCAGACATATGAATTGCTAGAGTTCCTAAAGAGTTCTCTTTCTTCCATTCCTTAATGGAAGAGAAGAAAAAGAATTACTTGACTTTGTACTGTGAGGGGTCACTACGAAAGTTTTGAGGTACACCGAAACTACACACAGTAAAGTAAATTTGACTGCTGATGTTTTTTTCCAAAATATTCACTAATAGACTCTCTGCTTCCTCATTTTCTCAAACTGCTTTTGAAAGTACTGCCACCACTCATTTTCATGTAGGCAATAGTAGCTTACTTTTAAATTCATTGGTTGTACCATTAGAATACATGCATCCCATTGGAGGCATCATGGAAACATTCCTGCAGCTGTCCATCTGTTGCCAACATCTGCTCATCAAATAGCAGAAGGAACATGTGCTGTGAACCGAAAGCTGCAAAGCATAGCATTTGCAGCCAAACGGTAGAAAAGCATAGCCAAAACATCAATGTAGAGTAAATCCCAATGTTCTCCAGTGTTGGCAACACTCATTTTGTGACCTTTGCCCGAAATTAAGGGAGTGGTTGACCTATGTGACTTCATCCAGAAAACATCTGCCCTCATTTAGAACCTTTATTCCTATGGAAAGTTACACAACAGTTCCACAATTTCACAGATGAGGAATTTTCAAACTACAGTAACTTCTAATTGAGTGGGATAGAAGCATTGTTATTTCAGGACTTGAAAACCTCTTTCCTGCATACAATATTTCATTGTTGGGACAAAACATTGTCACATGGAGTCAAATGATAGGCAGGATATAGGACATCATGTGGCCTCAAGAAACTGCATCATAGCTTTGGTGGCTGTGTATGCAGAGGCATTGTTATGGGGGATAGGATTCCTTGTGCTGTTCTGGCTGCCATTCAGGATGTTGCTCAAAAACTTGTGGTAAGCAGTCTCTCATGTACCACAACAGGATTGGATTTAGAGAAGAAAGTGGCTGTCATGTTCTTCCAAATGCTGTGGAAGATTTCCACCCAAAAAAAAAATGTACACAGCTGACGTTACTCTGTCATTCAAATCGGTAAATTCAATTTCATCACCAGTAACAATATCAGAAATCAGCTGAGAAGTGTCACCATCTAATCTGGCCATTTCTTTATGCCATTCAACATTGCATTTTTGTGCTTTATTTAAACTGTAGAGCACACAGTGAGATGACACATTAGAGAGTTGTGTACCAATTTGGAAACTGCAGGAGATTCAGTCTACAAAATTGCTTTAATTGTTTTAAATGTCACTCTGTTAACATAAAATATAATTAGTCACAAACTTCACTTATGTTTAGGATAGACAAATAGATAGGGCTAGTGTGATAGAACGATTAATTTCCCTCAGTTAATTTACTTATCTTTTTTTAAGAAAATCAATTAAATTTCCACAGAATTCAAGAGACTAGTTTTGCAAATAAATCATTTGCATTTTCAGTCACTGTTTTTCGTTGTTGTCGCTAGATGTTCTATTAGTTTTGTATTTATTACCAAACTCTGAAAATGAAACAAACTTAGAATCAATTGGTGGTATTTCAAAATTCATTTTACAATTTCTATTTTTGGAGAAACTTTCTTTTGTGCGACGCGAGAATATTTTCTAAGTCCAAAGGTGCAGTCAACATGAGAAAGATATGTAAAACTTGTAGCCAACCTCTGCAAAAATGACCCAGACATAGTTATCGCCCGGTCAAATTTTGTTACTCATGCACTGCTTTGCACATAAACAATCCTACGACACGGCGATAATAGAGTGCTCCATAGGAAATACATGTATGAGTCACGGACTGTATCGGACTGGTTCGACTACTGCCACGAAGTGTGAATAATGTCAAATGACACCAAGTATACTGCAAGGGGGGAAATTTGCGGTCCCGGCCAGGTCGTTCAAATCAATGAATGCAAAATAAGACGACGCAAGTTTCATCGTGGGCGCATCGTAGAGGGCAACTGGATGATGATGATATATATAAGGGCGCTCAACTACGGCGGTCATCAGCGCCCTTTAAAAAACTAGTCATGGCAAAAGCCAGATATAAAACTTTCTAAAAACTATACAGGTGTAACAAAATCTATTAAAAATACACGTACATAAAAAACATCAATCAAAACCTACTAAAAATTTCGTTCACTAAATCCTAAACTCTAAACTAGACAAGAATCTAAAAACCTTCTCCACGGGTCTCCATGCACGGCCTACACGTGGGTGGGCCTGTTGACCATCTCCCTCAACCACGAAGAGGAGCCCACACGAGGGAGACTGTTGGCTCGGGACCCCGGGTGCGCCAAACCCGTACCTACCGAAGTAGGCCCCTGGGGGGAGCAACTGGATCTTGGGAATGATCGACGTGGAAACGAATGAGGTGCGGATGATGATATGCTCCAACAAAAGGTGGGATGCAAATATGCTCTACAGTCTAATTGCAGTGCCCACAATGAAACTTCCATCGTCCTATTTTGCATTCATCGATTTGAACGACGTGACTGGGACCGCCAATTTCCCCCCTTGCAGTATACTTGGTGTCATTTGACATCATACACACTTCACAGCAGTCGCGAACTCATACATGTATTTCCTATGGAGCACTCCATTATCGTCGTGTTGTAGGATTGTTTATGTGCAAAGCAGTGCATGAGTAACAAAATTTGACTGGGCGATATAATGTAATTTTGGGACAAGTAAGACTGTTGGTAGCATTGCATTCAGTGGAGAAACAAGGATAGCTTGGCTGCACTGAATTCTTCAATATAACTACATTATGCAATAAGTAAATAAACAAACAATAACGTTAAAAGAATGCCCTCCAACATGAAATTGCACTAAAAAGTAAAGAAATTATATTAAAAATTATGGGTGTATATAAAAACATCAAAAAGTGTGAAGGAATTAGAAAAAAATTGCAATGTCACATATTAGAAGAGCCCTATTTTTTAAATCAATATTTTTTTTCAAAACCACTAAATCTGTCGGACCATTTAATTGCTTTAATAATTTAACCTCTAGATTTATTTTATGGTTAAAGGACTAAAAATTATCTGCCAAGCCAATTTATCAGTCTATCAATATTTCAAAACTGTTGTTTCATTCTGGTTTCTAAATTACATTTGGTCCTTCCAATGTAAACCTGGTCGCAATCTAAACAATTGATATGGATGAGTAGAGCCAGACTAAAAAGTTCAATGCCATTGAACCATGGATCTCCCAGTCTCCATCCGGTTGCTCTTAACCATTGAGCCACTTTGGCAAACATGCCAACATGACATTAAATTCTCCAAATGACTTGTATGTTTCCTAGTGAACCACTAGGGGTTCTCATATACAATGAGATACACACCTTTTTGTGGCAACTTCTATGCTGTAAGTACTTAGTAATTTCCATCAATTAAATTGATAAATGCCACATTTTTTATTACCAGAAATGTTATCTTTTTTAGAAAAATATAGCAAATTTTTTATATTATATATATTTTGAGGAACTAAAATTATACCATTAATTATGTCTTTAAATTTGTTTCATTTTCAGAGTTTGGTAATAAATACAAAAATAATACGACACCTATTGGCAGTAACAATGACAACGGAAAAACCAGTGACTGAAGATACAGATAATTTATTTTCGAAACTAGTCTCTTGAATTCTGTGGAAATTTCATCAATTTTCTTAAAAATATAAGTGAAGTCTGTGACATAATTATATTTTATGTAACTTAATGTTATTAGCTTCTGTTTTTTACATTTGACTCTGTTGTAGCATCCAATTTTTCCCATAATAATTATGTTTTCCTCAGTCACTGCTATAGGTGAACAACACTTCTAACCTTATATCGAGATTTAACTGTATTGGAACACCACAGTGAAGCGAAATAATTATTAATTTTTAGATGAGTCGTATTTATTAAAATGGATATGGACAAAACCTTGTAGATAAAAAACTAAAATCATTCAAACTTCAAAAGAGATTAAAACAGATCACAGCTCTCACACCAATAAAACAAGAAATTAGATTTGCTAAATTTACTTACCACCCCTGGGCCACAAAAAAGTTCCAAAAAATATTCAAGAAACACAATATAACATTGGCACCAAAAAACAATTACAACATTAAAAACCTATATCGAGATTCAACTGTATTGGAACACCACAGTGAAGCGAAAAATTATTAAATTTTAGATGAGTCGCAGTTTTTACACATCTGCTTCACTTTCGTACCTATTTTGAGGACATGTGTGCGAGTCGCACAAGAGCCGTAGATGCAAACGAAGATTTGCGAAACATGTCCTCAAAATAGGTACGAAAGTGAAGCAGATGTGTAAAAAATGCGACTCATCTAAAATTTAATAATTAAAAACCTACTTCACAGTAATAATACTGATAAGATAAAACCAGAGGAAAAGTCAGGAATTTACAAGATTAAGTGTAAAGACTGAAAAAATTTACATAGGGAGGACAAAAAGAAACATAGGCACTAGAAAGAACGAACACTTCAGGCACTTAAGATAAGCAAATATTGATAAGTCTGCAATAGCAGCTCATTTCTGGTCTGAAAATCATGAAATTGAAGATAGCACAGAATTACTAAAATACGTACAAAAACATAGTGAACTCGTCATATGGGAGAGAATATACATAGAAAAGGATAAAAACCAACTAATGAACTTTGAAATCCCGCCAGAAGAGAATCCCACATTTAAGTTCATCACTAAATCAACAGATGGCAGCAGAAACTCCAGAATTACCCACACCCACCACACCACTGGATCAAACTTTAGTCGCACAAGAGCAGAAGATGCAAACGATGATTTGCGAAACATGTCCTCAAAATAGGTACGAAAGTGAAGCAGATGTGTAATAAATACGACTCATCTAAAAATTAATAATTCTAACCTTGTCTTGAAGCCACTGAAAATTGTGGCTTGGAAGTCCCAGAAGATTGTTGTGAGCATTCAAGACTTTTGGACTCATTTAAATCACGTTTAAGATTGTATAGAATAATTTTGTTTAAGCACTCTCTCCAATTATATTCTGGAAACCAGCTGTGAGCACACCAAGGATAGTTTAGCCTCGTACTGTGGAATGTGAAATGGTTAGCTGATCTCGACAGTCTTTGCAAAGTCTCAGTATGCATTTTGAAGTCCTCACTTAAGATGGCACCTCCTGGCTTCTGCTGCTCTCTATGAAGTTAGATGAAGACTTTGAGGATGATGGTTTATAGGATTTTTAGTGCCTCTCAGGGACTTAAAAATATATTATGGAGCATGGACTCTTCTATGCAAGACTTGCTACAGGTGTCAAAGATCCAAGGTCCATAGATAGGAAGCTCAAATCACATTTTGGAGAATGTTAGAATAATCAGTTTATTTTTTTGTCATACCATGTAATTAACAACCCAAAAGAATAATCTGAACTTATCATTGTTCTCGGCTTGCAGGTAGTAAAGGAACTCTTTAACTAATGGTTCCATTTGTTTCTCTCTCTTGCGGAATTGTTGGCTAGATTTTGTTTTAATCAGTTGTCTGGTGCACATTACCTTTTCAAATTTGTCCTCTTTGTGAGAATTCTGTTGTGCTACCCTTCAGAGTTTCACTTTGGTCCTATTTTACAGCACTTTCACTAAATATTCATTTGCAGTATCTTCAAATCATTTTAGGCATGATGATCCTGATCAAGGATAGCGCAGATTTCACATGCCACTATATTTCTGAACTGGGGCTAATACACATTTTATCCATGTATCTATAATGAAAGCTGCATCCTCGTGGCTACAGCTCATCTAAGCCCTCATTTGCTGTGATTTATTGCATGGGTGACGTTTGCCTTCCAATAAAATGTTAAAATTACAGCTTTTTAATTTTTTTTTTTTTTTTTTTTTACTTATATATACATAAATAATTTTTGGGGTGGACAGAAGTTTCAGTCTCAAATGTGAGAGTTAGGGGGACAAGTTTGCTAACTGCTAGATCAGTTTAGTCACAAAGAATGTAGCCATCTGTTGGTGCAATCTATTTAAATGGGTCAACATTAGTTTTCTCGCACCACAAAACTTAAATAGTGACCTTCGTTAGTAATGAGCCAGTGCTTGAAGCTAATCTCTGTTTCATATAACCTTGCCCCGCTGACATGTATCAATCACTCTGCATGCAACTACCTTCTCCTTCACCCTAATTGGCTAATGCTTTCGCGCCATAGGCCATAGGCGGTGCAAAATCATACAAATAAGGATATGAAGGCATGCAAAAATACAAGCTTATAATGAAACTGAGGAAGTTGAAACTAATGAATGAGCAATGAAACTGAAACAAGCTTATAATGAAAGGCCTTTGGCCTTTTCCACTGGGATTTTTTAAACCAGCACACATACCTTGCAAAAATGCTTGTCTTTCAGTCTTAAAAGTTGTGTCACGCCATACTTTTGTGTGTTCTTCATTCACCCAAGTCTCGTCAAGGTACTATATTTTGCGATTTGTATCCCGGTACAGTCTGGTTGTCCTTAAAGAACGTCTTTGCCACACAGCAATATCACCTCTGTCTCTTAGCAAATTTTTCTTGCCCCTTTTTCCATTCACAAACCCCAGCTGTATAAGCAATCTATACAGACTACATCTGCTGAAATTTGGTAAATCTGCATCCTCATTTACAGTAGACAAAATGTTATTTATGTTAGGGAGTTTGTTTCTAAAGAAAAAACTATGCACATGACAACACACAGCATTTTTCACAAACTTAACGCATTCTCCAAGCACACGCTTTTGTTTATTCCTGCTTTTGCCTGGAATGGTAAGTTTTCTTGCTGTCTCAATTTCACGTTGTGATGTTCCTACGAATCTAACACTCACACCTGGAAGTTCAGAGCACAGCTGCTCGACTTCTCTCACTGACAAAGACTGATTCTTCTCTGTGAGTGCATTAAACACATACACCACAATTTTTCGCCGCTTAGTAAAGGTTTTACCCTTGCTGTGCTTCAGTGAAAAACTGGCGGTAGACTGTGCCATTATACATATAATAAGTACATGCACAATAAACGATCAATAAAATAATTTAGCTCTCTTACTCAGTACAGGACACCTTCAAATGGCAATATATGACAAATGCAGTTCAAAACAAGGTCAGTGATAAAAGTCATATAAACAAATATGTCACCACTACCGCTAAAGCACATCCTATCGTGTCATATGAAAGGCGGGTTTGAAAGCAAAGGAACCTCCTCTTTACTTCGTTTAAGAATTAACATGCATTTCAGATAAATAACTATGTTGCGTAATATATTTAATTCAAACAGCTATGAAAACATAAATTTGACAATTCTCTTCCAACATATAAAGATATGTCACCATGTTAAATAATGGACTAATTTTTATCGCACAACAGTCTGTACCACAACAGCAGCCAATGAGAGATGATTAGGTTACGTGACCATTAAGAGGTGCAGCGCAAGCTTATGTGAAACAAGGATTAGTTTCCAAGCACACTTCACATTTTAGCATACAGGTTCTGTGTGGTTAACTCGTCGGTCTGGGTGGCTTAGTTGGTTAGGGGCTCCTGCTGAACCCAATGTTGTGGGTTCAAACCTGGCCCAGATCGATTGTTTTTAAGTGTGCTTAAAAGTTGCAGCAGTAGTTATACTGGCATGTGAAGGAACTCCTGTGGAGAAAATTCCAGCACATTGGAGGCACTGATGTAATCCTGGTAATTGAAAGCTTTGCAAACAAAACATTATTCAATGGTGTGTTCAGATAGGTATGCATGTTAATGCTTGTTTTATAAATAACACTAAGTAACGGAATGGTTAAAGCATTTGTCTGTCATTCATGGGGCACTTGGTTTAGATCCTCATGTCTGCAAGTGCTTTTTACTTATTTAATTTGTGATGTAAGTGAAACTTTAAAGGTATTTATAGATGCACTGCCAGTTACAAATATACTGAGTAGTGCAGGTGTACATACGTAGATATATCGTTGTGGTTGGTGGGAAGACCTTTGAATAATCATAACATTTGTTACATGTATTTTATAAGTTCTGTGAGAAATTTTGAGTACTTGCGGTTGAAAACAAAGTGACACTAAAGCTGAGTGTACTAGTAATTCTACCCTAAAAGCCTTAAAAATTAGAAATATGTGGTTAATTAATATAAGTAATGTATGTAAAATGTATAGACTTGTACAACTTATTTTTTAAACATGAACCAACACCAATCAATAAGCTTTGCTACAAATAAATAAAAATCGCGAATGCCACAGATGGCAAATTGGAAGCCACTTCCAATGTTTGAGAAAACTTAAATGTGTGGCCTTTTCTTAAATAGGTTGTAATTAATTATTATAATAATTTATTTTGCTACAATCGAGCATTCTTATAACCTCTTAGCAATATATTCATTGCCTTGTATGTTTATCCATAAGGTACAAGAAAGAGAAAATGTAGCAGCTATTTTGGAAGAGTTCCAAGAATGGAGCTGTTACAAAGTAAAATCATAGGTCCTCTAATACACTTCCAGAATAATACTCTGATCATAGAAAGTATTTATGGAACTTTCCCTCTTTTCCAAATTTCATCAGAAGGCAATGTGTGTATAAATGATGTTATGAATTGTGTATGCATGGTGGATGGGAAAGGAGGGAGAAGCATCATCGTCTGCTACTGGGACAAATAATCATGATTCCTTTCTTGGAAATGTTGAAAACAGTGTTGTTATAATAAATTAAATTTAAAGGGAATTGATTAAAGACACTAAACAAAACTTACTTTTAAATTTTTCCGGAACATGTTTCAGAGACTTTGCCTCCATCCTCAACCAACCATTGACTGGCCAGTCGATGGCCGGTTGAGGATGGAGGCAAAGTCTCTGAAACATGTTCCAGAAAAATTTAAAATTTAAGTTTTGTTTAGTGTCATTAATCGACTCCCTTTAAATTTAATTAAATAATCATGACTTGTGTAATAACCTGAGTGAAGCAAATAAAATAACAGTGGACCAAAAGTATCTTGTTGTTCACCTTACATACAAATACTGGTGGATGTACATTACTCTTATTCTAGAATGGTTATTTGGAGCCTAGTAGTTTTGGAGAGGTTGTCTGGAATCTAATATTTTTTACTTTCTCTACTCCTTATTTAGAGGAAGTACTGTATTCCACTCATAAATTAGATTTCACCAGAAGTAATGTGTTATGAGGTCTCTCAAAAAGCATTTTTAGAAAAAGGTTTGTGTGCTTGTGCGTGCATGTGTGTGTATGTGGGTGTGTGTGAGTGAGAGAGAGAGAGATATTCCATGACTCCAAAATAAAGAGTCCAATAAATACCAAATTTACAAGAGACACCTTTGACCTCGAACACTCATAACTGCACAAAAACATGCTTAGAATAACAAATGATCATTAAAACAACAGTGGCCTGTATCATTTCCATGCAAAACTCTACACTTGTCTACTATAGGTAAACTGCGAACAAAATGCAGCTGGAGTGATTTACCAAAACTGAAGCTCTCCAGCTCTCCCCCTCTACCGTTATTTTAGGCTGCCTCTCCTCTCCTTCATATCACAAGCTGCACTGCACTGGTCAACGTATGGAGGGGAGGGAGTCATGTAGTGCTTGGATGTTGAGGGGAGACGACTGTGCTCGTGTGTGCGCACACCGACCGCAGTTTGTTTGTGGTCTATCTGTAGCACCATTATAAGCTCTATATGAGAAAGGTGACTAATTTTGTAAGACTGCAATGTGCTGTACCACAAGTGAAGATACATGATCGTTATTTCATCATAAAACTTCACTTTGCAACTTACTATAATATTGTCACCGATGGCATTGTTTCGTTGGAGCTGCAACAAGCCAGTTTCGGTCACGCATGGGCAGGGAAAAAAGAGACAGATAGTGGTGCGCAGCGCTGAATGCTTGCTGAGAGAGAGAAAAAGACAGAGTGATGTCTGGATAGTTCCATCTTTCTCATGCTGCCACGATCTTTCTTGGGAGCTCTACTGCATCCTAGAACAATGATTGGAGGTATAAAAGCCCCACAAAGTATTAGAGCAGGGTCACTTGCTAGTTGAGTCAAGTTGTGTAGTTGTGTTGTAATTGTGCGTTTGAACTGTACTGCAGCGAATTCTTTCGTTCGTTTACATGCAGCAGGGCAACTAGACAACCTTGAAGACTGCATTTGTCTGTGTTACGTCATTTTGCTGCTGCCAGGGTTATACAAAGTGTCTTTTTACTGCAATAAAGAGCTTTTTAAATTTCTGCAAACAAGACTTTTGATTCTACCAACCCACGAAGTCACAATATGCTGTATCAAAGTATAAGCTTGTTGCAACATGCTTGGTGAAATGCAGGTTTTGACACTGGCATACCTGTATCATCATTTGCAAATGTAATTAGTGCAGCTAATGCAAAAATGATTTAGAATGTGATAATGTGGTTTTTGTGAAGTGCGAACATTGCTCTGTTTTAACCACTTCATTGAAATTCTCCATCCGCACTTTGAAGACTGAAATAATCACTGTCATGTGTGTAGTACATATATGTTTAGCGCTGACGTCATTGAATTACACATAATTTCCATCCTATGGTATTGATATCTTCTCACTTTGTTTCTCTCTGTTAAAACATCCTAGAGGTAGAACACAACTTTTACATAGAAATCACATAGACCACTGGTTTGTTTATGATCGATTGTTATTTTAAGCACATTTTCGTCAGAGTTCGAAGTCCTAGGTGACCCATGTTAGTATTTAAGTTGAGTACCTTACAAAAGTGCAATATGAATATTGTCAAAAAAATCCAACAGGTCAAATCTCACTTTCCATAATTTATAGAATCTTGAATTTTCTGAAAATTAGCCTGTTAAGTCCAATTCATTCATAACAGCTTTGCACTAAGGCCATCCAATAAATAAGTTTCTCTATTTTACAAAAAATACAAGCAGATTATTTACACTAGTAAATAACCTTCATTCTACAACTTCATTCTACAACTCATACACCATTTCTGGCAAAACATTGTTATCTTGGCAGCAATTTTTTTATACCTCCATCAGACCAGATCGGGTCCTGTCTCCCTAGCCAGCGGTTCACCTCCTCTTCCACCTCTTTATCATCGCAAACCCCTTGCCTCCAAGGTGCAACTTGAGTTGTGGAAAGAGATGGAAATCACTTCGAGCAAGATCCAGAAAATAAGAAGGATGGGGTAAAAGGTCCCATTTGAAGTTCTGCCTTGCTTCTGCCATTGTTGCTTGTGAGCATTAGTAAGCAAGCATGGGACCCATCTTGAACAGACTTTTCGATACTGCAAGACATCTAACAGGATTGTCACAACAGAGCAGTATCCAGTTTCCATACAGGAGGCAGTTGATATATTGTCTCATCAATGCTTTCCGAACTACAACAGTGGCTGAATTGCTTGTAGTGGTAACAGGCCTGCCACTGCGCTCATCATGCACATTTTGCCAATGCCAGAAATGAACCATTTGGTTGCTCATGCATCCTTCACAATAAACACACACTAAATAGCAAATAACATTTACACAGCAGATGTGAACAGCATAGTAGAGGAAGGATCGAAAATGTAGCTGATCTTATACACGGGTGACATGGTGATCGGAGTGGCAGAGGAGGATGTGCAAAGGACAGTACACAAACTGGAGACCTGGTCGAAGGAAAAGAGCCTACAGATAAACAAAGAAAAGACAGTACAAATGACCTTCAGAAAAGGGGAGAAGTCAACACCCAAAGACAGTTTAACATTACACAAGAAGCCACTACAAAAAGTAGGAAATATGGGGAATAACACTACAGACAGCAGCGACGTCCTTTGGTATACACATTTAGGAAAGAATAGCAGCAGCAATCAGGGTGTCGTACAACATTCCAAACTTAGCAAACTTATCAACCTGCACGGCGATGAGACTATTCAAGACCACAGTAGCGCCCGTGATAACATATGGAAATGAGATCATGTGGAAAAAGCTGAAGATCGGAGACCTGATCAGAATAGAACGAATGAAAACAATTTTCATGAAGAGGATTACCTGAGTTGGAAAAGCACCACCATCCTGGATGGTATACAAATGAGGGAGACGTACTTCATAGAAGACATACGAGCACAATTCTATCTACAATCAATAGAAGCAGGAAGGGCCCTAGTAAACATCAGGAAAAGGAAGAAAAGTGAAATCGACCTCAACTTCTACACCTCACGAGTGATGATGGACAACGATGTACTAGAGAGTGCAACACACAGCGCCATGTCACAACGCAACTCTCCATACACGGATGTCACAACAAGATATGTGTAAACAAGAAGTTCCATGAGCCAGGCAAAGACTGAAAAGTGAAATTAACCTAATTCTCAAACTTGAGTGTATATTTCTCTGTTATTATTATTATTATTATTATTATTATTATTATTATTATTATTATTATTATTATTATTATTATTATTATTATTATTATTATTATTATTATTATTATTATTATTATTATTATTATTATATTGATAGCCATTTTGTTTCTCTCTGTGAAAAAGCAGTAACAGAATGGCATTCAAATGCAGACATGTTTTCAAGTGGTAGCACCTTGGCATGTGCAGGTGAAGGTCAAGTGCAGCCACCATATCCCATTGAAAGTTTCTGTAGTATCAACTTAATTTTAAAACATGTGGTTTTTAGAGGAAAAAATAAGGACATTTATTTATTGGATGGCCGTCATATAATTGTTAAACTATAAATCGTACTATACAAAAATGCGGATCTCATTAAAAGACACTAATTATGAGAGAAATTTTTTGTAGTTGAAAATATTTTTAGTTATTTGTTTAGATTTTAAAATTCTTAATACTTTTCTCGAGGAAAATCACTTTTGGTTTTCTCTATCTCTCTCTCTTACCGTCAAGCAAAGAAGACCGAA
This sequence comes from Mantis religiosa, assembly GCA_030765055.1. Lineage (NCBI taxonomy): Eukaryota > Metazoa > Arthropoda > Insecta > Mantodea > Mantidae > Mantis > Mantis religiosa. The sequence continues at coordinate 24,271,438 of CM060947.1, forward strand.
TTTCAAAGTTATCACTTAAATATTCATTTTTAAAATAGATAGCTACAGTTTAAGTCTATTGTATTCTCTAATCTCATTGTTCTTACAAGGAATTATGCAACAAAACCAACTATAAGAATGTCTATCTCTGTAAATACACAGAAGAACAATACGCTTTAGTAATAATAGTTTATAAGAATATTAGTGAAAGGTATGATGAATGTAAGACATTAGTCTTGAACTAGAACTGTTTGAAATGTTACTGGAAAATAACAATTTTGTTATCTCAAACAGGAATAGGAGGAGGACTTTTTGTATCTTAAATACTGTGTGTGTTTCCAGTGTACTAGAAATATTACATCAGTTCTGATGTTAATGGTGGAAAAATACAGTAAATGGTTTATTATACATTATAGGATCAACTTAAGAATAAGTGCAAAGTACTTGTTTTATTTTTTTTGCACTGTCCTTATTTGACTGTAACATTTAAGAATGAAGTATTATTTTCTAATAGGACCAGTACCACTCAGCATCGTGAGGAAATTGAGCTACAATAGGTAGCAATCTTGGTCATTTTCAGCTGGGGATGCATGATGCTGACCACATCACTTCCCCCATATTGGTTGATTGATCACCTATCTCTGCCTTTAAATGTGGGCATAAGGTTGGCAGTCGGGCTGGCAGGCTTTGGCTCGCTTCAAGTGGTTGTACACCATTGGTTTATTTTCTATTATGTTTCTAATATGTTAGTGTGAGCGAGTACTATGTGACAAAGCATTGAGGCATATTGACGTTCATGACAGCACTGCATTCACTTGTTATCTTGTTTACTAGAAGAGCAAAATATTAGTTTCTGGGCGTACAGTAAGTGGTGAAGCACAAATAGAGCACTTGGGAGCTATGTGAGATATGAAAGGTTAGCCATTTAATTATATGTGTATGTAAATTATCATTGCAGCTGCCCATTTTGTCACTTGATACAAAGGGATTTTAATTCCTTCTTCTTTCTCCTTGTCACAATATTCAATCACATTAACAGATGAACCTGCTTAATACGTAACCCAGTTTTAGATCTTTCATATTTATACATAAATATTTGTAGGTCCTGGGAAAAAACTGTAATAGAGAAACATATTAATAGAACTTTATTTATATGTAATTTGCTTTTATACATCCTAAATTTCAGTGAGTTTTACGCAGTTAAATGAGCATACAGCATGTGCTGTCTTGAAAGAAACTTGAAATGCATTTTCCTTACTGCTGCTGGCTAAGATGCAAGCTGAGCAGGCAGAAGTTTTCCACCACAGAAACAAACAACAAAGACATTTCTCGTATGTCTTTTGGGTTAACAATGTAATAGCAAATGCCCGCTATGTAGATGGTAGCATGTCCACCTCACGTTCTAAAGGTCCCGAGCTTGAATCTTGGTCAAGGTTTTTTTTTTCAGGGTTTTCCCTTATCTTGAAAGATGAATGTCAGGTAACTCTAAGCTCCATGGACCCCTGACTCATTTGAGCATTAATTCACCCATTTCATTCATTGTCCGATGTGACTAGATGTTGGAGGACGTAAATTACAGAAGGAAAAAAAATAAACTAAAGATAATTTTCCATATCAAATGTTTAGTTTTGAACAGCATTTTCTTCTTCTTCTCCTTCCTCCTACTCCTTTTCCAGTTCTCAGTTGCTTTCAATCAGCTATGGAGAAAGAAAAAGAAAATGTTATACGCTGGATCAGAAAGTAAAATTCATACAATATGTGGCAGCACTTAAATAGACTCAAAAGCAAAACTGAAATTGCTTCAGATCTGTACATGCTGTGTACAGTCATCAGTAACAGAAATTATGTTTTGAATGGGTTTTAAAATTCGATGCAAAAGTACCTAAATGCAGCCATCGGGATGTAGGGAAATTTGCTGATTTGGAAATGGCATTTTTCACATGGTTCCAGCAGGAACAGGTTGCAAGTCTATCAATCAGTGCTGACATGCTGAAAGCAAAAGCAGTAGATTTAGCTAAAATCAAGAATATCATGCCTCGGAGGAAAGAGAAATAACATTTGCTACCAATGCAGATGGATCCATTTCTCCCACTTGTGATACGAAAATTCAGCTCGATCCAGTGGTGTGGGTAATTTTGGAGTTGATGCTGCCATCTGTTGATTTTTTGATGAATCTAAATGTGGGGTAGTCTTCTGGCAGGATTTCGAAATTCAATAGGTGGTTTTTATGCTTTTCTATGTATATTTTCTCCCAGATAACAAGCTCCCTTTGCTTTCATACATATTTTAGTAGTTTAGTGCTATCTTTAATCTCAGGATTTTCGGGCCAGAAATGAGGGCCAGTTGCAACAGAGCTGAAGATGTGAGCAATAGTTTGCAAAACATGTCCTCAGTATAGGTACATAAGTGAAGCTTATGTGTTAAAAATACAACTCATATAGAAATTTATTATATAAACACGTTTTATTTCACATTCTTTCTGATATACCTCTATGCTTTGCCATTTAGTACTAAGGTGTGATCTGCAAGCGGCACTATCAGATAAAACTTGTCATGCAGTGGGAAGTATTGTAGCTCCAGATGATATTTAGTAGCTGTTATTACATCTCCTTTCATGTTTATGAAGGACAAATAAAAATGAAAAGCTTATTACGCATTAACACACTGTTAAAAAATGTATTGCTTGCCATCACATATTGCACCTTAGCATATCTTGAAACTTAGTGGAGTCATCTTAAGGAATGTTTTACAATTAATCAAGCTGTTTGCAATTTGATTTAGATTAATTATTGAGTTGATATCAAGGTAGTAAATCAGTTACTGTATTTAGAAATGGAAAACACGTTTTTAGAGCTAATTGCTTCCATAATCAGTTCCTGCTATAATGATTTCTTGTGGAGGTTGAATTTTCAGTTTTTAAATCTGCAGGCGACATACTGTGACTTTGTGGGTTCGTGAAATTAAAAGTCCAATTGCACAAACTCAAAATGTTCTTTATTTCCACTGAATTACAATCGGAACACTTGCCGATTACACAGAATTACGTAATGCACACAATTACAATTCACCAGTTCATCTGTCACAGGTCCACTGCACGCAGTTACGTACACTCCTCCGATGCACGTACACAGTCCATTCCCTCACTGGGCGCTCCTCATGCTGCTCGCCAAGAACTGAACTCCCTCCGGCCCGGCGCGTCACTTATATAAGACCAACTGACCTATCTAGAAGGTTCCGGGTTAGATGAAATATCCTGGAAGTTCTAGAACTCGGGGAGGGGAAAGAGACGGTACAGTGATGTTTTTCCAGCCACCCCTCGTTACCGCTATAAGACAAATGGGTGGGCGTGGTCGGACGCCTCCCGTCCGCCCCCACCGCCGGCCGGCTCCACAGGAAGTCCCGACGTTCGGGTGACACTGCTCCCTCATCAAAACTGATCGTCCCGAACAGCACCATCGTAGCGTGCCAGGCGATCCAGGTGTACCACCAACATCTTCCCTCGGGGAACCTTCTGGATGCGGTAGACCACGTCGTTAATCCTCTTCACCACCCGGTACGGTCCTTGCCATGGCTGCTAGAGCTTCGGGCAGCGTCCCTTGGTCCGGCTGGAACGGTACAACCAGACCAGGTCACCTTGCTGGAACGCTTGGCCTGTCATACCTGGTCTTCATGCGGTCGCTCGCCTTCTGGATGTTCTGGCGAGCCATCTCGTGCATGTTGTGGAGATGGTCCACCAAGTTCTCCACATTCTCGGTCGCTGGCTGTTTCGCTTCCGGAGGGCTTCCAAAAGCCAGGTCACAAGGGAGGCGTAACTCTCGACCGAACATTAAGCTAGCTGGCGTCATCCCAGTTGTGTCGTGTGTAGACGAGCGGTAGGCCAGCAAGAACAGTGGCACCTTGATGTCCCAGTCTCGCTGATGGCTGGCCACGACCTTCCTCAGGTGTTCCTCTAAGGTCTTGATGTATCTTTCGACCATGCCATCCGACTGGGGATGTAGAGGCGTCGTGCGGGTCTTGTTCACCCCAAGCCTTTGTAGTGCCTCCTTCATTAGGTTGGACTCAAATTTGGTGCCCTGGTCACTGTGCAGCTCTAACGGCACCCCAAATGGACAGAACACTTGCTCCACGAAGTAGTCTGTGATTGTCTTTGCCTCCTGGTTAGGGATGGCATACACCTCCGGCCACTTGGTGAAGTAGTCCACGACCCCCATTAGGTACTTGTTACCTCGGTCGGAAACTGGGAACGGTCCAGCAATGTCAACGGTAATCCGTTCGAATGGCGCTCCGACGTTGTACTGCTGCATGCGACCCCGGCTCCTAGTCTGGGGGCCGCGACTCGCCGCGCACACGTGACACTGACGGCACCATCTCTCAGCATGTGCTCGGAGTCTCAGTCATTAGTAGCGCTGCCGTAGTTTGTCAATCGTTCGGTTCGCTCCCAGGTGTCCTGAAGTACCGGCGTGCACTTCCTCCAAGACTTCCGGGACCTTACTCCGGGGAAGAACCAACTGTTCTCTCTGCGTCTTCCCATCGGGTGACTCCCATACCCGGAACACCACGCTCTCTCTGGTCTTCAACGAGTCCCATTGGGCTCAGTACGACTTGTAGGTAGCGCTCCTCGGTGCGATGTCCTCCCAGGTTGGTCTCGTCCCTGCCTCCATTTCCCTCAAGAGTGGCCCTAAGTCTGCGTCCGCCAGCTGCTCCCTCCTCAGGCCTGCGTTATCCCCTCCATCCGCAGGCACTGCCGTGACTACTCGGACTGCTGCGGCATGCTCCTCGTTCTCGACGTCGGGATAGCTGTTACCGTGGCCGCCTCCATCCTTAATGCTGCCGTTAGCGCCTCGTGGATGGTTTTATAATCGCCGAGCGTTAGGCGCTGACGAATCTCTGGGTCTCGTACCCCGTCAACGAATGTGTAGGCAGCTTCCCGGGATACGAACTTTGGTGGGAGGTCGACTAGGGCCTTGCCAGCCAGTTGTTCAACTGCCAGGGCGAACTCCTACAGCGTCTCCCCTGGCTGCTGTGACCTTGCGTTTAGCTGACTGCGGTAAGCTGCGGCTAAGTGGTGGTTTCCAAAACAATTCTCCAGGGCCTCCCAGATGTCCTTGGGCGCCGCCATTGTCTGTACCGCGTTCAGGACTTCCGCGGCCCGTCCCTGGAGGCTGGCTATTAACTGTGTGGCCTCCTCCTCTGGTGACCATTTGTTGTGCTTGGTCTCTGCGTCGAATTGGCGGCGGAAGACCTCAAACGTTGACGCGCCGTCATATTTCGGAGGTTTGACGCGCGCCGATGTTGTGTCGCATCTCGGCGCGTCGGCCTTCAAATCCTTCAACCTCCTGCCGACGACGTCCTCCACCATGGCGTTCAGGGACTTGACGCTGCTGTCGGCCTTTCCTTCCAGGTTGTTAACGCGGTTAGCAAGGTCTTCGACGTCTTCCACCATGGCGTTCAGGGACTTTGCGTTACTGTCGGCCTTTTCCTCTCGGTCATTGAATCGGTTCGCCAGGTCCTCGGCGCGCTCGTCCACTTGGCCCATCCACTTGCCCAGCTCCGTCACGTCATCCCTCACGCCGGCCGGCTGTTCTTCAAATTTGGCGGTGAGATCCTCGTTCGCCACCTTCATTTCCGTGGTCAGTTCGGCCATCTTTGCGGTCATTGTCGTGGCCAAGTTGTTGTTTGCAGCTTCCGTCTTCGCCGCGAGGTTGTCATTCGCCGTCTTTATTTATTTCAGTTCTGCTGCCAGGTTGTTATTTGCCGCCTCCGTCTTCGTTAATTCGTACATCTTCTCTAAAATCTTTTCCAATGCCGATTCCATGGCCGTTATGTTCGGTCATGTCATCCCGCTTCCTGACACCAGTGTGACTTTGTGGGTTCGCAAAATTAAAAGTCCAATTGCACAAACTCAAAATGTTCTTTATTTCCACCGAATTACAATCGGAACACTTGCCGGTTACACAGAATTACGTAATGCACACAATTACAATTCACCAGTTCATCTGTCACAGGTCCACTGCAAGCAGTTACGTCCACTCCTCTGATGCACGTACACAGTCCGTTCCCACACTAGGCGCTCCTCACGCTGCTCGCCAAGAACTGAACTCCCTCCGGCCCGGCGCGTCGCTTATATAAGACCAACTGACCTATCTAGAAGGTTCCGGGTTAGATGAAATATCTTGGATGTTCTAGAACTCAGGGGGAGGGGAAAGAGACGGCACAGTGATGTTTTTCCAGCCACCCCTTGTTACCGCTATAAGACAAATGGGTGGGCGTGGTCGAATGCCTCCCGTCCGGCCCCACCGCCGGCCGGCTCCACAGGAAGTCCCGACGTTCGGGTGACAATACTTATGCAGAGGTTCATCTAACTGCTAACAAAGATTAGCTTCAATGTATAAACTTGGAAGAAGCGTAGGGACAGTGAAGCACAAATTAATACAAAAGTGAATCGAGAAGATATTGACACATTGCTTCATTCACACTGTTTATTCACAGGACATGTTTCAAGAGCTCTCGCTCCTATCATCAGCTGATACTCGACTGGTGCAAGTTGTAGTGGTTTCCTCTTTCTTAGAGGAAACCACTACAACTTGCACTAGTCGAGTATCAGCTGATGATAGGAGCGAGAGCTCTTGAAACATGTCCTGTGAATAAACAGTGTGAGTGAAGCAATGTGTCAATATCTTCTCGATTCACTTTTGTATTAAAGATTAGCTTAATATCAACCTAAGAATGAATGAAGCAGGTAGCCAACAGTGGAAACTTGCAGAGAAACAGAGAAGCAGTATTACGTCACCATTCACGATGCATGCCTTGTACCACTTTGCATTACTGAAATACAGTAGACTCTTTTCAGTGGTTGCATTCGAATCAAGTCAAAATGCAAACACTGCTGTGCGAAGTCATACACTCACAAAGAAGAAAGTTAATATTCAATGTGCCAATTTTGTAAATAACAAACATAAAGAACTAATTATTGTGTTGAATAGTGCTATAAAATGGACAGCAACAGCAGTGGGTATAAGTGAACAAACTGTGAATAACATAGTGAATGAGTTTCAAAATTCAAAGTTTACAGGAGAAAAACTTAAAACACCTGTTACATATCGCCTCTCCATAGGGGAGGGGGATCTGTCCCCTTCAAATGCTTTAGTGCGAGCACTGCGGAACCTTAGCACTCATGGTACCTCTGACATTACCAGAGAAACCTCGGGCCGAACATTCAAGCCCCTCCCTGAATGGGAGTTCGAATTGGGTTGGACTTGAGAGGGCAGTGTGTTCCCGTTACCCGCGGGAGATTGGTACCTCCGGCCAGGCTTCGGCCACCCGGAGAGGGCAGAGGGTTGCCTAAAAAGTCCCAGGTACTAGCCTGCAGAGCTAGTAGAAGATGTGCTTGATCACCAGGCGGCCCCACCTAGGTTATTCGGTAGTCTTCCCTATGGGGCTGACGTGTGTAAGTGGCGTATCCACTTCCACCCATCTTGACACGTCGATGGGGGGGGGGGGCTTTCTAGACTCAGGTATTGCCTCAAGGAAAGACCCCCGAAGTTTTCCATCACTCCTGTGTAACAGAGGCTGGAGTCTTCAAACTTTTGGGTAGACCTCACTGAACGGTATATATCGCCTATATCCAAAAAAAGGTTCGAACTCGAGTTTGAAAAACATGTTGTGTGCAGAACCTTTCTAGAGTTTTACAAAGAAGAGAAGTATATACAAATACAATGATTTATAACAAAACTTCACTTATCTTATAAGAACTGATGAAAATTTTCTTATTGATGAGGATCGCAATTTCGTGAAATAATTCTTCACATCATCAGCTCAAGCAGCCTCGTCAAGTTCACGCTCGCTAGAGGTCACTATGTTTTTGCCAGTACTACCAAAGAGAAACTCCTACAGTACCTAAACTCATGAATGCTGTTAAAGAAAACAGCTCTTTTGAAGGTAGAAGGACACGCTCTGGAGAATACTTAAAGAAATGGGATATCGATTTTGCAAGCATCATGTTATGTACGCTGTTCTGATGTTTTGAACGTGAAATAGTATGCACTATATTCCTGTCTTCTCTGACCTCTCTAAACTGAGCCATGCTGCACTAGCGACCTCCACAAACAACTGCACTCATTTGTCGAGACATTTTTTACCTTGATGGTAGTTGAATGACGATTGCCGTTGATCGAGAGCTGATAATGAGAACAATTAGCTCCAAAAACATGTTTCCCATTTCTAAATATAGTAAGTGATGCAGTGTCACCAAGTTCACCATATTTAATTTTAATTGGAAGTTACTTTCAATGTGTTTACCATTTGTTGATGTAATTTAAACAAAGAATATAAAGATGAAATAATATAGATAGGTGAATACATATTAATATGTAAGTGGATAAGTGTACTAAAAATTAGAAAGATAGAATTAGACTGAAAAGTTGATTTCTATTTTTATTATTAGTGTGTTATTAGACAGAGCAACTCTTACTAACTGAATATATAAATTGTAATCCACTTTGTAAATGCTGACTTGCCATTGCTGTGGTTATAATGTTTTCCTACCATATGAATGTTTATCCACTATTTCCATAGATTCTACTTCATCTTCCTTAATTTTGCTATCCATTATCTTTTTAGCTTTGCTAAATAATTACCAATCTCCTTAATGTCCTTATATGATGTCAGTTTTAAAAAATTTTCACATATCTTGAGGTGGCGTATATACAAAAAATTCTGCTGTAGATTTATTCTTGTGATAATAATTATCTGTTAATCCCGGTGAATAATAAGATTGGTACGAGTGAGCTTTAGTGCCTTTATAGCTTTTTTTACTTATAAGGCGCAGTTTACTCAGAACATGTTCATAAATGAAATGTAACTAAAAAAAATAAAGAAACAACTGTACAAAGAAAAGGATTCAATAAATTATATAATTAGTGACTGAACTTTACTTATCTTTAATATTACGATACATCACAACAGCTATAAATAATATATTAAGCATTAAGAATTCTTTTGAATTGGTTGAAAAAATTAACCACGCAGTATTTTCCGTTACTATTTCTTTTGATGTAGCTGCTTTATTTCTTAGCATTCCTAAAGAAAAATGATGTGTTAAGATGTTTTTTGAGTTCTATAGAGTTAAATGAAGTATGCATAAATGATTCTGTTGAACTTATTCATCTTTGTATCAACATTTTTTTAAATTCTCCATTAGCAGTGATTATAAGAAGTACATACAAATTTAAATTGGAGGTTGGTTTATTTTTTCAGGTTTGAAAAAACACCAAATTGAATTTTCGCATTAGCTCATTTTGATAATTCCATGAAAAAATAGAATGTGTAACTTTTTGCTCTTTAATCTGTAGTTTAATAAATGTACCCCATAATAAAGAAGAATTTAATAAAGAATGTAAACATACAGGGTCATTTTTATATACTGTAATTGTCTGCACAGACTCTCTTCACTGCACAAGTGAGTCGGCAGTGGCTGGTAACATTTTGCGATTGAGACAGAGTAAAACCTTGTAGCACATGCTTGGTAGTGTTGGCCTTTTGCTCTTAAACAGGCAGCATATCTTGTAAAAAATTTAGCAGGAGTTTTTGTAATTTCTAATAAGATATCACCAAGTTCCTGTAGCGTATGAGTGTTAGAACGATGCATTCTGTCTTTCAAAGAACCTCATAAATAAAAATCACAACTAGTTAGATTGGAAGAACGAGGTGGGGGTAAAGAGAGCAACACATAATTCTGTTTTCCAATGTGTAAGGACTATGATTCAATGAAGCACAAAATTAATATAATTTTGAGTCGAACTAATACTCAATGCTCCACTTATTGCTAGTATTTACCTAGAACGCGTTTCGTTAGGATCTTCCTAACATCATCAGCTGTTGTCGACTAATGGATGTTGGTTTGGTGAACTCATTGGAGGTGATAGGTGCGTCTCTGTTGGTATCTTGATGAACTTGAAGTTTGGGTTTTCTTCAAATGTAGTGTCGAAATTAAACAATTTTCTTTCATATTTCTTTATGAAGATTTTTTCCCACGTGGTTAAAGCAGCTGGACCTTGGACACTTTTTAATAAGTGGATTTCTTGTTCTATATCATGATTCTCTTTCCAAAAATGGTACGCTACCACCGATTAATCTATTTCTTTGTTCCTGATGTTCCTAAAATGCTCTTTAAGCCTAATGTTGAAGTTCCTTTTTGTTTTTCCAATGTAAAAGTTGTAACATAATTCTGTCATGAAACACTACTGTTATTGCATTTGGTAAAGGTATATGCTGTTGCAGAATCTTGTTGGTTTGGATCATAGGTTCTTTTCTCTGTCAAGCAGTCAAAAAATGGCCCAAGAATTAGCCTCCCATATCGTTCTACATTGTTTCATTAAATAAAATGGATCTATTTATTCTTCTAGAACTTATCGCACAATACACTCCAATTTTCAGGTAATAGTGAGGATTTCATGCAATATTACAGGTTTTCTTGAAACCCATATTTACTGTTGTGAGTGTTTGCTTGTCTAAGTGAAACCAGGACTCAGCAGAGGAAAACAATAGCTGTGGATCAGCGAAACCAGAAATCGGAAAAACTAATTACAGTAATTAATTTGCTTTCTAGGATCATTTTGTATCAACTCTCTCACTGGAGTGTAACAATAGGACTTCATGTGAGTGATGAAGTGCCAATAAACTGACTACAAATACGAGGGCTGTTCAGTAAAGAATGATCACAACTTTTTTTGACAACGTACCTTTACTCATCCTCATAATTTTGATGGTCCTTCTCAAAATAGTCTCCTCTGAATGTGATGCACTTGTCCCAGCATTTCTGCCAGTCTTCAAAGACATGCTGGAAACCATTTTTTGAGAGATCCTTCAAAATCACCTCTGCAGCCTTCACCACTGCTTCTGATGATGGATATTGCCTCCCACGAAGGCATTTTTTCAAGTTAGGGAATAGAAAAAAGTCACATGGGGCTAAATCCGGACTATAGGGAGGGTGAGGGATGCACTTCACGTTGATTTTTGCAAGATATTCAGCAACAACATTGGCAATATGTGGCCGTGCACTATCGTGGTGCAGCATCCAGCCTGCTTCACAGAAATGTGGAAATGTGGCACCCAATGAAATGTTCAGTATTTCAGAAAGCGATCTTAAGGTAATTCGTCGATCCTCTCTCACAATGGCAGCAGCAGTGTTGATGTTTTCTTCCGTAAGAGCAGTAACTGGAGCACCAGGTCCACCTTCCTTTGAAATTGATTGTCTCCCCTCTTTAAACATTTTAAAGCACCTACGAGCTGTGCTGTAGGGAAGAATAGACTCTCCATAGGCCTCTTGTAACATTGTATATGCCTCAACTGAAGATTTGTTGAGACGAAAGCAGAATTTCAAAGCCGCATATTGTTCCTAGCATGTTACCTCCATTGCAGCGGTAGGCGATACTAAACATGTCTGAACTTGCCTGGTTCTCACAGGTGGGAACCAGGAGTACCAACAATGAAACTACTACGGCGTGTTTGTTTCATATTAAGTTAACAGAATATAATAAGATTGAATTTTAGTGTGAAAAATTATGACCGTAAAAAAATTATGATAATTCTTTATTGAATAGCCCTCGTAGTTTTTCCGATTAATAGTAAATGTGTGACTGAGATTGATTGCAGTGACTGAGATATACCTGTTCAGCTAATTAGTCTAGCAAGTTTAGTTTTTGAGGCAATCAATGTAAAGTGGCACTGACTACATCAAATTTATTTTTTATTAAAACTGATCTCTTAGTTTCTTGTCCAAAACCAAACCTGAAGTTTGAAATTTATTAACAATCTTGTGTATAGTTCTCCTTGCAAGAGGTACAGTGTTTGGAAACCTTTCAGCAAACTCCATACATTCAATGAGCAGATTTGTATTTAAAATAAACTTAACAAATAACACGTTCTTCCACAGATAAGTGGCGCACCATATTTACTGTATTGAGAGAGGAACTTTACTAATTGCATCCGACACAACAGAGCTAGACTTGGTTCCAATGCACCTTTGAAAGGGAATTGCTAGTCCGAAGTGTCACTAGCTGGCAAGAGTAGCACACAGCAGGGAAAGACTGCGGTTGAATTGCATTATGTAATAATGACCTGTATGGACACTACATTGGTTAATGGTTTTAATACAGATTTTATGCACAAGAAAATAAACATCAAAAACCTATTAAAGAAGTTTTTACTTTGAAGAAAATAAAAATTGATTAAAATTTGTAAAATTTTAGTTATCCTCAGACTAGGAAAAATTTATAACAAATGTTAGTTGATGTAAACGAAAGATTTGTGAAACTAGCCCTGATATGATATATATTAATTTCAAAAATAGCTGAAATTTAGCCACTAATTATTATAATTTAATTTGCTTCACTGTCAATAGCTTAGATTTTTTACTTTTAAAGAGAACAATATTGTCATTACAGTCATATATGGTTCTTCTTCAAATAGCTGCATCTTTAGTAATATCAGAGTGTACAAAGTGAAATATACTTTTGAAAGTAGATAAACTTTACAATCCCAATTTATTTACTTGTTAACATCAAATGTATATTTCACATAGCTAAATATATATGAATAATTATGCATGTTTCCTCAAAAAATAAAAATGTAACACCAGAAAATGTTTCAAGGGATGTTTGAACCAGATATGATAAAGTAAAGAAAGATAGTCATGTGTGATTGGTGGAATTTAGTAACAAGGAGGTAAAAATTAATTGAATAAACTATTTGGAATGTGTTTTGGAGTCACTGTTATGACCTTAGAGGTTGAAAATGGACACAACGGCTTCCGAAACTAGTCCCTCATAGTGATGAAGTGTTAAAAACCAACTCCAAATAGTTTTTTTCAAAGAAAGATAGCTTGAAGCATGTGAAAAAAAAAAAAAAAAAAAAAAAAAAATCCAGGTCATTATAACTTTATAAGTAATAGAATTTAAGTGAATTACTGTAATAGCCCACAAATTAGCATAAATTATTATGTAGTAATTAATGCTGTGATAGTGTAGCTGCTTACCAAATGAGAGTCTTGGGTTTGATTCCGGGTACGGGGCAACTCTGGTTGTGAAGACTGCATTCCCTGACCAGGACATATCCCACCCTCCAGTACTGCACCCTACTCACCCTGTTATCAGGCCGTAGTGCCACATAGTTTGATTTAATTTCAGTGACTTTATAAATAACAATAAACAAATTCTGTTTATTCAATTTATTCAAATTAATAGAACAAATTTTTTAAACCAATAAATGAGCATTTAATAATACTCTAGCTTCACTGATTTATAAAAAAAACTCATGGCATACACTCAGACTTTATGCTTATTCATTCAGCATAATTTTATTTTAATATTATATCAAATTTTTCAGATAAAATAATTACAACCACACAAAGCTTACAAAATAGTAAAAATAGAGCCCGCCTCAGTAGCGTAGATAGTAGCATGTCTACCTCACGTTCAAGAGATCCCGAGTTCAAATCTCCGTCAGGGTGAGTTACCTGGATAAGGTTTTTCCGGGGGTTTTCCTTATCCTAAAAGACGAATGTTGGGTAACTCTAAGCTCCATGGACCCCGAACCCATTTGAACATCATTTCACCCATTCCATTCATCGTCCGATATGACTTAAAAAATAAGTTAAAAGACGTAAATTACAAAAAAAAAAAAAAAAAAAAAAAAAAAAAAAAAAAAACAATGAGGATAGAAATTATAAGATACTGTAAAGGTGTAAAAGAAAACTTACAGTATACAGCCTGCTAATTACAAGAGTAATAGTAACAGAAGTAGCTATATACATATTGCATGCAGAGTAAGGGTTGCCAGTCAAGTAAGTCAGAACTTATGCCTAAACTGTACTTAGTCACCAGTAAGGCGTCAAGCAGATAAAGTCATCAAGATTGTGCATCTGCTGTAGATGACAATAAGCACACATGAACTGTCAATTTTAGCAGCTAAACTTCACTGACCCTTCAATATGAGAATAACAATATTAATATTTATTTGTACAGTTTCCATTACATTTTCATTACAATGACTTTGATATCTAACAGTCACTATACAAATACATGAAATTACCGACCTAAGATTTACTTGCTGACTTAGGTTCCCTGGTAATAGCCTTTGGTTTTCCTGAGCAGCTTGTCCTTTTTTCCTGACCCTCGCTTCTTTTGTCTTAATCCACTTTTCTCTTAACCTATATAATAATTCTCCTGTACATATAATTTTCTTTTCACTCATCCCCGTTAACATGCGTAATGCCACTATGTCTTTGCTCACTCTGTCCCATTTCTTATCCCACATTTTTCTCCTGCAATTTGTAAACTCCTTACATTCTACCAGGTAATGAATAGTGTTCTCTTCATCTCCACAAAATTCACATATCCTTACCTCGTTACTTCTCAACCCTTTTAGATATATTATTCCTACTCTCATCCATGCTATGCCTTCTCTTCCAGTTTTGTCACATTGATCTATATATTTTTCCCTACTCCATTCTGTCTTTAATTGCTTATAAAATTTCAATGATTTTTTTTTCTTCTATACTTTCCCAAATCTCCTGCCTATCTATGTCTTGTACTCTGGTTCTCACTTCCTTCCAAAAACCGCTATGATTTGACTGCTCTGCTCTCCATAAATCTCCCATGCCTATCTTCGATACCGTTCTTTCCAATCCTGACCACCAACTGTTTGTGTTCTTAATGCTTTTCTGTTGCTTCATGCATAGATTCAGTAATTCCCCTTTCTACCTTTTAATACACTTATACCAGAATTTCAGTATTCTTTCTATTATTATTCCCCTCCTTTTTGTATTATCCAACTCTAGTAATGCAACCTCTCTTGGTGCCGATTTTGGCAGCCCTAATAGTTCTTTACAAAACAGTTCATACATCTGGTCTAATTGTGTTCCTATCTCTGATGTGCCTCATACATTGTTCTGGCTTCAACGACCACTTCATACATTTTTTCTAACCATCTAATTGACATCTCCAGTTTATGTTTATATATTCTTACCCCTGACATTGCCGCCCTGCCATTAGCTATCACTTTTCTGGCTTGTGCAGCCCATCCTCCACTGTTGCACATCCTTACACCTAAATAGTCATACTCCTTTACCACCTCTACCTTTTGATGTCCTATGAACCATTCCACTCCTTTCCTCAGTATCGATCCTCTTTTAAATACCATTATATTTTATTTTTTGCTGTTTATTCTAAATCCTCAGTCAATGCAAAACTTATGAGAATAATAATAATTAGAGATTTTCATGCATTATAAAACCCAAAAATACGGATGCATTCATGGACTATTAAATGTCAACAATCAAACCAGAGTTATATTAAAATATGCACTTTCATTTTCGTTCATGTCTTTAGTAATATGTGATGTAGATGGAATATGCTGCTTGACTTAAAATCGCTTAGTATTCTTTTCTGAAAGTATAATAGTCCTTACAATCACAAAGAGTCAAATGAAAACCTTAATTATATTTTTTTAATTATTTTTATTGAACAAAAATGAAAGACAATTGTATCATTTTTCGATATAGTATTCCTGTCATTGAGCCCACTTCCTCTAGCATTTAGAAAGTGCATGGATTCCTCTGAAAAAAATTTGAAGAGTGTCAAAGTGCAAATCATTAATGATTACACGCATGAGCAGTATGAAGCGAGCTGCATGCGAAAGCTGATTTTTTTTTACAAGGCATGTCCGTAAAATAAGGTCTCCAATTTTATGTAATATAGAAAACATGTTTATTGTCAATGAATGTTACATTGATGGAAAGGCGGAACTTACGGCTATTTTTCAACGTAATCACCATTGTGATCGATGCACTCTTGCATGCACTGTGGCAGTTTTTGTATACCCTTGTCATAACACTCTCCTGCCAAGTTCCGCAGGTAGCACTCAACCTCATTTTTCAAATCATTGTTGGTCTGGAAATGTGTTCCACCCAGGTGTGACTTCAACTCAGGAAACAGATGATAATCACTAGGTGCTAAGTCTGGACTGTAGGGGGGATGGGTGAGGATGTCCCATCCGAACTGGGCCAGGAGAGCATTTTGGGACCCACCTTGCGATAATGCAAATGTTCGGTCAAAATCTTGTCAATCGTAGTCTTACTGACTTCAGGGATAAGTTCACACAGCTCGCGAACTGTCAAATGCCGATCTTTAAGCATTTCTTGCTCCACTTTTGTAATTGTTTTGGCTGAAACCGAAGGCGAACCAGAACTCTGTTCATTATAGACGTCTGTATGTCTGTCTTTGAACTCTCTGACCCACTTTCGCACACTCAAAAAACAGATCACTGCACGCAACTTGCACTTGGCGGCAGAAGTGATAGAAAGCTCCATCGCAAACGGCTGCCCAGCCAGGACTAATGGTTGCAACGGGTTGGTTGTGATGGGGATTTGAAGGGGTGAAACAAAGCTACACGCCTGTGTTGCTGGATCTTGCGTAATAGTGTTCCTCACAGCTCAACTCAACTGGGAGCACCACATTCGTCACCTTCGAGCCTCTTGCGATCGTTCTCTTCGGGTGCTGAAGGTATTATCTGGAGCATCTTGGGGGGGGGGGGGGGGGGGCGATCGCACGGTAATGTTGAGGCTGTACTGCTCTCTGGTTCGGTCCAAGCTGGACTACGGCAGTTTTATTTATGGCGCAACGACCGCCTCTAAACTTCGCCTTTTAGACACCATGCATCATACTGGCATCCGCCTTGCCATAGGAGCTTTCCGCACCAATCGAGTCGACTGCCTGTATGCAGAATCAGGCGAACCTCCACTCAGTATTCGTCGCTCGCTGTTACTCTGCTCATACGTCTCGAAGATGGCAAGTTATCCCAATCATCCTTGTTTTAAACCAGTTCTCTGTCCAGATTTAGTTCGCCGTTATATGCGCCCTGGTTCTCGGACACGCCCCATGGGAATAAGATTTCGGGATCTCCTACATTCGCATGGCCTCCGAATGCCTCGCGTGGAGAGGTCGTCCATCTGCCCTTATCCTGCATGGCAGCTCAGTCGTGCGCGGTTCGATCTCGCTCTTTCAAGCAACTCTAGACTCGCTACTCCACATTCGGTGTTCCAACAACTTTTTGCCGAACTACTGAGCCGTTACCCTAATTATGTTCCGGTCTTTACAGATGGTTCTCAGTTAGGTAGCACTACGGGTTGCGCGTTCTTCATTAACGGTGAGGCTCATAAATTTCGCCTTCTGGACTCCACTTCAGTTTTCTCCGCAGAGCTGTATGCCATCTTATATTTGCTCCTTTTTATTTGCAAGTTAGCTCCTGGCTCTTTTATTGTCTGCACTGACTCTCTAAGCGCTCTTCAGGCCTTGCAACAGCACACTGCCGCTCACTTCCTTGTTTTAAAAATACAGGCCCAAATCTCGCAAATGCTCAGTCGAGGATACAATTTAGTTTTTACTTGGACCCCAGGCCATGTGGGGATTTCCGGGAACGAGGAGGCGGACGCGGCTGCTAAGTCCGCTTGCCGTTTGCCCCAGAGTTTAACAACTATGGTGCCATACCAGGATGTGCAACGTTTTTTCCGTCGCCAACTCCTATCTGCTTGGCAGCACTCCTGGACAGCTTTGGAAGGCTCACAACTCCGGGCAATAAAGGAGAGCGTACAACCCTGGCTAACTTCCTGCAGGGATAACCGGCGAGCCGAGGTGATACTCATCCGGCTGAGAATTGGGCACACACGAGCGACTCACGGTCATTAGTTAAGAGGGGAACCGGCCCCTGTGTGTGCTCCGTGTGCAGTACGCCTCACAGTGTGGCATGTATTGCTCGATTGCCCGCAGTACGCCCGCGTTCGCTGGTCTTTGGGCTTGAGAACTAAATTATTAGCCTTTAGATGGTTTTTTATGTCCTTTTAACAGTTGAGTGTTTTATTATATTTTACCTTTTTAGCTAAATTTTTGGTAGCTTTTAGGTTTTAGTGTTGACTTCGGGCCCAAATGACCTTGTTGTCGACGGGCCCTAAAACACCACACATTCACTCACTCACTCACTCACTCACTCACTCACTCACTCACTCACTCCAGTGAGACCTTATTTTGTGGACACGCCTCATAGCTTTCTGGGGATGGTTTTTTACCTGATTGTGAAGTATTCCAACACAGTGCCTTGTTTATCCCACAGGATGAAACCCTTATCCCTGAGGATTTAAGAAGGTGTTTGTGTATTTATACTAAGCAACAATATAAACAATATGGCTATACATCAGCTTTATTCTTACCCAAGTTTTCCTTAGTATCTAAAATGTTTATTTTAATCATGATAATGATTTAATGAATTAATAATAGTAGGACGTACTAGTGTGTTCAACGTTTCATAAAAGAAACCATAAACTTGTCATTCTTTTACTCGTCTTTTCATTTACCATAACCACTCTTTATGTGCGTTTAGAGGAAATTAGTAACAGTGACATCCAAATAAATTGAAAAGATTATTTGTTCTTGGTTTCTAACACTGTCACTTCTTTTATTTTGAGTGACTAGTTGGAAGCTGTTACTTTCATTCTCAATCTCAAAGGTCTGACTATTATCTGTTGTTCGAAGACAGAAGATGACAACAGATGATGGTCAGACCTTCGAGGTTGAGAATGAAAGCAGCAGCTTCTGAAAGTAGTCCTGGTCTGAGAAACCGAAGCTTTGGATCTGATAAAGAACCAGGATGGGTGATCAGCCCGATGCCTGGTGTGAGGTTGAGAGAAGTGGATGGTAGTATGAGGGCGAGATGAATGATAGGAAATGTGATGATGGAGCAATTGGTGGAATGCTGATGGGGGAAACCCACCCAGTGCCTTGTCCACAAATCTCACTTTGTGGTTGCCTGGGATTGAACCCAGACTGCCGTGGTGAGAGTCAAGCAGTGACTAGTCCTTCAAAAAAATGAAAATGTGACGGAGTGTTAGAAACCGAATACTAATAGTTTTTTCAGTATCCATTCTTTGTTTACTTTAGCCAAATTCTCACCTACATTCTTGCTATCCTTATTTAAGAGTTTGATTAAGGTTACCTGTCTGTTTTCAACCATTTCTAAACACTGGTTCCTCGTGTTTCCTGTTTACACTCATAAACTAGCTTTTACACTCATAGGTAGCTTTTCTCTGTTTACATCACTATACCATTCCTTAGTTCTTTTTCTACCTCATAAGATTGCTATTCTCTCATCTATATCTTTCACCCTAGCCAAGATTTCCTTCATGACAGCTTGATTCCCATTTGGTCCAGAGTTAATTTCAGCTCCATCAATCATCAATAGAGATCCTATTACACACATGTTGACGTGAGGTCTATCCAAAAGTCCGAAAACTCCGGCCTCTATCAGCCCGGGAGCAATGGAGAACTCTGGGCTACTTTCCTTGGGGCAATACCTTGAGTCTAAAAAGCCCCCCCATCGACAATGTCAAGATGGGTGGAAGTGGATATGCCACTTACGCGCGTCAACCTTGCGGGGAAGACTACCGAATAACCTTGGTGGTGATCTAGCACATCTACTAGCTCTGCAGGCTAGTACCCGGGACTTCTTAGGCAACCCTTTGCCCCCTCCGGGTGGCCGAAGCCTGGCCGAAGGTTAATCGATCTCCTGCAGGTAATGGGAACACACTGCCCCCTCGAGTCCAACCCAATCCAAACAACTCCCATTCAGGGTGGGGCTCAAATGTTCGGCACGAGGTTTCTCTAGTAACATCAGAGGAGATAAACAGTACACACAGTAAAAGAAATATGTTGCCATCTCTTCTACAATTTGATTTACTTTTAGTCATTTGATTTTAAGCTATTAAAGGTTCCAGCCCTTGCCATTGATCCATATTCCCTTTTTCCTTCCACCCAGGAGGTAACTATGCATACATTCTCTCCTCAAGTGCTCTAGTTTAGTACTGTGATTATGTATAATAAAAGTAGAAGTGATCAAGTACACATTGTTCTCTTCTGTGAACTAGTATCTTATAATGCACTGCATTGTATCTTTTATGCAAAACTTGCAGTGCACATATCACATCTTTTGTTAAAAGTGTACTGTGTAAACGTTTATAATAGCTATAAGATACATTTTTATATCTAGTGATAGGTGATAGTGTTAGCAATTATTCACTCTAATGAACTGAATACTAAATTTTAGCTCAAACATTTCATAATTCTCATGTAACATTCACTTATTTGTAATGGCTGGCAAGGAAGCACACTTTTAATATGCATATTTGGAAGCTTTCATGGCCGAAGTCAGAATTAACACAAGTTTCTTTGGCTTAGAAGCCATGGTCTGCTGGAGTTTAGTGTGGTTGCATGGTGATATACTTCTGAGAAATAGAAATGTTGTAGAATAGTGATAGATAAGTTTTGAGCGATTGGCCTTGGGCTTAACATATCAAGCCAGTCATCAGCACACTAGCCTGTTGCTTGGTATGATGCTGCCCAGCTGCTTCTATTTCCATGTACCCCCATAAGAAAAGCACAAGGCTAATCACTCAAAACTTCAAAGTTCAAAATTGGGACAAAACTACTTCAGCTTGTAAGAAGTGCATCACTTCAACCTAGCTACCCATAGGACCAAACAAAATGTCTCCAAAGTGGCAGTGTGGCTCGCATATTGGGAAATCCATAGTGTGAAATAGGCTTGAAATGTTTCCTTATACAGAGTTCTTCATTTAAAACCTAACAGGTGCATGGAATTTGGCCTGTGTGAGATTGGGTGTACCATAGCCGACTTTACTCCTACATAAACTCTACCCTCAGCTAAACAAGCATTATATGAGGTACATCCAGAAAGTAAGTTCTGTTTGATAATAAAATTAAATTATGTACAGATACAGAAAAATTATTTATTGCACAAAATTCTACAACTCTTTAAACTACTTTTCCACATAACTGCCAAAATTTTGCAGGCATTTGTCATAGTAAGGCATAAGTTTTTGTATACCTTCTTCATAGAAGTTTGCCGCCTGTGTCTTCAACCAGTTGGAAACATTTTCTTTCAGCTCTTCGTCATTGTTGAAGTGATGACCACCAAGGAATGATTTGAGATGCAAAAACAGATGAAATTCACTAGGAAGGAAGGAAGGAACGAAGGAAGGAAGGAAGGAAGTGAGGTCTAAGGGCGCACAACCAGTAAGGTCATTAGCGCCCGGTACAGCAAACGGGGAAAATTAAAAGATCAAAACTAAAAAGTTAAAACATGTCAAAAGGAAGGATGCGGTACATGAAAACACGACTAAAGATGAAAAAAAAAAAAATGATGAGAGGCTAAAACAGGTGTTAAAAAAGATAAAATACAATAGTAAAAGTGCAGAACGAGGTTATATTCGGGAGATTATGCCAATTTGTCGGGTAAAAGCTAAAACACGTTCCACAGCTCCCGAGTCATCCGCTAAAATACTGGGTAAGTCAGCGGCTATGTGCAAGGTAACACGAACTGGAGTTAAAATGGGACAGTGTTCCAGCACATGCCGGACAGTCAATGGCGCGCCACAGCGAGAACAAAGAGGAGCCGGTTCTCTGTGCAACAAATGCCGGTGGCTAAAAGAGCAGTGCCCGATACGTAGTCTGCACAAAACGACCTCCTCCAAACGGGAGAGACAGAAGGAAGTGGTTTTATTGCGTGCAATTTGATCCCTGAAATAGCGGACCAACACGCTGCCGGAGATAGCGTTTACAATCCTCCGCAGGGACAGAATGGGAAAAATACCTGGATATTAAAATGGCAGACTTCGCTGCAGCATCCGCTGCTTCATTCCCTGGGATACCGGCATGACCAGGGACCCATGCAAAACCTAAACGGACGCCAGCGGTTACCAGCTGGTGGACGAAATCGTGCACGCATTGCACAATTGGATGGTGGGTGTACAATGAACGAAGCGAGGTCAGGGCTGTACGGTGGGTGGTCAAACAGTTCCCAGCCTAATCCCTGTAGGATGTTTCTCGTCGCATTTGCAGTGTGTGGTCATGCATTGTCGTGAAGAAACAAAACACCTTTTGACATTTCAAATTTGCTGATAAATTTCAATTGGTTTCACTTTCCTAGCATTCAGAAAATGAATCACAGATCTGATTTCACAAGTGGCGGTATTTTCAATCAACACCAACATTGTAAACAAGCAGAACAAAGCGTACGTGGCTGACAGCGATCTCACAATGGCGCATGTTTCTTCTCCTTGATACAGAGCGTCTACCGCGCATGTGCGGAACTGCGATCGCAAAACTGCAGCGAAGATAAATTGAAACAGAACTTACATTCTGGACGCCCCTTGTATCAGAAGAACACATTCTGCTTCACACAATTAAGATGTGCCACTGTAGTACTTCCGATTTTATTTCTAATATTTTGTTTTAGTTCTTGCAGAATATGAGGATTTGTCTTGTAAACGTTGTCTTTCAGATTACCCCACACACTGTTAGATCAAGGGAGCAAGAGGGCCATACACCAGCACTAATCACTATATCTTCAATCACTTCCCTAATTTTATTTTATATTTATTTGTTTGTATAGTTTCCATTACAATTTTGCTACAATGACTTTAACATGTATTATACATCCTGTACAAATATATGAAAATTGCTGACCCTAAGATTTACTCGCTGACTCAGGTCTCCTGGCCATAAGACTTTGGTTTGCCTGATCAGCTTGATGTCATTTCTTCTAGACCTTCGCTTCTTTTACCCTAATCCACTTTTCTCTTAACCTATATAAGAAATCTCCTATACATCTATTTTCCTTTTCTCCCATCCCCATTAACATACGTAATGCCAATATCTCTTTACTTACACTGTCCCATTTCTTATCCCATATTTTTCTCCTGCAATTTGTTAACTCCTTACATTCTATCAGGTAATGAACAGTGCTTTCTTCATCTCCACAAAATTCACATATCCCTGCCTCATTACTTCTCAACCCTTTTAAGTATAATGTTCCTACTCTCATCCATGCTATACTTTCTCTTCCAGTTTTGTCACACTGATCTATATATTTTTCCCTACTCCATTCTGTCTTTAATTGCTTATAAAATTTCAAAGATTTCTTTTCTCCTATACTTTCCTATATCTCTTGCCTATCTATGTCTTGTACTCTAATTCTCACTTCCTTCCAAAAACTGCTATAATTTATCTTCTCTGTTCTCCATAAATCTCCCATGCCTATCTTCAATACCATTCTTTCCAACTATCTTTATTTTTAATGCTTTTCTGTTGCTTCATGCACATATTCAATAATTCCCCTTTCCGCCCTTTAATATACTTATACCAGAATTTCAATATTCTCTATTATTATTCCTCTCCTTTTTGTATTACCTAGCTCTAGTAACGTCACTTCTCTTGGTGCCAATTTTGGCAGCTCTAGTAGTTCTTTGTAATTTTATTAATGGACTCCTCTGCTGTATGGGCAGTAGCAGAATCTTGTTGAAACTACCCATATGATTTTTCTTCTTCACTCAGATCATGATAAAATGGGATCAACTCTGTATTTACATATAATTTTGAGTCAAACTAATACTCAATGCCCCACTTATAGCTAGTATTTACCTAGAACGTGTTTCGTTAGGATCTTCCTAACATCATCAGCTGTTGTCGACTAATAGACGTTGGTTTGGTGAACTCTTTGGAGGTGATAGGTGCGTCTCTGTCGGTATCTTGATGAACTTGAAGTTCGGGTTTTCTTCAAAGAAAGTGTCGAAATTAAACAATGTTCTTTCATATTTCTTCCCACGTGGTCAATGCAGCTGGACCTTGGACACGTTTTAATAAGTGGATTTCTCGTTCTATATCATAATTCTCTTTCCAAATATGGTATGCTACTGCTGATTTATCTATATTTTTGTTCCTGATGTTCCTAAAATGCTCTTTAAGCCTAATGTTCAAGTTCCTTTTTGTTTTACCAATGTAAAAGCTGTCACAGCCTTTGCAGTTTATCTGGTACACACCTGATTTTTTGTCTGTGGGTATCTCCTTTGTATTATGTGATTTCAAAAGGTGTTGTACACTAAATTTGTTCTGTGGGGTCAAATTAATATTGTGCTCTGTGAAGACTTTTTGGAAAAGGTGCGTAGCTCTGGGATATATAATGTATCATAGTCCGAAAAGTCTTCAAAGAGCACAATATTACTTTGGCCCCACAGAACAAATTTAGTGTACAACACCTTTTGAAATCACATAATACAAAGGAGATACCCACAGACAAAAGATCAGGTGTGTACCAGATAAACTGCAAAGGCTGTGACAACTTTTACATTGGAAAAACTAAAAGGAACTTGAACATTAGGCTTAAAGAGCATTTTAGGAACATCAGGAACAAAGAAATAGATAAATTGGCGGTAGTGTAGAATTTTTGGAAGGAGAATCATGATATAGGACGAGAAATTCACTTACTAAAACGTGTCCAAGGTCCAGCTGCATTAACACGTGGGAAAAAATCTTCATAAAGAAATATGAAAGAAAATTGTTTAATTTCGACACTACCTTTGAAGAAAACCCAAACTTCAAGTTCATCAAGATACCGACAGAGACACACCTGCCGCCTCCAATGAGTTCACCAAACCGATGTCCATTAGTCGACAACAGCTGATGATGTTAGGAAGATCCTAACGAAATGCTTTCTGGGTAAATACTAGCAATAAGTGGAGCATAGAGTATTAGTTCAACTCAAAATTATATTAATTTTGTGCTTCATTGTATCATAGTCTTTACACATTGGAATCTTTATTTACAGTCTGCTCGTAGAATACTGGACCGATTATGTATTTAGCACAAACAGCACACCGAACTCCAACTTTCCGATCATAATGAGTTCTTTAACGCGATGTGAATATAAAGCTTGTTTACCAATTTGAGTTATTCTTGTTACTAAGTACTGACAGATAAGATAATGCAAATAATTTTTTTTTAAGCTATATTTGGTTAACCACTGTAAATGGGAGAATTCGTGAGTATACATTCTTTATAGAATTAGTTTCTTGCCAGACCATTTGAAATGCTGCAGTTCAATCTTTATTGCCATAATTAACATCAGAGACACACTTTTCTCTATTGCTGTTGAATGACATACAGTCATCAATTTTCAGGCTTCCATTCAGGAAAAATTTGAATGTGAGAGACAGTGTATGTGTGTGTGAATGAGTGGAGTAAGCAATGAAGCATTTAGCATCTTGCATTGATGAAAATAATTCTGATAAGTAGGTTGTTATACTGCTTTGTGCAAATAATACTGTGATTCTCTGACATCCCAAGCAATGGTTTTCAGCCTAGTTGCTGGTAATTCG
Organism: Mantis religiosa; assembly: GCA_030765055.1. Classification (NCBI taxonomy): domain Eukaryota; kingdom Metazoa; phylum Arthropoda; class Insecta; order Mantodea; family Mantidae; genus Mantis; species Mantis religiosa. The sequence continues at coordinate 24,296,690 of CM060947.1, forward strand.
AATAATAATGCCGCAAAATGTTGTGTAAGTTCAAGTTAAAATTTGCTAAGGTTAGTATTATTCTATAAAATAATGAAATATATGTATATATTTTAAAATAATATTGTTAAATGTTTAAACATTTCAAATTGCAAAAAAAAAAAAAAAAAAAATGTTAAGCTGAGAAGAAATAATAAACCTCATGTACTAATGCTAAATGACCAAAAAAGTTGTTTTTTATCTATTGTTCCTCTTTTCCTGTCTTTCCTTCTGCCATTAGAATGTGCATCTGATAGAGTTTATAGAAAATAATTAAATATCCAATTTTCCTATAAGCTGGAAATTGTTCTTTCACACTGGCCGTGTGTAGGCTAAAGTATGGAAAGATAGAGTCAGGTTGAAAAATTCAATGCCATAGCCGGGATTTGAACCATGGAGCTTCTGGTTGCCGTCCAGCCACTCTAACCATTGAGCTACTATGGCCAACATGACATTAAATTCTCCAACTCACTCGTGTTTTTCCCAGTAAACCACTTAGGAGTTCTCATAAACACATGAGACAACTACCTTAATGGCAACTTACTATATGTAAGTACTTTAAGGCCCGGGCTTAGGTCAATTAATGGAAATTAATTGTTCTTTCACATTGGCCGTGTGTAGGCTAAAGTATGGAAAGATAGAGACAGACTGAAACATTCAATGCCATAGCCGGGATTTGAACCACAGATCTGGTTGCCGTCCAGCCGCTCTAATCATTGAGCTACTATGGCTAACGTGCTGACATGACATTAAATTCTCCAACTGACTCGTGTTTTTTCCGGTAAACCACAATTGAATTTTTCAGTCTGACTGTATCTTTCCATTCTTTCCATAAAGCTATTTTTACATTGAACAGTGTAAGAATAGACTGAAATTCTTTGTAGCTTAAAAGTGCACCCAAAGTATAGAACTGTTTAACTGAAGTCAAGGGGGTAGAGCCATTTTAGTTAATACAAATTTTCAGATAGTCAAGGGTAATAATTTTAAGCAGCGAAAACAACAAATTAATTGGTAGATAATGATTATCCGGGCTTGTAGGCCGTGGTCTAGTGGAAAATCTTCTTCCAGCCGTTTCGTTCAAACATCCTCACTGGTGTGGCCATAACTGAAATCTGACCGGAAATAAACCCAGGCTTATACGTCACCAACAGCAGTAGTTACAATAAACAACCACTCATTGGCACCAACCACTTTTGATAAAAGCAGCACCCTCCATAGTCTAGCCCACACAGCGGCCGAACCTATCATAAAGGAGCGCACCAGCCAGAAGATGGCTCCGCCCACTCAGAAGGCATATAAAAATCCCGTGAAATCCAGAGGCTCCACATCAGTCGCAGCCGAGAGTACAACAATAGTGTTACAGCCATGCCACTGAGGATGTTCGACACAGTTTCAAACGAAACTTCTGGAAGAAGACTTTCCACTAGACCACGGCCTACAAGCCCAGATAATCATCTACCAAATGACTCCAGCCGTGAAAACCTACACATTAGAACAAAATAATTGTATAGCAAGTGCATGTAACAGTTGAAGTAGTTAACGAATAAAAGCATTGTTAAACATAGATATTCCAAAGGATCTACTAGCTAGATGCCGAAACATAACAGGAGTGGGGGGGGAACTTTAAAAAACTGTGACATACTACTTCAAGATGAATTATATGCAATAAAAACACATAATCCAATTTTACAAAGATTGTATGGCCTTCCAAAGTTCCATAAAAATGACAATAGCATGAGACCAATCATTAATCAAATCAATGCTCCAACTTGCTATTTAGCTATATGGATTGTTTAAAAAAGAAATATAATAACAAAAAATAAAATAAACTCCTCCACAAAATTTGAGAGTTTAAGGTATCTAACTCTCAAAATGTAATAGATAAAATGAAACACATTATAATAAAAAATGAGGATATTGTGGTGTCATATGATGTTAAATCATTATTTACAAGCATTCCAACAGATAAAATTCCAAACTTGTTGAAAAAGTGGCTACAGTCAAGATGAACAATTTGGATATAGATCAAATTATACAATTAACATTGCTGTGTATTGAACAAAATTACTTCACATTCAATAACAAATATTATAAACAAATTAAAGGCCTAACCATGAATAATCCACTTTCACCTTTCTTAGCAGATCTGTATGTGAGCAATTTAGAGACACATTATCACAGTGTTTAAATTCTGGGCCAAACAAGTTGATGATAAATTTAATGATGAGTCGATTAATGACACTAAACAACAATTACTTTTAAATTTCCCGGGACATGTTTTGGAGGCTCTTTCCTTCATTGTCAACCAGACATCGACTGGTTCTCAGTGGTGTAGCTGGCGATATTTTGTCATAGGTCTCCTCTGGTGGTGGTTCGAGGAACTAGCTGAGCAAATCTTTCTAGGGGATGTCAAAATTGAATACTTTGTTTCTATTTTTTGAAATGAAAATTTGTTTCCAAGTGGACAGTTCTCTCACAACAGGAAAACAAGAACTGTCCACATGGGAACAAATTTTCATGTCAAAAAATAGATGAGAAATGCAGAAAATCTACAAAAAGACTATTTTGAGAAAGAAATAGGACGTGATGAGATTTTGGAGCCTATCATCATAAATTTGCAATACTCAGGCAATGAAGACAATGACATTGTCTCTTGATGTAAGTGACATTGACAGTTACATGGATGCACTACTGGCAGTTCCATTGGATTAGAAAAACAGGTAATTCATAAACTATAATTATAATTAAAGCATTTAAAAGTATGCATAATTTGAGAAGATGTTTTTTTCAATTTTGAGTTTAGCAACTGCATCATTATAATGGTTTGGAAAATTCAGTTTGGTTTCCCTTACATCTGGCGCCAAGCAGACCTGCACGTTCTGTGATAGAGTGCGACAGAGGAGGAAATATAAAAAGAGTGGGAGTAACAAGGTGGCAATGTTGAGCACATTAACATTTCTGATTCGCTGAAGTCTAGATCTCGTCCCATTTTAAACACACAATAGATTAACAGAACATGGAAGGAACGTAAAATATAAACAAACAGAAAAATCGGCAGTTGCTTTTCATTTCTGGAATGATAATCACCACTTCAGAGAGATGATTAAATTACTGGAACCATTAACAGGCTGCGCCATGGTTCAGTAGTTAGACTGATTGACTCTAACCAAGGTTTGATCCCAGGTGACTGCATGTGAGATTGTGGACAACACTGTGCAGAGGCAGGTTTTCTCTGGGATCTCCAGTTTCCCCCACCATCATTCCACCAATTACTTCATCATCATCTTTCCTTTCTTTCATTTCGCCATCATTCATCTACTTCTCTCACTTTCATACCAGGTATTGGGCTGATCATCCAACCTGGGTTGTATATGTATTTCACCTCAGTGCAACCTTGTGTTACTTCTTAAACTTTTATCATATACTTTAAATATGATGTTTGATTTAGCTTTCTTTTTTCTTTTTTTTGGACGAAGCCCATATTGTGTATGAATTTTGTTGATGAATAAATCTGAATCTGAATCTTAAATGAACCATTCTGTCAAGCATTTACATATTTGTGAGAATGTTCTTGAACATTCTTGAATCAATCAGTTAGTTATTATTGATTTTAATGAAGAAGCAAATCTTTTAGAACTCTCTGACAATGGATTTTCAGGCATATGTTCACATGGTTTTCTTTTTTACTGTATTGATGTTGGGAGGGAGTCCTCAAAATATTTGACTCAATAAAGATGCACCCACTGTTAGCTAATTTGAAGGGAGGGGAGTAGAAAGATAGAACAATGGCTCTCTTAGTCTACTTCTTATTCTGCAAATGTCATAAAATACATTATCTCAAGAAGTATTTACATATAGAGCACTATATTTAATTAATGTCCTTCCTTATTTATTTTTTATTGTAGATTTAGGGATTCTGTTTTATAACTCTATTTGCTTTATAAATTTCACCTATTTTGCTAATTCGCGCATGTAAATTTTAATTCAACTTATGTTTCTAGAGGGCTACGCCCCTACAGTGATATTTCAAAATCACGAACGCAATCATAATTGGAAGAGGCCATTGGTCGCAAATTCGATTCCCGGGCAACTGAACAGCACAGTATCTTGACGGCCAGTTAATTTCGCAAGCCGGCGATGGGAATCGAAACAGTGACCCCTCCCTGAGCACCCGCGGGAGTCAGGAAGCATAGTTGATCGATTTACTGCAGCCGTTCGCAAGTCTCGTTATGGTATTTGCACAGCTCATATTTTACTAAACGTGCATTAATAACCCAAAGTGTGTGTCGACGAAGTTAAATAGATAATAGAAAAAGTGATGATTCTATAAAAGAACTGAAAAATGGGCGGGAAATTTTTCTCTACAGGGCACTTTATTTGGTAATTTCAATCAGCTGTAAACTGAATTTATATTTGTTTCTTTGTGCGTGCAAGATATAATGGAGGTTAACCAGGTTAGTAAGTTGCGACGAGAAAAAGTTCTTGACCATGCGTAAGTTTATTTGCAGATAATTAACTTTTTGCGTATGATGTGGTTCTGTTCGGGTATGAATGTATGCATGCGTGCTTGCCTTAGTTCATTAGAACACAAACATTTTAAAAACAGTGTTTTGTATTTATTGTTATGTAAAAGTATGTGTACGACAGTAAATACCTTGTTTAAGAAATTGAGGTTAGGTGAAGGTAACAAAACATACCATGCAACATTACTTAAATAGAAGGTAGATTGAGATATCTTGAAGAAAACTGAATTTAAATATGCAGAATAAAGCTGTTTTTAAACGAACGTCGTATGCATCACCTGTAGGATTGAAGGGGGATGGGCTACGGAAGAACATTTTTGTTAATTTCAAGTAGCGCGTTAACCAGGAATATACGAGCAAATTGTAAACTGGTGTTAGGATTGCTTTTCTAATAACCAAATGTGTAACTATGATTGGTGATTTTACAAGCTGTTCGACTCAGCGGTGAAACGTAACTTGTGGTGCGGGAGAGCTCCAGTTTTATTTTCGATTGGGACGGGATGGGATAAATTATTATACGTCCCAAAATCGGAGTTTTCACTAAATACGCCATCCTTCACACCGCCAAAAATTTCTTTAATAAAGGGTGATTACTGTCAACTTTAAGAAGCTAAAGGATTCCGCCTATTTGAGCACTTATCTTTCATTCCCATTTGCCTTTGGAAATACCTGACAGTTGACAGAACTTAGAAAATATAAAACTATAAAAATCTGCACTCAAAAAAGTAATAGGATTTTTTTAAAAATATTATTAATACACGCTGTGTATTTCTGTGCGTCTAATCATAAAATATTAATAAATCCCCTCCACCAAAAAAAAAAAAAAAAAAAAAAAAAACTATTTACATGTGGCATATTACTTTTTTGTGTAAATGATATGTTAAGTGAGTTTCAGCAGTCAATTGTTTGTGTTATTTCTAATTTATGAAATTATATGCTTATAATTATCGTGTATGGAAATACATTAATAAAGTGTAGTAAATGCTTTATGGAGATCTTAATTTTACTGTTTATATTGGTACACATCTTACTGTTAGGGGAGCTATTTAGAGAGTTGGTTCCTATTCCAGATCAGATTCTTATTAAGTATGAATAGAATAGAATAGAATCTTTATTGTCACATAACGTTTACATTGTCAGCCTAGCTGGTAAACTGGTGAGTCGTCAAGTTATACATAAAAGAAATTTAAAAGAAAGAAAAAGAAAAACTAATTCTAATGTATATGTACATAAATTATCAATTACAAGTAATAATAATAAATAATAATATTAAATAATAATAAATAACAAATAATATATAAATAAATAAATAATTATCAATTACAAGTAGTTATGATATTGTGTCATCCATGAATTCCTGTATGGAGTAATATGTCTTATGTAATAACAGATCTTTTACACTATTAAATAGTTTCAGAGTTTTTATGTGAAAGAGCATTTGTCTTAGAGCATTGTGATTTCCAACTTTCCCAGTGACAAGCCTTGCAATCACTTTTTTTTTTTTTTTTTTTTTGCATACCTTTATTAGTTATGTTGGTAATTTTAATATAAAAACCAAAAGATATTGTCTGTAACAAGAATGTAAGAATATAAGTTGAAATATTTGTAACCACTACATTGCACTCATGTGCATTTTCATATATGATTTCAAAAGTACTGCACAGTCTTTGTTATACTGAACTAAATAATTTATTTTACAAAATCCTTTTACAGGCCTTCAGTATAATCCCCATTCATTTTATGACAGCTTCCCAACGTTTTAGCAAATTCCATATTCTAGATAAAACACTTTCACTGTTGAGCTGTCTGATCACTCGGGTTACTTTCATGGAAGCTTTTTCAATTATAGCCAAATGTTTTCCTTGGAATGGTTTCTTCAACTTGGGAAATAAAGTCTAGTGGACTCAAATCAGGACTGTATGGTGGATGGTTCAGGTGGTTGTATCTGAGGCCCACTTTTGGGAGGCCCGGGTTCGATTCCCATGACCAACCTACCTGACCCATGGGTTTTTGCAGGCATTTTCTCGGTTTGCCAGGCAAATGCTGAGTAGGATAACTACATCCCTCAAATTTCCTCTCCCTCCATTTCATCTTCATTATCATTTCACATCATCTCTCATCTGTTGGTCTCTTGTAGGGAAATGTTGGTGGGTGTCTCAGCTCCTTGGGTCAGCTGCCCTCTGTCTCCTCTCACCTCATCCTTCCTCCTGGGGATGCTCCACTTCGGGCTTAGGTACAATAAACCACAGGTTTCTGTACCAAATCCCCTCCATAGTAATCCTAATCTAATGGTGGATGGGGTAGTACTTCCGATCCATAGTTCTCCAAAATCTCTCACTGATGCAGCAAGATGCACTGTCTTGCAAAATGAGGGTATTAGCTACAAACATGTCAGGCCTTCTCTGGTGAATTTTTGCAACACATTTTGCAGAAACAGCCTGTAGTATGCACATGTTCCAGATGTCCTGTCAGGGGACTCTATTTATGGCTAAGACTCCATTAATGTCATACGCTGGATGCTTCCATTTAGATGACTGTGACTTCAATTCTAGCTCAATATCTCTTATCCAGGTTTCATCTAGTGCAACAATCCTTTTCAGGAACTCCTCTTCTGTTTGGTAACATTGAAGCAATTCTTCTGTGATTATTTAGCGACACGCTTTCTGCTTGTCCCTCGATTGATGAGGAACCTATCTGGCGGCAACTCTTCTCATCTTTAAATTGTTAATAATGATTCTGTAAACAGGAGCAGCAGACATTGTGGCCTCATGTGCAATTTCCTCACATGTTTTTTGATCCTCTCGCAAAATATCATTAACAGTAGCCTCAGATATGTAGTTTGTTTCTCCACTTTTGGGTTGCTCTCAGTGCTTATCTGCCCTCCTCGGAAACGAGCAGACCACTATTATACTGTGCTACGATCAACGTTATCTCCACACACCTCTCTCAAAGCATTGTGAATTTCATTTGGGTTCTTTCCACGTAATAATTCAATTTTAATGTAAGATTGCTGGTCACTACGTGTAATCTAACCTGACTCAGTTTCTGCTTGCATCTTAAAACTGAGTTACTCATGTCACAGCAAAGCTAACCAGCACAAACATATACAGCTGTCAAGATGAAAGTCTGACTCACAAGTGACACAAGTTTCAACTTGATCAGGCGATGCTAATGGTCATGTATGCACCGTTTGCAGAACTTTTGAAATCACCTTCGTAGATTAAAATATTCTTGCAGTCTTATTTGTTGCTTCACACATGCATGTAGTTAACCAGACTTGAAAACAAATGTCATGGCAGGAACTTGTACCATGTGTCAATGGTCTTAATGCTTGAGCTATCATTGCAAGATATCTGTTTGGCATTAAATGTTCTCATCCAAGTGTCCTGATAACATTCAAGACAATCTTGAATATTAATGGAAATCAGTTGTTCTTCCACACCAGCCCCAAGGTTTGAATAGACTGAAAAATTCAATGCAATGAGGGACTGGAGCAACAGATCTCCCAGTCTCCATTCGGTTGCTCTTAACCACTGAGCTACTGTGGAAACATGCTAGCATGACATAAGACTTGAAGCTTTCGCAGCAAGCATTATTGATTAAGGCTTCACAGGTGATCAGCCACGTCAAATTTAAGAAGATCGAGCTTTCAACCATTTTACACTGATGAAGGCCATGGAGTGTAAAATGGCCGAAAGCTCGATCTTCTTAAATTTGACGTGGCTGATCACCTGTGAAGCCTTAATCAATGCTAGCATGGCATTAAATCTTCCAACTGACTCATATTTTTACCTGTGAGCCACTAGGGAACATTTCTTCCAAGCTTCATCTTGGAAGCTCAGTGGTTAAGAGCAACTGGATGGAGACCAGGAGATCCATGGTTCAATTCCCTGCTTTGGCATTGAATTTTTCAGTCTGACTCTATTTATCCAATCTTGAATACTATAAAACCTGGAAATTGAAACTATTTACAACATTGCAACTTATATTTGAGGTATGATATCTTGAATACTCAAGATCATCTCAAGGATTTACTGGGTGTTACAAGGATCTTTCCAAAAATAATGCCTCCTATTTTTATTCATGGAAACTACAGGAGATACGTAATCACAACGGCACAGTTAAACACAGCAATATTTTAGCTAAAGATTGTCATTTTTCCACGTAGTCACCACCATTCGTTATGCACTTTTGTCAACAACTAACCAGAGCCTGCATGCCATGCTTGTAAAAATCTGAACCAGCTGAGGCTAACCACTTTCTTACAGCTTTGACATCAGCATCCGAGTCTTGAAAATGTTTGCCACGTAGTCCATCTTTCAGAGGCCCAAAGAAATGGGAGTCTGAAGGTGCTGTGACTCTGTGGGTTGGTGAAAGTAAAAGTCCAGGTTACAAACACTAAACAATTGCTCTTTATTTCCGTAGAAACACACTTTTATCAACATTTACAGTCCAGAATTATGTCACATACACATACAACTTGCAAGGTCAACGACACTGTTGACGCACGGGAGTTCAATTGACTGACTCACTTTAGTAGACGGGTTCTCTTTTTATAGATTACTCACATCCCGGAATGTTCCCAAACAATCGAGATGCAGCTAGAACTAAGACAAACTCTCGAGAAATCCGTCTCCTTCCCACCGCCGTTTCGGTGAGCTTTATCTACACACTGCACTGCCTGTCTCTTTGAACTAGTCGTCCGCGCCACCTCAATCAACAATGGGCTTGCGACAGTGCTAAATCTGGACTATATGGTGGATGTGGTAACACAGTCCAGCCAAACTTTGCAATCAGTTGCGTGGTCGCAAAACTGGTATGAGGCCTGGCATTATCATGTTGCAGGTGAAAGTTGGTCTTCTTCTGGCCTTACCTGGAAATTCGGGCTTTCAGCTATCTGTCGTTTTGTAGCATCCTGAATTGACAGTTGCTCCAGGCTCCAGGACATACAAAAGAACCACACCATGGCTATCCCAGAAGACTGTACGCATCACTTTGCCTGCAGATGGCTGTGTTTTGAATTTCTTCTTTGTCGGAGAATTTGCATGTTGCCATTGTCTTTTGGATTCTGGCTCGTAGTGGTGACACCATGTTTCATCTCCAGTGATGATGCTATTCAGAAAATTGTCACCTTCAGCTTCATATTGGTCCAGAAGGTCCTGAAAAATTTCCATTTGATGATTTTTTTTGTTCTTCTGTAAGCATCCGCTGGACCCATCTTGCACAGACTTTGCAGTAACCAGGATGCTCCAACATTATTTCCATTATTCTCCGTTATTTACCGATCAGCATGGATGAGTTGATCAAGATGCTCTTTATTGTGAGGGGTGACAGCTGTGCAGGATCGACCAAGTCGTGCCTTGTCATGCACACCCTTTTCACGACCTCTAAAATGCTGTACCCATCACCTCACATTGCTCACATCTATTGTTTCGTCTACATACACCTTTAGCAAGCGTCAATGGATTTAAACTGGCTCAATTTCTTCTGCGGTGAGAAATTCAATCACACATCTCTGTTTTATACGCACGTCTGTATCAGACTCCATTTTGGAACACTCCTCTGCTGGCACCAACTACCACAGAACAACGGAACCACCTGTAAATGAAAGAGGAAGGTTTAAGCATTACCACTACAGTAACGACATCTGGCTCGGACATCCAAAGTCAACACAAAAAAATAGGCATTAGTTTTGGAGTGACCCTTGTAGAATCAATAAGATTTAATATGTGTTTGAGAATTTTGCCATGAAAGTTGAAGCATTAAGAGCATCGGCATGGAGAGCCCATAATCAAGTTGCTTTTTTAGTATTGAATGTTTTAAGTCTGATCAAACTTTTTAATATCATCATCATCATCATCATCATCACTTCTTTTCTTGGCTTCCGGTGTACCACATCCTGTTTGCTTAAAATCTTGCTAACGTTTTGCTGTGAACTATGTTAGTCACTAGGTGACTGCAAATGTTTTTTTTGTTTATTATTATTATTTTTAAAAAAAAAATAAAAAAATTAATACTAAGTAATATGTTACATCTAGATGCTATTAAAATAGTGATGATGCACCCCAGGCTGATTTTCATGCAATACCTGCATGATACAGTCGCTTGTTATGTACAGTAATATAGCCACAACTTGACCCACCCGTACACCAGAACAAAGAGACTTAGATTATACTTATAGTAACGAAAGCGCTATACACAGAGCTGTTTATGAATTGTATACAGATTACAACCTGACCGCATGGCACTTAGCCTAATACTACCCAATAAGGAAAGGTGGGTGTCAGGATCCTGTGATCATGATGTCTCCCCAATACACCAGACCGGTTCGTTTCAGAGAACAAACCGACCACATGGATCTGGGTGCTATATGCGGGACCAGTAAACATCACCAGGGCTACTGCCCTAGGTAGTGCAGGGTCTTTTTAGTAGGTATTCCACATCTGTGCACTCAACCGATGCGGGGACTCCATTTTTTCCTTCCACATTAAAAAAAAAAGCAAATGTTCGCTCGCTCATGCTGGCTGGCTGTATACAGCCAGAAGGTTTTTGCTGCGTGCCCACCCATTAAGGGTTTTACCGCAGGTAGGATTATTATTGAAAGATGTAGGATGAAGGTGATGTAGGTTTTTGATTGGGAGTTAATTTTGAGGTTACCAAAGTACCTTCGGGTTGAAAGAGAGGATGCAGTACTTAGCACCCATTTTGTTTTATTTTAAATATTTTGTAATTTAGTTGGGGAGAAATTTAGATGCTAAACAGCTTGGAAGAATTATGAGGAGCTCAGCTTTAGCTGCTGATAGGTTAATCAAATGTTTCAAATGGTCACTGCTTTTACACTGTGGTTTGCCTCTCTGTCCCTGCCCACCTGCAATCCTATTGGTTCTTTCTCCTCCAATGGGAGGTCATCATGCTAATAGGGTCTTTCATATTGTTACATATATGACTGAGGAATAATTAGGAAACTATCAAAACATGTGAATAAGACAAGTGCCCAGAGTGAGTCTTGTTCCTAAAATTCTAAAGTTTGCTTTGATAATTTAGAGATTTTAACTACAAGGGGTGTCCAGAAAGGAGTTCGGTTTCAATTTATCTCCGTTGCAGTGCTGCAATCGCAGTTCCGCACATGCGCAGTAGATGCTCTGTATGAAGGAGTAGAAACGTGCGCCATTGTGAGATCACTGTCAGCCATGTACGCTTTGTTGTGCTTGTTTACAATGTTGGTGATGATTGAAAATCCTGCCGCTTGTGAAATCAGATCTGTGATTCATTTTCTGAATGCTAGGAAAGTGAAACCAATTGAAATTTATCAGCAAATTTCCGATGTCAAAAGGTGTTGTATTTCTTCACGACAACGCACGACCACCCACTGCAAATGCGACGAAAAACATCCTATAGGGATTTGGCTGGGACATGTTTGACCACTCCCCGTACAGCCCTGACCTCGCTCCTAGCGACTTTCATCTGTTTTTGCATCTCAAATCTTTCCTTGGCGGTCAACACTTCAACAGTGACGAAGAGCTGAAAGAAAATGTTTCCAATTGGCTTGAAGACACAGGTGGCAAACTTCTATGAAGAAGGTATATAAAAACTTGTGCCTCGCTATGACAAATGCCTGCAAAATTTCAGCAGTTATGTGGAAAAGTAGTTTAAGAGTTGTAGAATTTTGTGCAATAAATAATTTTTCTGTATCTGTACACAATTTAATTTTATTACCAAACAGAACTTACTTTCTGGACGTACCTCATATTTCTGACAATTTTTCTCAAAGATGGATCAGAGAAAACAGAAATATTTAAGGAAAGGAGCAACATGAACTGTGATATGGGCAAACCACTCAGCACGATATGGAAGACCCTATTAGCACGACAATCTCCCTTTGGAGGAGAAAGCCAATAGGATTGTATGTGGGTGGGGACAGAGAGGCAAACCAGAATATAAAAGCAGTGACCATTTGAAACATTTGCAGTTGCCCAGTGACTAACGCAGTTTATGGCAAAACGTCGGCAAGATTTTAAGCACACACCGGAAGCCAAGAAAGAAGGAAAAAAGAAAAAGTAAAAGACATTGGTCGTGTGAGTCTACGTAACCAATCATCATCATTATTTATCATATCATTTTTCAATTAGTATGTATTTTGTGTACTCTCTGCAAACTCCCTGTTTTATAAATCGCTGTTCTTTTGAGAAATTATTGTATTAAATAACAAGTGCTTTTAAATTTCAGGATTAATGTTCATCAAGAAGACCAGTATTCATGCGGACGTAACTAAGTATGAGTTCTGATGAAGTATCTCCAGCAAAGAGCAGCGGAACTGAAAATGAAGAAGATGGCTATGTTTCTAGTGATAGTAACTCACTGAAACAAAGTAAAGTAGAAGACGACAAATCTCAGAGCTCATTGCTGTGCTCTACTCTGTTTGTTTCTTCAAATAATCATAAGAAATCAGATAAATGTGAGCAGATATTACCAGACGAGGATGAACTACATTTTGAGAGCGATGAAGAAGATCCATTAAAATTGTGCAATGTGGAAGTTGACACAAAAGAAGATGACAATGACTTCTCATGCTCCAAGGTCCAGGACTTGCAGATTAACAATGAAGATTCGAGCAGTGATGCCTCTCTTATCATAGGTTGCGCTGATGATGTAAAACTCAACCACACAAAATGTTCTAGAGGTAAAAGTAAATCTGAGGATGCTGAGCCATTAGTGGTAAGTGTTGATCCAGTGTTTCTTCCAGACATTGAGGACAGGCCGCAAGGTAATGTATATCCTTGTAAATTATGTGAAAGAACTTTTCCTTTAGAGCAGCTGTTGGTACTTCATGAACGTAATCACATGCGTGAACGTAAATATCGCTGTGCAGAGTGCAGCAAAACATTTTATACAAATGGGGACTTACACAAACATGAAACAGTACACTGGAATAAAAAGCCTTTCTCATGTGTTGTGTGTGGCAAGGCATTTGCGAGAAAGAATCTTCTAACACGCCATGAGAACATTCACCGTGATGAGAAGAGAGTGTCATGCAGTTACTGTACAAAAACATTCCTCTCGCTGGTCGAGAAGGGAGAACATGAAAAGGATCACAAGCGTGACAGGCGATTTCAGTGCAAAATATGTCGTCAGAGGTTCGCAGCCAAGCACTCGCTGGTAAGACATGAAACCAGACATCATGGCAATGACTTCAAGTTCTCGTGTGATTATTGTCGTGAGATGTTCTCATCTCAAGCAAAATTGTCTCGGCATCTTATCTCACATGTTGGGGGGAAGCCTTTCCCTTGTAAATTGTGCAGCAAAACATTTTCACTGAGTCATCACTTAACTCGTCACATGCGTGGCCATGCAGCAGAAAAGCAATACACTTGTCAACATTGCTCAAAGGCCTTTTCAAGACGTGAATCCCTCGACATTCACATACGCAGTCACACAGGTGAGCGACCTTATGCTTGCCGCATCTGTAATAAACTTTTCCAATCCAACACCCAACGTACTCGACATATGAAAATTCATGCTGAGAAGCCCTTTTATTGTTATTTGTGCAAAAGGGCGTTTCTTACTGAAGCTGATGTAGGAAAACATATGGGAATTAGCCATAAAGAACTTTTTAGCGAAGTTGTAACTTCTGACAGGAATGAAAAATCTGAGGAGGAAAATGAAGACGATGAGGAAGAAAGCTAGAGCTCTTTTTTCCAGTTGGCTTGCATTGGCTCATTCCATGTGAAATCAACCAATTACTTGACCCTCTACGTCTGGAGTTCGCTCATTTTTGAGCCCATTTAATTCTTAACTTATGAATAAAATATTTGTTTTCAAAACATTACAAAAAATTCCAACAATTTGCCCACATATGCAAATTAAAACCCTCACAGCTCAAGTTTTAATTGTCCCAGATATGTGGATGAGGTTTCATTTTAAAAGCATTACATGTTTTGTGATGATTTGTATATAAGAGCGCTCAACTGCTCGGTCATCAGCACCCATACAAAAACTAAACCATGGCAATAGCCAGAGATAAATTACTCAAAATTAAAAAGAAAAAATCAAAACAAAATGACAATAAAATATATAAGCCCAAATTAGGAAAAAACCAATAAAAAGCTATAATTAACAATAAAATACCAAAAGGCAAAAAAAGAAAACCGTTTTCAATATTCACTTGCATTGACAAAACTAACTACCTGCCCAGTGATGATTGAATCAATTATTTCTTTTTCTTAGGGCCTGGGCTAGTATTTTCAGTAGGTTTATCCTGCCTTTTTTCTTGCTGTCGTTTTGGCAGTGAGGACAGGATCTTCCCACCCCACTCCTCAATGGAGGAGGACCGCTTTCTTACAGATAACTTTGATTCAAGTCTCGAAATGATCGGAAACTGCGATCAGCAAAGATAAAAGCTGCTGATCTGAGTCCTCTCCGATGATTCCTTAGAAGATGTTCTCGGAGGAGATGGTCGTGGATTTTTATGCTCGTTTTGCTTGGTACTAGCCTTATTCTCCCTGAGGAAGTTGGTTCTATCATATGAGCTTTGTGGGCGATGCATTATATATTACGGGTTCACATATTCTTGAGGCAGCTTTCTGTGGTGACTTGGCTGGAACGTTCTTCATAGGACTGGACATGGTAGGTGTGTTGACTGTTGTTCGTGCTGGTGTTTGTTGCTTTGGCTGTGATCTGGGTATAATTGTTCTTTCGGATATTACTGCCCCGTTTATGTTGCTAGTTTGGTAGTGATTTCACGTCGGACGAATACGCAAGAGTTTTCAAGCTTTCATAAAGGACACCTTCTCTCTTACTCGGATCTCTTGGATCGCCTTTTGCTCCATAAAACGCAGGCATTCTCTGGAGTTCGATGAATTATTACCACTGTAATTAACACATGTTGCAGATGAAGTACATGCATCATCATTCTTGAGACTAGACTAGAGCGTTTATGCTTTAGGAAAGCAACTGGGATCGATTCCACCCCTAGAGGATGGGGATTTGAAGTATCGGGTGTAGGACCGGTACCCACTCAGCATCGTGCCCGCCTCGGTAGCGTGGTGGTAGCGAGTCTGCCTCACGTTCAAGAGGTCCCAAGTTCAAATCTCGGTCAGGGTGAGTTACCTGGATAGGGTTTTTTCAAGGTTTTCCCTTATCCTGAAAGACGAATGTTGGGTAACTCTAAGCTCTATGGACCCTGGGCTCATTTGAGCATCATTTCACCCATTCCATTCATCACCTGATATGACTTAACGTTGGAGGACGTAAAATTACAAAAAAAATTACAAAAAAAAAAAAAAAAACCAACAACCTCAGTATCGTTAGGAAATTGAGGAGCTATGCTAGGTATCGAACCCTGGTCTAGAAAGCCAACTTTCCAACTGGAGTACCCAGATGCTGACCACATCTCCCTGTATTGGTTGGATGATCACCCACTTCTGCCTTGTGTATGTGGCCATGAGACCGGCAGTCGGGTTGGTAGTTATGGCCTATGTCAGGCTGTTACGCCATGGTTATGTTTATTATGTAATCTTTAGATCTCGAAAAACTTAAAGCTTGATATACTTTTTTTCAAATTGGATTTTTTTATGCCAAAATGTGTTGCATTTCAAACCAAAACTTGCATTATAAGCTTTAAAATGGAACCTATTTAGAACCATTACAGCTCGAGCTGTATGGGTGTTACAAATTTTGACATTTTATGACAACTGTTAACTTTTAAATGGAATGTTTTAAAACATCTGAAAAATAAATGAACATCACTTTTCCTAGTATGAACACATATTTAAAATTTCATTAAAATTAGAGATGGTGAGGTTTAGAAATGCTTTTTGTTGGTTGATTTGACATTGAATGACTGTATTCACTTTTAAAATTACACCTGAGTTTTTATATGTTCAATGTTTTGTATTCTTTCATTCTTTTTAACCTCTAACAGCTGAAACAATAATTTTTCCTTCTTAATTTATTTATCATTAATTTATGTTTTCAGTTCATAGGCTCACCTATATTTTAGAGATAGTGTTAGTAAAACCCTGCTTAAAGATTTAATTCTAAATGCTGCTAGCTGATGAACACATAACAAAACTGTATGGGGTCTAGAACATTAATACAACGCATTGCTCTGAAATATAAATTACATTTTATAGTATATTTTTAATGCCACGTTTACTTTCCGTTTAGTATCTGGCTGCTACTTTTTGAATTTGAACTGAAACAAAGCATCACTTGGTATAATTTCATGGGATAATGAGTTTTAATATATATGGCCTAGCAATATTATGAACCAAATGGCTCATAAGTGTGTGTACTAAAGTGTTTAACATGGTTGTGATAAAGTTTTTATTTTGCTTTTTGTGTTTAAGTTGTAGAAGAAAAACTAATGGCCACTAAATCATTAAATCACATATTTCAACGTGAAAGGCAACTTATTACAGAGATGGGATGGCATTTCTTAATTATTCAATAGAGTTATTGGATATCTAATATTTGATATCTCATACTCTTTTCTAAAAGTGACATTTTAATAGACTTGTCATATTCATATTTCATCCCAACACTATACAGAATAGATAAATTTAAAAATGCTGTCATACTTTCTGATTCTAAAGCAGCATTATATGCCGTAAGTTCATATAAAATGAGGTCAATCCAAATTAAAGAATATCACAAAATAATCCAACTTCAAAAACTACAGAAAGGAATTAAATTACAATGGATAAAGTCTGTCTAGTCAACGCTAGTTCAGTTGCCTCACAAAGGAAACGGACCCTACCGCCCACTAATGACCGTCATAAATCTATCTCCACACTTCAGAAATGGAACACTGTCATTGAGGACCAATAGCAACCCTGATTTTCTGGAAATGACAGTCGCGTGTTTACTCCACGTGGAGTCTCAGTTGCCAAAGTTCCAACTTCCAGTTGATCTGTTTCATTACGTGCAGAAATTCGTTGTGTGTCACGATGTGGAGACCGTGGGGGGGAAAATGCAGTGGTAAGTGCAATTGAAGTAGTAGATAACTTTCAGGCAAGTGAAAATAATCATATTGCCCGCCTAGGTAGCGTGGTGATAGTGTCTGTCTCACGTTCAAGAGGTTGCGAGTTCGAATCTCAGTCAGGGTGAGTTACCTGGATAAGGTTTTTTGCAGGGTTTTCCCTTATCCTGAAAGACGAATGTAGGGTAACTCTAAGCTCCATTGACACTGGGCTCATTTGAGCATCATTTCACAAGTGATTATTCAATAGTGTAAATGAATTGGAAAGTTTACTGGGCCGAGTTATGTTACTGGAGAAGTCTCAAAAAACAAAGTTATAATGGGAACTGTTTCTAAGCAAATTCAAGCACTTTTGTTGAACACATATAAATATGTGCTGAAAAATAATCTTGGTAAGGGGTCATGCAATGAACCTGTTAAATTCTGGATATTCACAGAAATACACTAATACACTAATACTGTGACGAAAGGAATACCAAAGACACTGATCAAGTGTGAAAACAAAAGGAAACATTTCTCTAAAGTGGATAATTTCACATGTGATTTAATTTGCCAAGAAATTTATAAATTCTATGCAAAAGGGAGAGCTACACCTTAGATGAATTGGTTGCACATTTGCAAGAAATTTGTAATTTTCCTTATGGGCACTGAAGAGCTGAGTTTCAAATACTGCACTTTGAATAAGATAAGGGTTATTATGGAATCCAGTAGAATTGTATTTGTCAAAACTAAGAAAGTTCCGCAGTAATGGACATAAGATAATTTTTTTTAGATGAAACCTTTTACAATACCCATGACGTATTGAGAAAGGTGGCAACCTTGCAGAAAGGACTGGGTGAAGGAGGGTCAGTGTTGTAAAACGATTATAAGGGTTCGTCAAAGGAGGCGACCGAACTGCACTTGCGTTGACTAGACAGACTTTACCTACACATTGTGGAATTGCTGGAAATGAATCAGCTGATTTTCTTGCCAAAAAAGGTGCAAATTTGATTCAGAACAAAAATAGAAACTTATCCTTTACATCCATAAAAAGATTAATAAAAACAAATATAAAACGAGACCAATCAATATCTAACAGAGCCAAAGATAAAAAATGAAACATTTAAATTAAAATTTCAGAAATTATTCCATAAATCCCACGCTTTGTTCCTATTTTTTGAAACAAAGATTTGTTCCTATGTGGACAGTTCTTGTTTTCCTGTTGTATGTTTTAGTAATTTTACTAAGTAAAAGTATTCAATTTTGACACCCCCCAGAAAGATTTGTTCAGCAAGTTCCTCGAACTGCCACCAGAGGAGACTGATGACAAAATATTGCCAGCTACACCAAGGAGAACCAGTCGATGTCCGGCTGATGATAGAGGGAAGGCCTCTGAAACTAGTTCCGGGAAAATTTAAAAGTAAGTGTTGTTTAGTGTCATTAATCGACTCCCAATAAATTTATTTCTAATCATTTTAAGTTTTTACTATTTAACAACCATGGATCGATCATCTAATATGGAAGGTTTCCGTTAATATGAAGTTACGACAAATTTATGTATCAGAACAAGAAAGAACTGCAAAATATGCTCTGTTAAATTTGTACATGGAAAAACATTTGCACATTAAAATAACGTAAACCATATTTAAAAATATTAACTATGCAAGTATGTAACTATTGCCAACAGAGTATAAAACATCAAAATTTGAAGAGTACGGACATCCCATCCCTGTTTTTGTAATGTCAGAAGTGTTGAGTTTTTGATGCTAATTATTTGCATTAATATTTTTTTTTGTAACTTTGGGAATAGAAATATTTTTAAAAAAAACATTAACAAAGGACATAGGTACATAGGTTTCCTCTTACAAGTTAGCTGGTATATCAATACACGTGTATATTATTTATGTCTACCGACTAACCACAACTTATACACGGAAAGCGCTATTTTAAACAGGATGAGTATTGTGTGGTTGAATAACTGTGATTACTTTTGGTGGTAAAATTATATAATGCTTTTATGTCTACATTGTAATTTAAGTTTCATTGGTATGTGCTGGGATTGGGGCATAGGCTATCACATTGTTACATAATGGTGCAATCAAAAGCTTGCACATGCTTTTTATTTTGGATGAAAACTCACGTAAATGTGATGAGCTAATCTGAAGCAAAAAGATCAGCATACAAAAGTCAAAACAAGATACTTCAAAAGTGAAATCAAGTTAGATACAGAATTTTTGGAGAGACTTTCTTTTGTGCAACGTGAGAATATTTTCTAAGTCCAACAGTGCACGTATATGCATGCGCAAGCAGATGACCTGCAGTCCTTGTGTTGCAGCCAACACGAGAAAGATATGTAACACTTGGCCAACCTCTGCAAAAATGCCCCAGATATCTGTCCTACATCAGTGGAGAAGGGCATGTTAATGCGATCATCGCTGATCAGTTTTGGAAAATATTAACCATGCTTCCTTTCAGGTTCTATTGCTTTGTTAAAGTAGGCTTGCTGTCCAGCGAAGTACCAATTGTACTATTAGAAGTGAAGGCTGTCTGTTCTGTGCGTTCTTCAAATATTTAAGATTCGTTCAGTACATTGTTGAAAATCGGAAAATGGCTCGAAAAATCAGTAAAATGTATGTGCTCGCGGACTGGTTCGGCTACTGCCACGAATTGTGCCTGATTTTACCAACAGATGTTAAAATTGATGTTAACAAATGTAACATAAAAATTATCACAGCGCTAACATTAATGTTAAATTTATTTAGGTACTACTTTTGTTAGTTTGCTAGTGTAATTTAGGGACAAGTAAGACTGTTGGCAGCATTGCTTTCAGTGGAGAAACAAGCATAGTTTGGCTGCACTGAAATCTTCAATATGGCTACATTACGCAGTAAGTAAATTAAAAAAAAATCAGTAACGTTAAAAGAATGTCCTCCAGCATAAAATTGCACTAAAAGTAAAGAAATTATATTAAAAATCATGGTTGTATTTAAAAACTTATAAAAGTGTGAAGGACTTAGAAAAAAATTGCTGTGTCGCATATTAGAAAGAAGAGCCAAATTTTTATACTTAACACTGTAGATTTCAAAGAAAGTTTTCTCTTTTATACAAACCCTTACATGAAAAAATGTAATTTTTTTTATATTTTCTTATTATTTCAGACTTCTCAAAACAAATTTTCCTCCAAGGTTTGCCATCCACAAGAATTGTGTGGCTTTCTGTGATTTCTATTAGTTTTACACATGAATTTGTGCTAGCCTTTGTAGTACCCAGCACATGCCAATGGTTATGTTGCTCTATCTACTTTGGCTAAGTTGCTACTTGCCGTTCCAAGTTTCATTCCAGGAGCTGTAAGTAATAATTCAGCTAAAGTCTCCTTCAAGTGATTGTTAATATGGGAAACAAGTAAATTTGAAAATCTACTCATGCTCATAGTAATGTTAAAATGTAATATTTTGGTCCAGTAAGATGTAGAGATTTCCAGGCTTACTGGCCATGGTCTAGTCGGAAAAACTGAAGTTCCTTACATTACACTCTTACATGTGTCGAGCATCCTCAGAAGACAAGTAAAGTGGCTCCGCCATAGCGCACCTGCTATATATAGGCGGGAGAAAGACCACCTACTTCCCTCCTATTGGCTGCGCCAATAAGTAACATATAAGTCTATGTCTTGGTTTCTCCAGCTTGTGTGAATGGTTTTGTAACACTGGAAACCAGGTTTTGTGCAAAGGTGCTGCTTCCTCCTACCTGTTAAAATTATGTTTGTGTTTGAAGGTTTCAATAGCCTCCTGATAAAGTCTGGCATTATGATGGGCTGTGTTGTCGAGAACCTCTGTATCCTGGAACTTGGTATCATGTCCCATCAGAAGGGAGCATATTACCTGCAGCTGCTGCTAGGTGTACATTGGCACCACTAAATGTAGCATATGCACCCATATTAAGCAACTGTCGGTTAGGACATACTGAAAAATCTGCTGTTGCTGAACACGCAACACTAAGTGCACTGAGTGATTCACTCCTAGGTGCGCAGCAAACTCTCCAGCCATCAACCCATAAAATTCCTTCCAGGTATCAGTGTGATTGTACTGGTGAACTCTATGTGCTCTGCAATTAGACTGTAGAGCATATTTGCATCCCTTCTGTTGTTGGGGCATATCGTCATCCGCGCCTCATTCATCCCCAGGATCCAGTTGCCCTTTACGACGTGCCCACGATGAAACTTACGTCGTCCTATTTTGCATTCGTCGATTTGAACGACGTGGCTTGGACCGCCGATGTCTGGGGCATTTTTGCAGAGGTTGGCTACATGTGTTAAATATCTCTCTCAGGTTGGCTGCAACGTCAAAACCAGCTGGTCGTCTGCTTGCGCATGCGCATATGCGCACCTTTGGACTTAGAAAATATTCTCGCGTTGCACAAAAGAATGTTTCTCCAACTCATGTTTTCTAAATTAAGAGAACAGAGATACTGAGTTCTTAGGAAGTAAAGAGTAAGAAAAAAAATAATTGTTTTTGCATAACTCTGGTCGAAAGTCAAAGGCACTTTAGAAACATCAAATTGAAACAAGAAGATAAGTCAGCAATAGCATTTCATTTTTGGAACAAAACCATACCATTGACCCAAATTCAAAATTACTATAAGGAGTTAAACCAAAATAAATTGACAACATGGGAGAATATATTCATATGGAAAAATAAGGACAGAGTAATGAACTTTGAAATCCTACCAGTAGATAATTTGACAAAGAGGTTCGTAGCTCCACCGCCAGAGAGAAAAGAGCAGATGGCAACAGACGATAGAGAGAGGTTGATAATGGAGGCAACGGCTTCAAAAACTAGTCCCTCAATAATATAAAAATGTAAGTGATAAAGTGTCAAATAGTTTTTTCAATTAATTTTGACATCACTGTTACTAAATTCCTCCAATCACGCATAGCAGAAAATTGGTGTTTGGTGTGCTGTGAATGCGTACTGAATTATATGGCCTATATTCCTTGAGGAATGCAATAATGAAACTATTCCTGGAATATTTGTGTGCCATTGAGTGCACAAAGGCATATTATCAACAAGACTCTGCTACAGCACATACGGCACTGTAATTTCTGACATGTTTGGAATATTCTGTTTGAAACGGTTCATGTTAAGTTCTAGACGTTCTCGGGCTTCGAGCCAGGTAAGAAGATGTGACATTGATGATGTGACAGATGTCACAACATCTTAGCTGGCTTGAAGCCCGAGAACGTCTAGAACATATACGCCGCCAGGAAAGATTCAGCTCATGGTTCATATTAAATTGTGGTCTTCCTTTTCCAGTGTACCAGTTTTTACCAGCAATAAATTTTTATAGGAATATAAACCAAGCTCTTCAGTTGTAAGCAGCAGGTTTGAGTTTCTATTGCTCAGTTTACAGTAATGGTTATACTTTAGATTTAAATAATTTGACACTAATTATTGGAAAGCAAATGAAGCAATAGTAATCAGATGGATGTTGCATATATTCAGCTATTGTATTACTGTAGTAGATAAAAAGTGCTTTAAGTTTATTATATTCCTAAGTGAACATTTTGAAGTTCTATACTAGATGCAAAAATGGAGTGGATCCCAATTTTGTAATATTGTTTCATGTTGTGGCAGAAGAGCACAACTTAATTTTGATACTAAAATTAAGTGTACCATAACTGAAATGTAGATGAAACTTTTTTTATGAATGTTTTGTGATTATTACTGACTTACTGATTTGTTAAAGAGTGATGTTGTTTAAGTAGTGAATTGGCTGTGAGAATCAAAAAGGCTGTTAGATTGTCAGAGAACAAGTTTTCTGAAAATGAGGTTGTGTTTTTGAGAATGTGATATAAAAAGGTAATATTTGTGTAAGTTTTAAGTTACTAGGTAATATTAAAAGATGGCATTCCAGGTTTGTTCAACATCAAGAAAAGTGTCAGTTTATAGAAAGATGCAGATTTGATTATATTTATTACTTAAAATGTAAAGATCTTTGTCTGGAAGGCCGGAATGTGTTCAATGCAAGTGCTTTAAATTTTACTTTGCAGCTTTGAAGAATTCTCTGACACAAAAGCAACAGGTGTTATAAAATAGCTTTATAGACAGCAAATACACATTAGGAAATTTTAAAGTAAAGCTTATGTTGTATGTCTTAATCTGCTTTACATCATTATGTTGGTTTTTAAAGGAAATAATATTGAGCTTTAAGCCAAAATGCCTTCATACAGCATGGTGGATGAATAAGTACACAGATTGAAAGGGATGAACGTCAGGTTAGAAAAAGAAAATTATTTATGTAGTAATATTAAAATTATCTGCAATATTTACTAAAATTTTAGGTGAATGAATTAAATAATGAGTACTAAACTAATTAAAAAAACAGCATAGCAAAACTTTTAGTTGATCTTGCAGTAGATTTTTGTTTATTCAAGCTAATTGGGACTGAAATTATCTTGGACATTATGGAGATAACTTACTAATAGGTCATAAATATTGTCTTCTATAGTCTAGGGGTAATATACCAAGTGGGATAGCTCAAGTGTTTGTCCTTCACACGTATTCGGGAGGTCTGGGTTAGATTCTCGTGGCCGACCTACCTGACCTGTCAGTTTTTTGGGAGGTTTTCCTGGATCTCTAGGCAAATGCTGGGTAGGTTAATTTCATCCCTCAAATTTCCTAATCTTCCATTTCATATCATCTCATCTGGTAGTCTCTTTCAGGTAGAAGTGTCGGCGGATGGCTCGCTGTTGCATGGCAGGATGATATGCTCTTGGTAAACACTTCCTCCTATGGTAGGATGGTCTCTGGTCTCCAAGCCCGGTCTGGTGAGGCCATTTCTGGACTGTAGTCAGGTGAGCTGCCGGTTGTGCTGGACTGCCGGGGAGTTTTTAACTGGTAAAGTGTAAGGACCCTGCCCTCTGCAGTGTCGCTCTTTGAGATTTCTGCCCTCTGTCTCTTGCCTCATCCTTCCTCCCAGAATGCCCCACTTGGGTCATAGCTACAATAGATCAAGATTGGTCACAGTGCCGACTAATCTGTACTGTAATTCAATGTAATAATCAGACATCGGATCGCATACACATTAGCAATCAATGTACGCACACAGGTACTATACAAGGTCAAGCGCGACATCAACAAACGTCTGTGTCAACAAGTATACTGAAGCGCTGTGTGTGTACAGTTCGGTACAGATACAAAGTGTAACCTACGTTACAATATGCCATCCTTCTCATTGCTTTCGTTGCAGGAATTACAGTGAACAACCATGTTCATTCGTAAATTGTCGAATGTGAATTTTCTGCGCCTCTCGCTAAAACATTATAAAAATATTGGGAGAAAGATTGTTCAATGTCACATGATGTTAATGGTGCACATGAGTCGTACAAATCATTTTCATATGTTTTTCCCAGACTTAGTCTATTTCTTATATTACGCAGCACTAAAAATCCAGTATTTTTGTGTTGAATTAGTTTATTTCTTATATTACGCAGCACTAAAAATCCAGTATTTTTGTGTTGAATACTGAACAATTCATTTTTTGTTCGTTTGGTAGGTGGTGCATTCTCTATTTTAATTTTTGCAGACATCTCCTCGACTGTTTTTCGACAGCTCAAAGGTACATTCTTCAAGCTGTTTAATGGTTGGTGATAATACCCAAAACTTTTGATTTATAAAATGGAGATTGTCCAATAATTATTGTGAAAGTAATGCTATTAACACAATATGTCAAACACCTTGCACTCCCTGAAAGACAGATCTACTTGCGTTGCGAGCAGTAGTTGTAGTGAAACTAAAGCTACACATTGCGAACCGGACTATCCCTGCGTGTTGTCCTCGGTACTGATGTCAGCAGTTATATACTGCAAGACTCGTAAACTTCATATCCCTTTAGAAGTGTACAGGCTCCGATGTCTGGTAATGATATTGAGAGGTTCTGATTTTGATTGTTGGCCTGAACTGTTTATTAATGATAGGTATGGATGCTGCAATGCCTGTGTCCCTCAGAAAGATACCTCCCTAGTAGCAATGATGGTAAATACCAAATATCACTTGATGTGTGTTTGGAGGAATTTAGTAACAGTGACGTCAAAATTAATATAAAAATTATTTGTGGTTGGTTTATTGACACTCGTCACTTACTTTTTCATATATTTATGAGAGACTAGTTTCAAAGGCCCTGGCCTCCATTTTCAATCTCTTCCCAACTGGCATTTGTTGTTATCTGCTCTCTCTGGTGGTGGAACTATGAACTTTTTTGTCAAATTATCTGCTGGCGGGATTTCAAAGTTCATTACGCGATCCTTATTTTTCCAGATGAATATGTTCTCCCATGTTGTCAATCTATTTTGGTTTATCACTCCTTTTAATAATTTTGGATTTGGATCAATGTCATGGTTTTCATTCCAAAAATGAAATGCTACTGCTGACTTGTCTTCTTGTTTCAATCTGATGTTTCTAAAGTGTTCTTTGACTCTGGTTTTTAAATTTCTTTTTGTTTGACCTATGTAGCATTTTTCACAATTCTTGCAATTTATTTGGTATATTCCAGATTTGTTACCTGAAGGAATTTCATCTTTTGTTTTTGAATTTAGTAATTTTAAAATTGAGTATCTATTAGTAGGTGCCAAGATGATATTTTGTTCCTTGAATATCTTTTTAAATTTATTAAATGTTTTTGGGTGATATGTGAATGAACATATCTTAATAGAAAAATGAAGACAAAAACAGCAAAGTTAAAGAATAAATTAAAAAATTTATGCCAGAAAGCAGGCACTTTTAAAAAGATAAATCAAAAAGACAAACATAACCTAAAAGATCATCTAAACAATGTGGTAAACCTATCAAACCAAAAATTTTACAAAAACAGAACTGAATATGCTGAATCTAGGTTTAAAGACATGTGTAGATTATTCCAACCAAATTGAAGATTACATTGCTGACATCCAAATTGCTACACAAACACTTAATGAAGAAAGTAAAAACACAGTAAAAAACAAATGCTCCAAAATAGTAGAAGAGATTAAAAATGAAAAGAAAAAGAATTTAGTAACCAAATCATAAAAGCTCTTAAAAAGAAACCGGTTATTTATACTAAAGCAGACAAGGGAAATAAACTAGTAATTCTGGAAAAAGAAGAATACACAAAGAGGATGGAAGATTTGTTAGAAGACAGTAATTACCAAAAAGTAGAAACTAATCCATTAAAGTACTGCATTGAAACCACAAATAAAACGCTAAAAGAGAGCAAAATAATCAACAAAAAAGAATTGCACAAAATTAAAGTAGATAATCCAACATTACCAAGAGTATATGGGCTGCCAAAAATTCATAAAACAGGGAAAGGCATGAGACCTATTACTAGTAGCATAAATGCCCCCACATATAATTTGGCCAAATGGTTACTAAGTAAATTTAATAGTTTTCCAAAATTTGAAAGTGCAAATTTAAGAAACTCTTTAGATTTAGTAGAAAAAATCAAAGATATAAATTTGGACAAAAATGACAGACTGGTTTCATTTGATGTCACATCTTTATTTCCAAGCATACCAACAGAAAAATTGCAGACTGTGTTAAAAAAATGGCTAGCTACAATTGATATGGAAGCAATAGAAGCAGAAGAATATATTTCTCTAACAAAAATATGCATTGAACAAAACTTCTTTAGCTTTAATGGAAAACACTACAAGCAGAAATCAGGATTATCAATGGGCAATCCACTTTCACCTTTTCTGGCTAACTTATTTATGAGTGCATTTGAAACACAAATTAAAAAGTCCTTCCCATTGATCTTCAAGGTTTGGTATAGATATGTTGACGACATCTTTGCAATTGTACCAAGTAAACATTTAGATGATGCATTAAAATTACTCAATCTGCAAGAAAGGACTATCAAATTCACAATAGAAAAGGAAATCAATGGACAACTACCTTTCTTGGATCTAAATATCATCAGGAATGATACAAAAATAAAATTTGGAATTTACAGGAAGGCAACACATTCAGAAAATTATATAAAAAATAATAGCCACAACCCAATTACACATAAACATGCAATAATAAACAGCCTTACACACAGACTAGTCAACATACCCATGGAAAAAGAAGAATATTTCAAGGAACAAAAAGCAATAATACACATAGCAGAAGAAAACGGATACAACAAAAGTTTGGTGTTGAAGAAAATTAGAAAATCTAAACTAAAGAAAACCATTAAGGAAGCAACCACATTTATTAAAGAAAAAGAAAGCAACAGCATATTCAGTTCATTCACATATCACCCAAAAACATTTAATAAATTTAAAAAGATATTCAAGGAACAAAATATCATCTTGGCACCTACTAATAGATACTCAATTTTAAAATTACTAAATTCAAAAACAAAAGATGAAATTCCTTCAGGTAACAAATCTGGAATATACCAAATAAATTGCAAGAATTGTGAAAAATGCTACATAGGTCAAACAAAAAGAAATTTAAAAACCAGAGTCAAAGAACACTTTAGAAACATCAGATTGAAACAAGAAGACAAGTCAGCAGTAGCATTTCATTTTTGGAATGAAAACCATGACATTGATCCAAATCCAAAATTATTAAAAGGAGTGATAAACCAAAATAGATTGACAACATGGGAGAACATATTCATCTGGAAAAATAAGGATCGCGTAATGAACTTTGAAATCCCGCCAGCAGATAATTTGACAAAAAAGTTCATAGTTCCACCACCAGAGAGAGCAGATAACAACAAATGCCAGTTGGGAAGAGATTGAAAATGGAGGCCAGGGCCTTTGAAACTAGTCTCTCATAAATATATGAAAAAGTAAGTGACGAGTGTCAATAAACCAACCACAAATAATTTTTATACCAAATATCACGTTAACTTTGGTTAAAATGGTTCTAAGAAGCATAAATCAAGAAACCAAGTTTACAATCATCCGAAACAATACCAGTTTTTTTCTTTCTTGCTTTAAGCAATTTAGTGAAATCTCTGTACTTATTTCACTTCCATTGCATATACCTAATTTCTGAAGTGAAGTACATGAAAATAATTTATTTCTGATAAAAATGTGCTTTTATTCTTGGACAAGTAGTCCATTGGTTGTGAAAACCTTAAATTCTAACTGCTTTGAGAAAACCAAAGAAATTTGTTCTATTTAATGGAATTAAAAGTTTTGGATTATATTGTATTATAAAAAGTGCTTTTGTTGAAAGAATTTGTATTTGTATTTGTTGTTAAAAGATATTAAAATTTGTTTATTTTAAAAATTGCAGTTATGTAAACAGAAAGACTAGGTAGTTTAACTACAATGTCAGTGTTGAATATTATTATGTAATGATTGTCACTTCCATCGTTAGAAAGTGAAAGCTGAACCAGTAATATTGTAATGTTTGGTTTATGTTGGCACTTGTTCTACTAATATTGCCTAGAAGTGTTAAAAAATATTACTTCTAATAACAGGTTGTTGGGAATGTACTGTGTCAGTTGTGAAGATTATTAAAAAATATGTTTTGGAAAGACTGAAAAAAAATTTGGAAACAAGATTGAAGTCAAACAGAAATATCAGCTGTCGACAATCATTTTTGGTTACGCAGTCATAACATTAGCGAGGAAATAGAACCGTTAAACCTGTCCAAGAATCATTTAGAATTAGCAATGTGGAGAATATATACCTTTATTATCAAGAATTTAAATAGAGTAATGACTTTTAAAACACCGGCTTCTGGTGACACAACCTACCAGTAGGAACAAAAACATGTCATACAAGGGATGGGGTAAGCAGACACGAAATGAAAGCCAATCGAGCAATGAGGAGGAAGTCTTCTTGAAATATGTTTTGCCAATAATCTTAACTAATAAGTGGAACAAAAGTGCTTGAAAATCTGACCAAAGTTTTAACACTTTAATGCATGAATTATTTTGCTACTTTTGTACTTACTCTGGCAAATTTTCATGTTTTTTCTGAGGTGTCTCAGTGCAATCAATATAAATGGCCATGTCATTGAAGCAATAGGTAATGGATTGGCCATCCATTCAGCTTTTTTAAATATAATGGCCTATCTAAATCTGCATCACAAGCATTTGTTTCCAAAGATATTGTGCTAGAAAGTATTACAAAAGTGTGGATATAGTTACATAGAATAAAAAAGAAGTATTTCAGAAAGTGGAGTGTCATTGTTACTAAAATTAGGCAAATGAGTCAATCTTGTATATACTTTACTCCACTTAAAAGTTTTTTAATGAAGACAGGTTTCTGGGAACTTCTTCCCTATCCTCAGTTCTGTGGTTGACTGATGATGCATCCGGTGTCTGCATCTGGCTTGGTGTCGTGCTGCCATCTAATGTTCTGGTAAGTTTGATGATGTCATCTACGGCGGTGATTTCAAAATTCAGCAGGAGGTCCTGTTTCTTCGCAATAAATATGTTTTCCCAAATCTGTAGTTCTAGAGGTTTCTTTCCCTGTTTGCCTGTAAGATATACTTGGTAAAACCAAAAGGAATCTAGGGACAAGAATGAAAGAACACTTCAGCAATATTAAATTCAAACACATGGACAAGTCAGCCGTAGCACATCACTTTTGGTCTGAGAATCACAACATAAAACAAATAGAACTGATCAAAGAGGCAAAGAAACCTCTGGAACTACAAATTTGGGAAAACATATTTATTACAAAGAAACAGGACCTCTTGATGAATTTTGAAATTCCCGCCACAGATGACATCATCAAACTTACCAGGACATTAGATGGCAGCACGACACCAAGCCAGATGCAGACAGCGGATGCATCATCAGTCAACCACAGAACTGATGATAGGGAAGAGGTTCCCAGAAACTAGTCTTCATCAAAAACTTGTAAGTGGAGAAAAGTATATACAAGATTGACTCATTTGCCTAATTTTATGTGGATATAAGTTTGAATGATATTTTACATGACAAACAATTATAAATTTGTTTACCTTGTTAGGGGTAGGAGTTTTCGTCACCACACACTTAAATTCACATCAACTTATATTGGAATGCTCTCTGTTTTTTATATTGCTAAAGGTTTATTGCTGATTTTAAAAATTATTTAATTTGAGGTTTTACTTTTCTAAGCTGTCTTATATATAATATTCCATTCATATTTATATAGAACAGTCTTTAAGCAGCTGCATACAATTTGACTGAAAATTCAGTTTTGAAGTTATTTTTATATGATTATTTAGGATCTCTATTTAAAAGATTTTGTTTAAACATTTGTAATGTTTGTAAAGTTACATGACAAAGCTAATCAGCTTATATTTATAACTTGATTTCTACAAGTAGTATTTTCAAGGTGGTTAATTAACTTTATGAACTCCTGAAATTTTTGTATTCATGTTGTATCTCCAAAATGATTGAAAATGTACCACTTTTTTGGTTAGTTTGTTGACAGTTATTTACTAAGAATTATTGCAAGCACACAATTTCATAGAATTAAAAATACTACTTATCAATGTATTTGGATAAAAGAGCATGATATTGCAAACATGGTTTTATCATAATAAAACTTTATGCTGAAACATAGTTGAAGTGTCAGTGAAATGCTCTATGCCTGCACAGAAATAGTAACCATTTTGTGTGTTTGCTAAGAATATTAAAATGGTGTACATCATTGTAATTTTTTTTTTTTTTTTTTTTTTTTTTTTAAAGATTGTCACAAATTTCCCAATAATAGAAAGGAAAAATAATTGTGAGTCGAACTAGTACTCCATTACATAGAAAATGAAGCTAGTTACGGTGAAGCAATAAGTATTATAACTACTTGCAACAAAATACTTCACTTATCTTAAGAAAAAAGATATTGATTTTTCTTATTAGTTGAATTAGTTGAAGTTGAAATCGATTTCACGAACTCTTGTTCGCGTCGTCAGTCAAAGAAAACCACAGGAGAAAACAAATTTGTCGTTCAGGAAGTTACTATGTTATGTTTTTTTCAGTATTACCAAAAAAGTTAGTTGCCAAATAAGCATATCTTGTCCTTTACATTGACAACATCATTGGAATGGAGGTTTAATATAAAGGGCAAGATCTGCTTATTTGGCAACTACAAGGGCTGTTCAGTAAAGAATGATCATAACTTTTTTACGGCCATAATTTTTTGCACTAAAATTCAAACTTATTATATTTTATTATATTCTGTTAGCTTAATGTAAAACAAACACACTGTAGTAGTTTTATTGTTGGTACTCCTGGTTCCCGCCTGTGAGAACCACGCAAGTTCAAACATTTTTTATTTTGATTTATGAGTCACTATGTTTACAATCAACTTCACTTACTATGTTGTTGTGAAGTGAAGTTAAGTGTAAACATAGTGACTCATAAATCAAATTTAAAAATGAAGAATACTTCAGTGTTAATAATGCTTCTGCTTATAATATTTATAAGTTCAGACATGTTCAGTACTACCGCTGCAATGGAGGTAACACACGAAGAACAATATGCGGCTTTGAAATTCTGCTTTTGTCTCAACAAATCCTCAGTTGAGGCCTATACAATGTTACAGGAGGCCTATGGAGAGTCTGTTCTACCCTACAGCACAACTCGAAGGTGGTTTAAAATGTTTAAAGAGAGGAGACAATCAATTTCAAAGGAAGGTGGACCCGGTGCTCCAGTTACTGCTCTTACGGAAGAAAACATCAACCCTGCTGCTGCCATTGTGAGAGAGGATCGACGAATTACCTTAAGATCACTTTCTGAAATACTGAACATTTCATTTGGTGCCACCCACATGTTGGTGACAGAAACATTACACATGAGACGTGTTTGTGCGCGATGTGTTCCAAGACTGTTGATTCCCGAACAAACGGACATTCGTATGCAGGTCTGCATGCAGTTAAAGTTGATGTTAGATCTGGAGTTTCTTTCAAACGTAATCCTGCTGATGATACTTGGCTACATCATTTTGATCCTGAGAGCAAACAGCAAAGCTCAGTGTGGAAATCTCTCATCACCAATCCCCCCAAAAAGCAAAAGTGGTTGCTTCTGCTGGGAAAGTTATGGTCATCTCATTCTTTGATATTCATGGAATGGTTTATCAGCATGTTGTACCTGCACACACATCAGTAACTGGACAATACTACAGGGATGTCCTGGAAAACTTGCTAGTCCATATCAGGGTGAATAGACTACATTTCTATGAAGTAGGCTGGATGGTGCACCACGATAATGCGCGGCCGCATATTGCCAATGTTGTTGCCCTCCCTATAGTCCGGATTTAGCCCCATGTGACTATTTTCTATTCCCTAACTTGAAGAAACGCCTTCGTGGGAGGCATTATCCATCATCAGAAGCAGTGGTGAAGGCTGCGTAGGCGATTTTGAAGGATCTCTCAAAAATGGTTTCCAGCATGTCTTTGAAGACGCTGGGACAAGTGCATTGCATTCAGCGGAGACTATTTTGAGAAGGACCATCAAAATTATGAGGTTGAGTAAAGGTACGTTGTCAAAAAAAATTCTGATCATTCTTTATTGAACAGTTCTCGTAGCTATTTTGGCAATACTGAAAAAACATAATAACAGAGTAACTTCCTTAACGACGAATTTGTTTTCTCTTGTGGTTTTCTTTGACTGGTGACATGAACAAGAGTTTGTGAAATCGATTTCAACTTCAACTAATAAGAAAAATAAACATCATTTTTCTTAAGATAAGTGAAGTTTATTGTTACAAGTAGTTATATTTGTATAGTACTCCATGCTTCATATATTGCTAGTGTTTGCCTAGAATGCTTCCGTTAGGACCTTCTTAACATCTTAAGCTAATGTTGACTGTTGAATCTTCATTTGACGAAAAAAAAAAAAAATTGAAAATTTGCACACAAAAAAAGTATTGTAAGTTGTGAATATTATCTTAAAACTGTTCAGTACACTTCCAAATTTAAATTAATATCTGTTAATGAGAAGTTAAAAAATATGTGCTTGAGTAAAAATTCTCTTTGGTAAGGTTATTCTGTAATGAGTATAACATCATTAAATGTGTATTTAATAAATAGTAGTTAATGTCAACAAAAGGTTATAGTAATGTATGCCAATCACAGGTATCTTAAATTTCAGCTGTATACGTTGGAGACAAAAACAGTATCTTCATTCTCTTGCTTTCTGTAATTTTGTTTAAAAATGTGGTAAAAATTATTTTACTCCATCACAACGTCTCTTACTTGATTATTTATAAAACTATATATAATTTGGTTGTAGAACATGAAGGAAACTTGTGCTTTTGTTATGTCTATAAAACTAATTCACTAATATGTGTATTTTGTGTATTACTAGAAGACAAACCAAATTTTTATTTTCTGTTGCTATTTTTAGCTTTTTATACACTTGCTGTTAAATGTTTATGATTTAAATGCAGTTTTACAACCATCAGTAAGTGGATGCCATTTTGACACTGTTGTTGTTTGGTGCTTTATTTAAAATGACTGGAGATTCATGAATTGTGATACCAAAATGTTTGTATGAGTACAGTACTGTTTCTGAGAATTTGGGAATTGAAGTATGGTCAGTGTAGTGTTCAACACCCGCGTTTACTATATGCGCAGTGCCTAGTGTCAGACTCCTGTTATGGAGCAGAGGATCTCTGGAATGAATGTGAATGTGTAGTGTTCAACGCCCGCGTTTACTACTGTATGCGCACGATAAGAAGAGTGATCGGGCTCCAAGTCCACATTCGGTAAGTTTAGTTTAACTCCGTAAATATACATGACAACTATGAAATTTGAAATGCGCTATACACTGGCATCTAGTGTCCACCATATTTCGTTTTGATCAATTTCGAGGTTAATTAGCTAACCAGTTTACAACAATCGTATGTTAGAAATAGAATTTTAGTTCGTCCTTGGCAACATATACATGTTATGAGACACGTCAAAATGTATAAATACAGTATATACATAAAGTCAAATTGATTACATACAATATACACAGTAAGCAGCTTCTCTATGGTTTCATGTGGTATTCGCATAGACTAATTTACTACAAGAAATGTCATAATATAAATATTACAGGTTTGTGAATGTACTATGCTCCCAGTGCTCCTTTACATGGTTATAGTTCTAAAAATTCATTAACCATATAAAAGCAGTGTGCATGCAAACCTTAACCTTCTTAACCTTATTCTTAAAGTGTTTTAATGATGCAGCTTGTTTAAAAGAATTTGGAAGTTTGTTATATAACATCACTTTGTAGTTAAAGCTTCCTTCATAAATGCTCGTTTGGTGCGCTCGAATTGCCAGTTTATCCTTGTTACGAGTACATCAGCATTTACTTGAAAATGATTTATATTTGTATGAACATTTGTGGATGTTATGGCTCTCGAAAGGGGACACATTATTATTTGTCTACCTCCGTATAACCGTGATCTGAATGCAGTTGAGCTGGCTTGGCCAAAACTAAGGAATGTTTTCACAGAATGCAACGTTACTTGTGATATCTTCGCTTATCTTACACACTATTTTGCTGAACTGTTTTTTTCAAGGTTGACCACACTACAGAAACAAAAGAACATTAGCTCTTGCTTCTTCCCATCTGCCTGCACCACACCGTAAATCCAGTGCTCAAGTTATCTTGCGCGTACTGTACATATGGCACCGTAGACGGTGATACTGGTGATAAATGAGATGAAGATGGAGTACCGGTGGAATGAGATGGTGGGGGAAACCGGAGATCCTGGAGAAAACCCGCCCCAGTGCCATTTTGTTCACCACAAATCTCGCATGTGGTCGCCTGGGATCAAACCCATACTGCCTGAGTGAGAGCCAGGTGGTCTAACCACTCAGCCACAGCACGACCGCTGGATCTCTGGATCCAAGAGTAACCAGAATAGGTGATAAACCTGAAGCCTTTGTGAGGTTGGAGAAATGGATGTAAAGAAAGGTAATTATGGAGCGTTGGTGGAATGAATGGTGGGGCAAACTACAGAACTTAGAGAAAACCAGATGCCACTTCATTCACCACAAATCCTAAATGCCATCCCTAGGCATAAAACCCAGGCAGCTGTGGTGAGAGATGAGTCATAATCACTGTCGTGTTCATAAGTATAACATAAGATCAGATCAGGTAACATTTTAAATTTGTCCCTATAATTGGTAGTTGTACTTCCCTCCTCAAAGAAGTGTTAAGGGTTACTTTTATAGCAGTGTTTAATGCCATTCTATTTATATTGTCTCTGATCGCATTGTTCATTGGAGCTGCCGCAAAGCCGGAGATATGTGTGGGCAGAGATAGTGGTGCGCAGCGCTAAACGCTTGCCGGAAGAGATAGAGATAGCTCCGTCTTTCTTTTGTTGCATCGCGATATTTATCGAACAATCGACTACATTCTAGAACAACGACTGGAGTTATAAAAAACCCACAAAGTGTCAGAGCGGGGTCAGTTGTTAATTGAGTTTTTAGTTGTGTAAGTTGTGTGATGGTTATTGCAACAGTGGTCATTTTAAGTATACCGCTGTGATTTTTGTTTGTTTACGTGCAGCAGAGCAAACGAGACAACCTTGAAGACTGCTGTTATGTATCTCATGTCTTTTTACTGCTGCAAGGGGTGTACAAAGTTACTGCAATAAAGAGCATTTTAAATTAATTCTACGAACCCACAAAGTCACAAAATTCAGTACTGTATGCAGTACATATTAATTGAAAAAACTGTTTGTAGTTAGGATTTTTTGACACTTCTTCACTTACATTTTTATATTATTGAGGGACTAGTTTCAGAAGCCATCGTCTCCATTTTTAACCTTTAACCAGCTAACATATGTTATCATCTGCTCAGTTCTCTCTGAAATATTTTTACCCTGCTACTTCTTTGTCACCTTAAGGACATTGATCCTGTTCTTATCCTCTATCTATCTTGCATTGGTTTTCTCTTCCCCATTCTCTTTTATTATCCAATAAAAATTTAATGTTTTTCTATTTTCTAGCCCTCCGCAAACCTCTTATCTTTCTATATCTTTCATTTTTGTTCTATTTTCCAAAAACCTTCTGCATTGCTATTTTCTAGTCACCAAAGTCCCCCATTCCTATTTGTTCCACAGTTTTTTCTACCTCTGATCACCAACTCTTTGTTTCCCATTTTCTTTTGTTGATTCATATATATATCATCTTTTGTTAGGCATTTTATACCAAAATTTCAGAGTTCTTTCAATTATTATACCTTTTCTTTTGGTTTTTCCTAATTCTACTAAGGCTATTTCTAGAGTTGATCTAGGCAATCCCAACATCTGTTTAGCAAATTGTTTGTATAATTGATCTTATTTTATTACTTTTAATGTCCACCATATTTCTACAGCATGCATCTTTGACACTACCAGTGTTTCATACATTCTCTCTAACAATTTACTTGACATATCAAGTTTCGCTTGCAAATTCTTATTTGTGACATTGCTGCCTTTCATTTGGCTACCATCTTCCTGTCATGAGCTTCCTATTCTGCATTATTATTCATCATAACTTCCAGGTACTCAAATTCTTTCACAACTTCTGTGTCCCTCTAAAAACCATATTTCTTCCTTTGAAAACCATCACTTTTGACTTTTTTGTATTCACTTTCAGGTCCTGAGTTCGAATCTCGGTCAGGATGAGTTACCTGGATAAGGTTTCTTCCGGGGTTTTCCCTTATCCTGAAAGACGAATGTCAGGTAACTCTTAAGTTCTACGGACCCTGGGTTCATCTGAGCATCATTTCACCCATTCCATTCATCGTCCAATATGACTTAACATTGGAGGATGTAAATTAAAAAAAAAAAAAAAAATCCCCAATCTTCACAGAACTTTTGAATTTCATTTATTGCCCTCTGTAATCCTACTGATATTATTGCTCCTACTGTCAGATCATCTGCATATAGCAAGAGTCCTGTGTAGTGGGCTAAGTCCTGCTTTGGTTCCCTGCCACGGAGTGTCCCTGGATCGATATCCCCTCCCTGGGGAGTGTGGATTTTAAGTCCAAGGTATAGGACTGGTGCCCACTAAGTACCGTGAGGAATTTGAAGAGCTATGATAGGTAGCACCGTGATTGCATAAGCCAACTCTCTGGCTAGGGGTGCCGAGATGCTGATCACATCTCCTCCCCGCATCATTTGAATGATGGCCCACCTCTTCCTTGCATATGTGGCCGTGAGGTTGGCAGGCCTTAACCCACTAGGACTGTTGTGCTGCAGGTTGATTGATTTTTTTTTTATATTCTTGTGTCGTCCTTCATGGTCTAGGAGTAACATACCGCCCTCTAGTTCCCGAAGTTATGAGTTCAAACGTGGCAGAAGGCAATGTTTTTGTTTAGGGGTGTACAAATCCTTGGTATGGCTTCCTTCAGGAGAAAGGTAACCAGTGGTCCTGTGTCATAGATTACTGCTCGTAAAATAACCTTAAGCCTGATATAGTCCTCCCAAATGTGGACTATACGTAATGTTGCTAGAGCCTTTCGAATCAGTGCTAGGCACCTGGTTTTCCTGATCAGAGCATAAGTGCCAGTGTTCTCTGAAACAGTACTGTACCTCATATAATATTTATTGTTAATGTTGCATTATCTTTAAATTTATTAATTTTAAAAAGAGGTTTTGTATTTGGTTCTAAATCCTAATAGATAATGTTGCTTTGCTCTCTTTTACAATTGTTAGATGTACATTATTAACACCTGAATGTAGATTTCAAACTAATTTAAAACTGTAACGCATAAACATGAGTTTATTGTAATTGTAATTGCTGCTATGTCAGAAGTTCATGTAAGAAATTGTTTTGATACTTTTGTGTCATTCATATGCACTTTGTCCTGTGATTTGTAGATAACATTTTGGCTAGACGTAGTGCACAGTGAAACCTTTCTCATATGGGACATCAAAATTTAATGAATTGTATTTATTTTTATGTATGAAAACTTCTGTTTTGCTTGATTTTATTCTGTAGTATGCCTAGTCAAAACAACATCTATTAAATCACAGGAGGAAGTATGACAGCAAATTAAGACTTACGTTTCAAGAATTTCTGGAACAGAAAGTGAGGTTATAAAACTAAAAATTACATTTTTGCATAAAAATACAAAATAACTTCATTGTGTTTTGATGGATAGAGTCAACATGAAAAATCCAATGCCATGGCCGGGATTTGAACCACGGATCTACTGGTTTCCAGTAGATCCGTGGTTCAAATCCCGGCCATGGCATTGGATTTTTCATGTTGACTCTATCCATCAAATATCTTAGCCTATATACGGCTAGTGTGGAGAAATGATTAATTTCCATCAATTAACTAAAATAATAAGAGTTAAATGATGAAGCCTGGGTCTTAAGTACTTACAATAGTAAGTCGCCACGAACGGTGTATCTCGGATGCGAGAGCCCCTAGTGGTCTACCGGGGAAATATACGAGTCAACTGGAGAATTCAATGTCAGGAAGGCACGTTGGCCATGGTAGCTCAAAGGTTAAGAGCGACTGGACGGAAACCAGTAGATCCGTGGTTCAAATCCCGGCCATGGCATTGGATTTTTCATGTTGACTCTATCCATCAAATATCTTAGCCTATATACGGCTAGTGTGGAGAAATGATTAATTTCCATCAATTAACTAAAATTCATTGTGTTTTACCAAAAATAATTTCAAAACTGTTTTTTTTTTTTTTTTTTTTAGGGGTAATGCATGTTTGTGCAATTACTATTCATCAGTTAATTGAGACTGGCTTAAAGACAGTGGAACAAAGTTGGATTTTGAATGTATGTATTTTTAAAATACAGAATTTATTGGTAATATTAGATCGAAAAATTAAAGTGCATGTCTATGTTGCTGTGATAAACATTAGAGCTAATGGAGTACCGCAAAGAAAGGTTAGTGTTGGATACTTTGTATTCTAAAGGCAAAGGTGTATCTTCTCCATTAAATGGATTGGAACTTGAGGATTACCATTTCTCTAATGAAGTGCCTGGAATCTCGACACCACGTTCTTATGCCTCCCAGCTTAGGATCTGTTTGTTCCACTCTTCGATCAATATTGGATAATTTATCCTAGTCTGATGTAAAGTGGTTTGCAGTGTTTGTGATGAAGAGCAGTTGAAACTGTGTGATTAATATTAGTCATGTAAACTACCAGGGAAAGGGACTGTAGTGTAGAACTCTTTAAACAATAAAATAATAATAATAATTAACCTTCTAAAGGTTGGAGTTAAGAATTTAATGTTAAAGGTGCTAAAAAATCTTAATGAGTGAGCTCTAAGCTTTATGACTTAGTTTATAAAATTTACCTGATAGAGGGTTGATAGTAGTTTCAAGCTTGGTACCTATTCTTGTCAGTATTTGTAATTATTTTTGTATTTCTGTTCTAGTCAAGATGCTGCTGTACTAAAAATGCTTGCTATATTTTGTTTCATTTGTAGCAAATTGAAAATAAATTTATTTTAATTTAAAAAACTTTTCATTGCTCACGTTGCCTACCCTTTAACATAACCTCTTTCTAGGAACAGAAGCAGTGTATCTCCTGACCAGGACAAAGTGTTTTAAAGATTGTTTTCAGTAATACTTAGCTCACCACAAATCTTCAGCAGATATTACACAAATATAAATATTTGTTACTAAATCGCCACTTAACTTAAGAAATTGATATTAATATTTTTTTCTTCTTTCTAATGAAGATTGATTTCGAAGGCAAATCTCATTCGTCCTCAGTTCAAAACAAACTCCGTTGTCAAGGAAATCTCGGTTACCATGTTTTTTCTTTTGTTATGTTATGTTTTCAGCATTACCAACATCTGAAGACGAAACAGACCTAAAAACAGAATCAATTG
Source organism: Mantis religiosa (assembly GCA_030765055.1). Lineage (NCBI taxonomy): Eukaryota > Metazoa > Arthropoda > Insecta > Mantodea > Mantidae > Mantis > Mantis religiosa. The sequence goes on from CM060947.1 coordinate 24,336,956, forward strand.
CCGGTATGTCAAAGTTCATTATGCAATGTTTATTTTTTAAAATAAATATCTTTTCCCAAATTATGAAATCTATGGGACCATTTAATTGTTTTAGTAATTTAACTTCAGGATTTATTTCATGGTTAAATGACCAAAAATGATCTGCTATGGCCGATTTATCAGTTTGTTTATATTTAATACAATTTTGAGCCGAACTAATACTCAATGCTCCATTTATTGCTAGTATTTACCTAGAACGCGTTTCGTTAGGATCTTCCTAACATCATCAGCTGTTGTCGACTAACGAAACGCGTTCTAGGTAAATACTAGCAATAAATGGAGCATTGAGTATTAGTTCGACTCAAAATTGTATTAATTTTGTGCTTCATTGTATCATAGTCCTTAAACAACGGAATATTGTTTATATTTATTACGAAAATGTTCTTTCTTTCTGGTTTCCAAACTGTTTCGTCTTTCCAATATAAACCTTATCACAATCTAAACAATTAAATTGATAAATACCAGATTTTTTATTATTAGGAATTTTATCTTTTTTAGAAAATTGTAGTAAATTTTGAATACTATATTTATTTTGAGGAACTAAAGTTATACCAACTTCTTTAAAAAAAATTGAAAATGTCTAAAGGATGGTAAGTACATTTTTTAAAATTATAATCGTCTTTTATTTTTTTAAGAGTAGAAATATCATTAACAGTTTTTTGATATTTAAATTTTTCAATCTTCTTTTGTATAAAATATTTATTAAAACCATTAATTAAAGCAGTATTAATATGTTTATATTCTTTATTAAATTCCTCTTTATTCAGGGGTATATTTAATCTATAAATCAAACTATTAAAAACAGCAAATTTATTTGAAAAAGGGTTAAAACTTTTATTTTTTATGTAATTATCAATATGAGTAGATTTCCTATAAATACCAAAATCTAATTTGTTATTATTGCTTATTTTCAAATCTAGAAAAGGAAGAAATCCATTAATTTCAGTTTCTAATATAATTTAAAAAAAATTACTTACCATCCTTGGGTTAATAAACATTTTAATTTTTTTTTTTTTTTTTAATGCAGAAATGAGCTGCTATTGCTGGTCTGAAGATCATGAAATTGAAGATAGCACAGAATTACTAAAATACGTACAAAAACATAGTGAACTCGTCATATGGGAGAGGATATACATAGAAAAACATAAAAACCAACTAATGAACTTTGAAATCCCGCTAGAAGAGAATCCCACATTTCAGTTCATCACTAAATCAACAGATGGCAGCAACAACCCCAGAATTACCCACACCGCTGGATCTAGCGTCAGTCGCACAAGAGCCGTAGATGCAAACGAAGATTTGCGAAACATGTCCTCAAAATAGGTACGAAAGTGAAGCAGATGTGTAAAACATGCGACTCATCTAAAATTTAATAATTTTTCGCTTCACTGTGGTGTTCCAATACAGTTGAATCTCGATATATGAAAAATTATAGTTCAATTCACTTTTCCACATCCGACAATTTGCCATTTTATATCAACATCCACTTTATTTCGCCCCATGTTCAGTTTTATTGAAGGAAAAAAGCCATCCACCTAGCAATGTTCTTGTAAAATCCACAACTGACACTAAAAACAGAGGGAATCTATTCTTTTATCAGCGCCACTAACCTCCAAAATCATGATGTGGCCATAACAGCAAAGCATCCAGTTGCTATGAACTTCAAGTGCAATAGTATTTTAGGGAAAGGCTATCTTAACCTTACAAAACAGGAACATCTGGCATTAAATGTGAATAAAAAGGCTTCATACATTTTTAAAACAAAAAGTGACAGCAGCCCAACAACCACTTTAACTAAGTCTCCTTCCATTACAAAATTCATGCTGCCAAGTGCAACCATTCAAGAGCAAATTAATTTTTTCTCATAAAAAACTGGATCATTTTTAACCAGTTTTCTTAATCCCGAAATCATAATAATATCCATAGTTTTAAAGAGAGTGAGTTTTTGAGATTTCACAAAAGCTTAAGGACAGGAATGAAACACCTGATATTTAGGTGTGTCCTTAAACTTTTGACACTGTAGATTTCATTGGTCATAAAAGACAATATTTTAATCAAAATAGTTAAACATTTTTTCATGCAAAGGGTACTGTGGGGTGGAAAGATTTTCTTGAAAATTGTGGTGCATTCTAGAAAGATGAATTTTAAATACAAGTTTTGGATTTAACTTGTTCAATTACTTGTACTGATCATTTATTAATTGAAATACGAGCTGAATCTTTCCTGGCGACGTATATGTTCTAGACGTTCTCGCTTTGAGCCAGGTAAGCAGATGTTGAGACATCGACGTTTCGGGAGCGTACATCTCTCCCATCTTCAGGATGTTGAATGACTTAGGGCTGGGGTGACCCATACATATACTGGTCGCCAAGAAAATGACGCGAACCAATCAGCGAGCGGGCTCGCGTTGGTGAATATGACAACCTCTCAGAAAACACTGCTGCTCTGGTCGCTGCTCAGTAAGCCAGATCTGTGTTTCCTGGGTCTCTCTTTTTCGAGTTTTAATGCAGGATTCCATGCTGCACTAAATTGTAGCCCAGCATCTCGGTTAAGAGTGACTCTCTCTGCCGAGATAGCCAACACCTCCTTAACTCTGCGCTCCCAGTAGCCACTGCATTTTGCCAAAATAGTGGTGAGACCTAAGTTAGCCCTATGGTCTTGCTGGAAGCAATGTTCCGCCAGCCCAGACTTTTCAGGTTGCAACAGTCTGATGCTTCTATCATGTTCTTTGATCCTGGTAGCTATGGTCCTGCCGGTTTCTCCGATGTACGGCACTCCGCATTCACATGGAATGCGGTACACCCCCGGAACGTTTAGTTGTAATTGGTCTTTGACCAGTCTCATAAAGTGTCTGATTTTTGCAGGCGGTTTGTGAATAGTTTTTATGTTATTAATTATTATTATTATTCAATGTCTTAAAACGTAATTTCAGTGAAATCTTAATATCAATTTCTTTTGAGAGGAATGCAATAGTTTCCTACATACTCACACAGGGTAGAACTACTTTTCTACAAGTGATGCAAGAGATTCACTTAAGTCCAATGTACGCTAATGTATATCCAGAAGGAGATGAAAAGATAGATGTCGACTAGTCAAACTGCTTCTCTTATAGCAGCAAACATGCACAATATCTGTAATTATTTCAGCCAACTTCTGCAAAAGCTCTCCAGACATGTGAAATGAATTGTGTAACATGTGGTATCAGCAGCCAGTAATTTTTGGAAAGTCCTAACCACACTTGCTTATGTTCAAACAAAGATGCTTGGACTGGGAAAATGTTATTTGTATCAATCCTACTTCATACAACCAGTCATTTGACATAACAATAATGGAGTGTTGGTTTGGAGAATAAAGTATGAACTTGTGGAGAATATCTGACTCAGTTACTGTTAGGTGTACATCATCCCCATATATTGCAGAATGTAGTCCCAGCCATGTCCTTCAAATCAATGATTGTAAGATAGGATGACTGTCAAGCACAGAAATCTGGATACAAATAAGTCAGCTTGCAACGTTCATATAGCCAACGGTTATCTTCAGTGAGCACATACTATAGTAAGAGGGAGGGGGATATGTAAACAAGAGTGCACCCAAGGATAGTCAGATGGAAATAAAAAGTTGAACACAATTAATTATAATTTTACTTTACAAGTTTGGTAGTAATTACATGTTATGGTATGCTCATTGGAGGCATTTTCAATCACCAGTTTCTTTACGAAAATTGCAATTACAATCTACCAATTGTCCTGCATTCTGTTTGTGTGGTGAAGTAACTGCCAGCTCAGTACCACTTACACATAACTTGAATCTTCATTCCCTGTATGAACATTACAAGCCTACAAATGAGTATTGCATGCAAAGGCAAACAGATAGGCAAACTACATAGAATAATATAATTTTGAGTCAAATTAGTTCTCCATGTTCGACATATTGCTAGCGCCTAGAATGCGTTTTGTTACAGACTTTGAAGCAGAAACCGTAGCCTTCCGATGCTATAAGCAAGTGAGGGAGGATAAAACTATATAAATTATTAGCAAAAGTGGAATGTGTCATGCAAGCAAAGGAACACTAGATGCACGAGAAAGGGGACTAGGGAGACAAGAAGGCACAGTTCCCCTTAGGAATGCAAGGTGGTCGAGAAATGTGAGAAAAAGTCGGAATATATCCCGCCATGACCCCAAGGGTCATAAATCCTGGTGCATAAATAAATGAGGGGGGTGGAAGACCAATCAGGTTAACTATATGGAAAACAAACCTCCAATAAAAATTACTATACGTCACATGATAGGGGCAAAACAGTCATGAACTAGAAAAGAGGCGGAGATAGATGACAGTGTAAGGTGAGGGTGCAAAAAGGCGAGGCAAGTCGCGGCAACTTCATCTGGGGCATTTCAGCGGATAGACTCCTTGGCAGTTGAATACGTAAAGTGACGGGACTGTGTATAGGTAAAACTTACTTAGGGGTGAGTGAGTGTGTGGTGTTTTAGGGCCCGTCGACAAGGTCATTCGGGCACTTACTTAGGTTTGGGAAAGTGAAATGGGGGTAGCGTAAAGGAAGGCGTGGTACAAATGTAGTGGCGAGCAAGTGAGATAGGGAGCGATCTTATAATATAAATGTCACATCAATAAACTGGTGCGAGAAACCAACAAGAAAGCATTGTGTAGTTCAATTCACACGCTGGATCCTGGGAGAGAGTATACTTATGCTCACCTTTATCTACAAAGGAGAATAACCTGCTAGTCCGGAACATAATCTGCTCTTCTGTGCTTGCATCCTACATCAAAAGGATCCTGACCTCGAACACCTCTCCCCATCCCAACGATGCCAAATGCCTTTTCCCGAACCAGCATTGTACCCACCGATTCCCGCATCAACTTCCTAACATCCTCACAGTGGAAGTGTCACTACTCTGCTCTATGTGGGGCCTGTGTCAAAAATGTGCTGCAGAATAGAACTGTAATGCCCAATACTGAAGTGTGGAAAGTGCCGCATGCAGCCACTTACAAGTAGCTGCTGGACATACCTCGTCAGCTCTGTTCTGTGTATGGGGCAATGCACTCCTTACGTACACCATATGTAGTAGACCACTGCCCATCAGAGGTAAACAATCCCTCCCAAACAATGCTGTGCTGTTATGCCTATATGTTCCTATGTATTCTGGACTCATTTTCGGGAACTTTTAGCTATACTCCACACACAGGCCCCATATAGAGCAGAGGAACTATCAAATTCTCAAGCGAATACAGTATAAGCACAGCGATAGTTCCCTTGTGAGCTAATGTCGACTTAATTTTAATTGGGTAAACTCTTGGTGATGACTGGAGCATCTCTGTTGTTATCCTGATGAACTTCAAGTTTAACAGTCGACATTAGCAGAGGATTTTAGAAAGGTCCTAACGAACTGTGTTCTAGGTAAACACTAGAAATATATGGAGCATCGAGTACTAGTTGACTCAAAATTATATTAATTTTGTGCTTCATTGCATCATAGTCCTTACTCATTAAATAGAATAGTCAACATAAAAAATTCAATGCCACGGCTGGGATTTGAACCATGGATCTCCTGGTTGTCGTCCAGTCGCTCTAAACCATTGAGTTACCATGGCCAACTTGCCGTCATGACATTAAATTCTCCATTTGACTCGTATATTTCCCTGGTAAACCACTAGGGGCTCTCATATTCGAGATACACCATTTGTGGTGACTTACTATCATAAGTACTTCAGTCCCAATCCCAGGCTTCATGATTTAACTCTTATTTTTTTAAGTTAATTGATGGAAATTAATCATTTCTTCATACTAGCTGTATATAGGCTAAGGTTTTTGATGGTTAGAGTCAACATGAAAAATTCAATGCCACGGCCAGGATTTGAACCACGGATCTCCTGGTTTCCGTCCCATTGAGCTACCATGGCCAACTTGCCATCATGATATTAAATTCTCCATTTGACTCCTACACTTCCCCAGTAAACCACTAGGAGCTCTCATATTCGAGATACACCGTTTGTGGTAACTTACTATTGTAAGTACCTGAGTCCCAGGCTTCATCATTTAACTCTTATTAAAGTATAAACTTGAAAGAAGCGTAGGGACAGTGAAGCACAAATTAGTACAAAAGTGAATCGAGAATATATTGACACATTGCTTCACTCACACTGTTTATTCACAGGACATGTTTCAAGAGCTCTTGCTCCTATTCTCAGCTGATACTCGACTGTGAATAAACAGTGTGAGTGAAGCAATGTGTCAATATATTCTCGATTCACTTTTGTACTAACTCTTATTACTTTAGTTAATTGATGGAAATTAATAATTTCTTTACACTAGCCTTATATAGGCTAAGGTTTTTGATAGAGTCAACATGAAAAATTCAATGCCACGGCCAGCACTGAATGGCATTGAATTGAATTTTTTCATGTTGACTATCTATCAAAAACCTTAGCCTATATACGGCTAGTATGAAGAAATGATTAATTTCCATCAATTAACTAAAATACATAGAATAGATTACAACACAAGATTATATGCAACAACATTCATTCATGTTTACTGAAAATAAAGGCGTAAGATAATCTCCCAACATTAGGGAAAAGAGATCTCTTAAAATATAAAGACATTTCTGGCAAATAGGTAATTCAAAGCTCTCTTGGACCTGTATGAATAGAGTTAACTGTTAGAAATCAGAAATATTTTGTTATTCAAAACTCTTAATATTGGATGCATAAAGTGGATTGTATGCTAAGAGTATGCTGCAGGATAAGTCAACATAAACTCAGGAAGGTTATATATGTCAGTATTTCTCAAAGTATTAATTCGATGGAAAATATTACAAACAAATATGTCAGGACTAGCTATGGGAAGCCCGCTATCACCATTTTTGGCCAATCTATACATGAGCTTTTTCGAAACACATATTACTAAAGCCTTCCCTCATATGTTTAAAACATGGTACAGATACGTAGACGACATCTTTGCAATAGTGCCCTACAAACTAATAGATGATGCTTTGAAACTACTCAACCTGCAAGAACCCAGCATACAATTCACAGTAGAAACTGAAGAGGACTGTACTCTACCTTTTTTAGACCTTAAAATCAAAAAAGGCAATGAAAAACTAGAATTTGGCATCCATAGAAGAGCAACACACACAGATAATTACATCAAAGCAAATAGTTTCAACCCAATTCCACACAAACATGCAACCATCAACAGTCTGACACACAGATTAGTAAATCTACCTCTCAGCCAGCAAGAATATCAAAACGAATACCATCAAATCTTAAAAACTGCAATTAAAAATGGATATGGAAAAAATCTTGTAGATAAAAAACTAAAATTATTCAAACTTCAAAAGAAATTAAAACAGATCACAGCTCTCACACCAATAAAACAAGAAACTAGATTTGCTAAATTTACTTACCACCCCTGGGCCACAAAAAAGTTCCAAAAAATATTCAAGAAATACAATATAACATTGGCACCAAAAAACAATTACAACATTAAAAACCTACTTCACAGTAATAATACTGATAAGATAAAACCAGAGGAAAAGTCAGGCATTTACAAAATTAAGTGTAAAGACTGTGAAAAAATTTACATAGGAAGGACAAAAAGGAACATAGGCACTAGAAAGAAAGAACACTTCAGGCACTTAAGATACAAAAATATTGATAAGTCCGCAATAGCAGCTCATTTCTGGTCTGAAAATCATGAAATTGAAGATAGCACAGAATTACTAAAATACGTACAAAAACATAGTGAACTCGTCATATGGGAGAGGATATACATAGAAAAACATAAAAACCAACTAATGAACTTTGAAATCCCGCTAGAAGAGAATCCCACATTTCAGTTCATCACTAAATCAACAGATGGCAGCAACAACCCCAGAATTACCCACACCGCTGGATCTAGCGTCAGTCGCACAAGAGCCGTAGATGCAAACGAAGATTTGCGAAACATGTCCTCAAAATAGGTACGAAAGTGAAGCAGATGTGTAAAAATTGCGACTCATCTAAAATTTAATAATATTAATTCTTTATTTATTTCAAAAAGTAAAACTTCACTAAAAAAGTAAAATCTATGTTACACTGAGTACACTTTAAAGGTAAGATCACTGCATTTTACCACAAATTAGAACATAAATTAAGCACATCACATAAATCTTACGTATATGCACTAAAATGTTTCCATTTTTTAGTCTACGAGTCTATATAAAATATACATTTGGCAAGTGTTGTGTTAAATTTGATTTTAAGATAATATTCACCATAAAACACAAAATAAAACCTCCGTCTTATAAAAGTAAAAAACATTTCAATAAAACTGTTGATTAATCGAAACTGATAATGAAGCAATTATTACTTTGTCCTGTGTATGACAAGTGAGTTCGTTTAAGAAGCACCAAATGGTTTTTCAGTAAATTTGCGTGTTCTGATAGAGTCTGGGCTGTACTTTGTTATGTCAGCAGGAAGTTCATGGCGTATCAGTATTCTTTTCTCTTCTGCTGTTGATATTGTTTCCAAATAGCCAAGCCAATAGATCACGAGTCCTGGACCAAACCTGTAAAATGCAAATAACTTGTCATCATTATAGTATTTTACTCATGTATATGAGATACAAGGGCTGTTCAATAAAGAATGATCACAATTTTTTTTGACCTTTACACATCCTCATAATTTTGATGGTCCTTCTCAAAATAGTCTCCCCTGAATGCAATGCACTTGTCCGAGCGTTTCTGCCAGTCTTCAAAGACATTCTGGAAACCATTTTTTGAGAGACCCTTCAAAATCACCTCTGCAGCCTTCACCACAGCTTCTGATGATGGATAATGCCTCCCATGAAGGCGTTTCAAGTTAGGGAATAGAAAAAAGTCACATGGAGCTAAACCCGGACTATAGGGAGGGTGAGGGATGCACTTCACATTGATTTTTGCAAGATATTCAGCAACAACATTGGCAATATGCAGCCGCGCATTATCGTGGTGCAGCATCCAGCCTGCTTCATGGAAATGTGGTCTTTTGCGCCTGATATGCGCTTGCAATGTTTTCAGGACATCTCTGTAGTATTGCCCAGTTACTGATGTGTGTGCAGGTACAACATGCTGATAAATCATTCCATGAATATCAAAGAATGAGATGACCATAACTTTCCCAGCACAAGCAACCACTTTTGCTTTTTTGGGGGTTGGTGATGAAGGCGACTTCCATTCTGAGCTTTGCTGTTTGCTCTCAGGATCAAAATGATGTAGCCAAGTTTCATCAGCAGTGATTACGTTTGAAAGAAACTACGGATCTTCCTCTAACATCAATCTTAACTGCATGTTACCTCCATTGCAGCGGTAGGCAATATTGAACATGTCTGAACTTGCCTGGTTCTCACAGGCAGGAACCAAGAGTACCAACAATGAAACTATACTCCTCCACAGGAGAGTAAGTCTCCGAGGGGCGAGACGCAGGGGGGTTGTAGAAGGTTCCCACACCCTCCCTGGGCAGGTTTATGACACCCCATGTCAGTACAGTTACAGACCATTCAAAAACATTAACGGCTTCTACTTTTGTGAATGAATCTTCTTGATTTTAATGTACAGATTGAATAGGGCGCATGTTTTTTTAACGGTCTGTTCCTTGTGTACCAGGCGTTCTCTGCCACACACATTCCTTACAGGGATCTTCTTTGCGTTACTATACTATACTATGGCGTGTTTGTTTCACATTAAGCTAACAGAATATAATAAGATTGAATTTTAGTGCGAAAAATTATCACCGTAAAAAAATTATGATCATTCTTTACTGAACAGCCCTCGTGTTACAAGCCAATATCTCCAGTATTCTCCTCTGAATATGGATATGTTAAATGCACTGCATGGGCAAAGCACACATCAATTAGTTAAGGGGTTCTTATGGCTGGTTTGCGATAACTGCAGGTACAGAAAGGACAACGGTTCATAGCATCCTATGAAGAAAAATGGGAATGCATTTTGGTAGCAAAATGGAAAGCTGTTTTTGAACTTTAGGACATAATTTGTAACTATCTAATGATATTTTTTTACCTGCTTCCAATTCCGCCAAGCTAATACAGGTTACTCAATGTGAAAATTTGATAGTTTACATATTTTCTAAATACCAATCCATCATCATTTTCAATTTCTCTAGTTGTACCATGCTTCATTCTTTTAAGAGGGCCATTCGGATATGATTTACAATTGTGTTCTTTCAAATATACTACTCAATCTATGAGCAAGTCTTATCATAAGATGATAATAATATTAATACGCCACTAGATGGCATTTGTCAATACAGAGTATAGTGAAAAGGCAGCACTTGTTTGTTATCAGGTAGAGAAATCCATGGACAAAATGGAAGGCGACTATCACGGACAAAGATGGGCTGCATGGGTTTTATGGAGGGAAGGCGTCAAAAAAGCAGATATTCATAAACTTTTAAACGTTGTTTATAGGCAACAAGCTCTTGCACAGAAAACCATTTCCAACTGGATCGCTGGGCTCACCAATGGGAGGGAATCGGCAAGCAAGAATGTGAGTACTGGTCATCCCTCAAAATTGCGATCTCCAAGGAACATTAGATTGTGTCTGAATTGATTACGGCTGAGAGGCTTTGATGAATTGGAATCGCAGACAAGGCTCGGCTGTGCAACCCTGCACACCATTATCCATGATGATTTGGATATGAAGGTGTGTGCACACTGGATTACACAGGAATTGACACAGATTCAGAAGGAGAACCGTGTTGAAGTCTGTCGTCAGCTATTGGAAAAAAACAATAATCAAGATTTTTTTGGGAGATACTGACAAATCATGGTGTCACTACCATACACCCAAGAAGAAAATCTAATCCTGCAATGGCAACATATTGGGAGTCCCCAGTTCAAGTAATTTCATTCTGCTCTATCTGCAGGTGGGCAGAAGATCTCCATCTTTTGGGACACTTGTGGCATACTGCTATTGGACTGGCTTCCACAAGGTACAACTGTCAACAGCAGGATGTTCTGTAATTCCCTTACACAACTTAGTCGCAGGATTCAACAACGACAAAAGAGAAAGTAGTGCAAAGAAGTGCTCCTCCAGCACAACAATGCGTGGCCATACACCAACAATATGAGGGTGGTCTGAAAAGTTTCAGACCTCAAGAAGAAGATAGCAGCACTCATAAATAAGTGCTAGTGAATTTCGTTGTTCATCTGTTGACAGTTACTCACCAAAGTTTCAGCAATTTTGGATGCTCAGTTATGTAAGTCATTTGAATGAAATTATGTGTGTTTTTATGAAAATGGATAAAATCGAGTATCGAGCTGTCATTAAATATTTATTTTTGAAAGCAATACCCCTACGCAAATCAAAGGTGAGTTGGATTCTGTGTATGAGGACGCTGCATCAACATTTACCACAGTGAAATTTTGGGCAGTTGAATTTAAACGTAGCCATAAGAGCTTGGGAGATGATGAACGTTCAGGACATCCAAAAACTACAACTAACGACTAAAACATTGCCAAAATTCACCAAATGGTGCTAGATGACTGCCAAATTAAAATGAGAGAGATAGCAGAAGCTATCAACATGTCAAAAGAACATGTATATCATATATTAAATCAACATTTAGACACAAGAAAGCTGTCCGCACATTGGGTACTGCGTTTGCTCCTGTTAGACCAAAAACGTGTTCCAATGAACATTTCCAACGCTCTGTTGGCATGAGTTTTGGTGCTGATTAATTACTGTAGATGAAACTTGGATACACCATTATACACCTGAAACAAAAATACAGTCCTAACAGCAGATTGCAAAGGGGAAACCGGCTCCAAAAAAACCAAAACCTGTTTTTTTGGGATAGTCGTGGAGTTATTTTAATTGATTATCTTCAAAAGGGAAAAAACATTACATGGGCATACTACGCATCATTATTTGACAAGCTAAGGCATAACTTGCAGAAAAATGGCCACATTTTCAGAAAAAGAAAATCCTGTTTCACCAAGACAACACCTCAGTGGTTGCAATGGCGAAAACCCACGAATTATGGTTTGAACTGCTTGACCATCCACCTTACTCACCAGATCTAGCCTCAACCAACTTCATTTTGTTGCCCCATCCGAAAATTGCGCTCAGAGGACAGAGATTTTCGTTAAATGAAGAGGCAATCACCTTCATGAATAAATTATTTCACAGAGAAAAACACCTATTTGGATGGGTTACAGAGATGGGAACATTGCTGGTAAAAGTGTGTAGAGTTACAAGGAGACTATGTTAAAAAATAAAAAGAAAATTTTGAAAAAATGTCTTGTATCTTTATTAGGTCGCAAACTTTACAAAGACCACCCTCGTATGATAACTGCTAAGTTTGCATCACTGGGGTTCATTGTTGTGTCACACCCAAAATATTCACCGGATCTTGCTCCATCTGACTATGCTCTATTAAACGGCATGAAGAATGTGCTGCAAGGGAAAAGATTCTACAACAATAAAAAATTGCAGGCAGATGTTCATGAGTGCATGCATAATAATGGTTCTGTGATGCAATAATAAAGTTGCCAGGAAGGTGGCAGCAATATATTGACATCAACAGAGTGTATATTGAGAAGTACTTGTACACTGATTCATGCTCATTAATAAATAAGGTACAAAAACTCTATTGTAAATCATTTCTGAATGCTTCTTGTATTAATAGAGTACCTTAAAGTTATTTGTTGTTCGAGATTTAACTGTATTGGAACACCACAGTGAAGCGAAAAATTATTAAATTATAGATGAGTCGTACTTTTTACACATCTGCTTCACTTTCGTACCTATTTTGAGGACATGTTTCGCAAATCATCGCTTGCATCTACGGCTCTTGTGCGACTGAAGTTAGATCCAGCGGTGTGGGTAATTCTGGGGTTGTTGCTGCCATCTGTGGATTTAGTGATGAACTTGAATGTGGGATTCTCTTCTCTCTCATTAGTTGGTTTTTATGTTTTTCTATGTATATCCTCTCCCATATGACGAGTTCACTATGTTTTTGTACGTATTTTAGTAATTCTGTGTTATCTTCAATTTCATGATTTTCAGACCAGAAATGAGCTGCTATTGCGGACTTATCAATATTTTTGTATCTTAAGTGCCTGAAGTGTTCTTTCTTTCTAGTGCCTATGTTTCTTTTTGTCCTCCCTATGTAAATTTTTTCACAGTCTTTACACTTAATCTTGTAAATGCCTGACTTTTCCTTTGGTTTTATCTTATCAGTATTATTACTGTGAAGTAGGTTTTTAATGTTGTAATTGTTTTTTGGTGCCAATGTTATATTGTATTTCTTGAATATTTTTTGGAACTTTTTTGTGGCCCAGGGGTGGTAAGTAAATTTAGCAAATCTAATTTCTTGTTTTATTGGTGTGAGAGCTGTGATCTGTTTTAATCTCTTTTGAAGTTTGAATAATTTTAGTTTTTTATCTACAAGGTTTTTTCCATATCCATTTTTAATTGCAGTTTTTAAGATTTGATGGTATTCGTCCTCAAAACGTCAACAAGTCCTCAAAATAGGTACGAAAGTGAAGCAGATGTGTAAAAAGTACGACTCATCTATAATTTAATAATTATTATTTGTTGTTGTTTGTTAATTTATACTATTGTCCTTTTTGAAGCAATAAACAGCTCTGAATTACAAATAAACAAACCAAATGAAATTTTTGCTAGAAATACCAACACTCAATTGATCTGAGGCACTTGCGACGCACATTTGCTGGAATTTCTTCCAATATCACTTTCCTAGCCTTGAGATCTAACAGCTGCTTCATGTCGTGACTGCATTAATAATTTTTTTAGTGAAGAGTCACCTATATGCAGTATGGATCTAATATGCTGTCCCTGAGAATAAGAAAATTACAGTTTAACCAAGTCTTCTTTCCTATTCCTGTCCATTATGAACACTCACACTATAATGTTCTCTTCTGGTATCTCTTGGTTACTGTGAACCAGCTTTTAGTTTCCATCACAAATGAAAGCAATAGCAACTATTTTCCACCACAGCGACTATTTTAAGCTAAAGTACTCATTTCTTTTAAACTCAGTTCAAGAAAAATTTATAACAATTCTTGAATCATCCTCAAAGCTTCTCTATGAATTTAGGATTCATAATGTTTAATTACTGTTAATAATTATAAAATGAAAGCCTTAATGTTACCCATGGAATGGCCACTTTTAAGGAAACTTCAGAAGCATTGATCTGGACAGGATTTGAACCTGCAATCTTGGTATTAGTAGGCTAGCATTTAACCAAATGACCACCCACTAAATATTTATTTGAAAAACTATTTTTAGTCGGCTTTTAACACTTTTGTTACTTACATTTTCATATTATTGAGGGATTACTACATGGCAAAGCGAGAAGAGATGTTTTAATTCTTTCATGGAAGTGTTGAAAACAGTGTTGTAATAAATTAAATTTAAAGGGAGTCTATTAATGACACTAAACAACACTTACTTTTTTTGTAGTGTCATTAATCCACTCCCTTTAAATTTAACGAGATGTTTACCTCAGCTTATCACACATCCACGGTGAGTCCAGTTATGTATACTCAGTTCAGATATAATCATGTCTTCTGGATAGCAATGTGTCATACATCGGCAGGCGCAAGAAATCATATTATATAGACACACGCAGCTTCCACTAGCTCTATTTGTGTTTCACAACTTACTGTATGTCAAATTACTAATAATTCACTCTTCTAATCGACCAGATAAGACCCGATAAGGAATGATGGTAGCGCTGGTCACCTGAAGGTCAATACGCATCAACGCTCTGTCAAGTAATACTTTTGGAAGCCATTGTGTCCCTTTTCAACCTTCAGTTGGGACCTTCGAGGTTGAAAATGAAAGCAACAGTTTCTGTAATTTCTCCTTCAATAATATGAAAATGTAAGTGACTAAGTGTTAAAAACTGACTACAAACATCGAGATTTAACTGTATTGGAACACCACATTGAAGCGAAAAATTATTAAATTTTAGATGAGTCGTATTTTTTACACATCTGCTTCACTTTCGTACCTATTTTGAGGACATGTTTCGCAAATCTTCGTTTGCATCTACGGCTCTTGTGCGACTGAAGCGACTGAAAATATTATAAACAAATTTCAGGACTAGCTATGGGAAGCTATCACCATTTTTGGCCAATCTATAATTGAGCTTTTTCGAAACACATATTACTAAAGCCTTCCCTCATATGTTTAAAACATGGTACAGATACGTAGACGACATCTTTGCAATAGTGCCCTACAAACAAATAGATGATGCTTTGAAACTACTCTACCTGCAAGAACCCAGCATACAATTCACAGTAGAAACTGAAGAGCACTGTACTCTACCTTTTTTAGACCTTAAAATCAAAAAAAGCAATGAAAAACTAGAATTTGGCATCCATAGAAGAGCAACACACACAGATAATTACATCAAAGCAAATAGTTTCAACCCAATTCCACACAAACATGCAACCATCAACAGTCTGACACACAGATTAGTAAATCTACCTCTCAGCCAGCAAGAATATCAAAACGAATACCATCAAATCTTAAAAACTGCAATTAAAAATGGATATGGAAAAAACCTTGTAGATAAAAAACTAAAATTATTCAAACTTCAAAAGAGATTAAAACAGATCACAGCTCTCGCACCAATAAAACAAGAAATTAGATTTGCTAAATTTACTTACCACCCCTGGGCCACAAAAAAGTTCCAAAAAATATTCAAGAAATAGAATATAACATTGGCACCAAAAAACAATTACAACATTAAAAACCTACTTCACAGTAATAATACTGATAAGATAAAACCAGAGGAAAAGTCAGGCATTTACAAGATTAAGTGTAAAGACTGTGAAAAAATTTACATAGGGAGGACAAAAAGAAACATAGGCACTAAAAAGAAAGAACACTTCAGGCACTTAAGATACAAAAATATTGATAAGTCCGCAATAGCAGCTCATTTCTGTTCTGAAAATCATGAAATTGAAGATAGCACAGAATTACTAAAATACGTACAAAAGCATAGTGAACTCGTCATATGGGAGAGAATATACATAGAAAAGCATAAAAACCAACTAATGAACTTTGAAATCCTGCTAGAAGAGAATCCCACATTTCAGTTCATCACTAAATCAACAGATGGCAGCAACAACCCCAGAATTACCCACACCGCTGGATCTAGCGTCAGTCGCACAAGAGCCGTAGATGCAAACGAAGATTTGCGAAACATGTCCTCAAAATAGGTACGAAAGTGAAGCAGATGTGTAAAAAATACGACTCATCTAAAATTTAATGACTACAAACAGTTTTTCAAACAATTTTGACATCACTGTTACTACATTCCCCCAATCATACATAAATATTTTTGTTAACAGCACTGTCAATTACGAGGATTATATGAGCCCTGACAGTGTGCTGAAATTTAGAATCACAGAAATATTTTTACATGCCAGTAAATATGACATGGAACTATCATCTTTAAGCGCGTTTAAAAACTTTTGAGCCGAGATGAGTTTGAACCTGTTACCAGTCTACTAGACCTAACCAACTGAGCCACTCAGACAGACATCAAAAAGTAATAACTTTGTGCAAGACAGTACTAACATACATCTCAATATATGGAGAAATTTAAGAACTTTATTTGCCATGAACTACGATCCTAAATGAATGTTCTTACCTGTTCCAGTATCGAATATACTGGTCGTTGTAATATGTCTCGTGAATTTCTTCATCTCCAAATATAGCCTTGCTCTCGATCCACATGATAGGTGCTCCATTGATTGCAATTGGCAAATCCAGCTTAACATCTGGAGTTTTGTCAAAACCAAATTTTCTTAATGCAGCTTCGTCTTGAACAACAAGGTTATTCTTCTTCACCCATTGTAACAGGAGAATTTCATAGTGATGACCTATTGATCTGTGAATTATAGAAATATTTTGTTACTCTATTCTTAGCACAAGTCTTTTTACTTTAGATGAAACCTTGATAGTAGTATTGGAAAGTATTCATTTCTTGATACAGTAGAAGCCTGAAATAGCACAGTTGTTGGGGGACATTTATTACCGCCATGTTACCTTACTGCAGTATATAGGGATGCAACACTATTTCTTGACTGACTGTGAAATGTTTTGGATCCTAATAAAAAAGAAAACGAAAACAATTGTGAATCAGCAAGGACTGTGCCTCATATGCAGACGACATCACTACATTCCCCCTATCCTCCCGACCTGCAGTGCATGATTTCATTATGCAGTATTACATGAGCTGGTGAAAGAGACAAGAGAAGCAAGCTGATAGGTCGTGTGGTGCCGTGGCATCACTATACCCTGTGCTTCGGTCTGCGATGTCTGTTCCCCTAAAATTGCGCCTCTTTATAGCTCTGGTCCTCCCTATCATGCTCTATGCGTGCGAAGTCTGGGGTATGGCCGCAGGCTCACACCTAGTTCTGCTCCAACGTGCACAGAATAAATGTCTTCGGATTATTTATTCTGTTTGCACAAGGTTCCCCGTGAGATTACTTCACGAGGCTTCATCCCTCCGATATGTGGAGGATGAAATTAGGCGCCGGGCGACAAAATTCTTTGAGGGTTTGCCCCAACATCAGAGCACCCTCGTCAGATCCCTTGGGGATTATGTACCTCGTGAGCATCGATTAAAGCGATACCGGTTACCCTGCATGTCTTGCGGTCACTACCGGTAACCACATGATCTCCATTCCAGCCTAAATTAAATTTCAGCTAATCCAAAACTTTTATTCTGGAATATTCAAAATTATACATACCTTCTTCCTAGTTTATTAACTAATCCACCAGCAGTGCACGCTGTCCGTAGCACCCGGTTCATCATTCCCTGAGGAGCAACAAGCTACCTCCCTACACTACCCCCACTTAAACTACACCCGTCATTCTGCAACATCCACATCCCGCCACTACGTGGTTAAGCTCTTCCCAGAGCAGGTACACGATTTGACCACCCTTCGGGCTGTTCCAAACAGCCTGCCAGCCTGGAGTTGAGTTGAGACAAGAGATATTGGTTTGCTACAGGATTTAAAGTCAATGCCAGGTTCCAAGAACAGTGGTATCCTTACATTCCTGGAATGCAATAGTCAGTGTCAATGAACAGGGCTAATGGTGAAAATTATATTGCAGAAATAAGGACCGAATAATGAACTTTGAAATCTGCCAGTAGATAGTTTGACGAAGTTCATAGTTCCACTGCCAGAGAGAGGAGAGCAGACAGCTACAGACAGTTGAAAAGAGGTTGATAATGAAGGCAATGGCTTACAAAACTAGTTCCTCAAAAAAAAAAAAAAAAAAAAAAAAAAAAAAAAAAAAAAAAATGTAAGTGACAAAGTGTCAAAAAAAACCATCTACAAATAACTTTTTTTTTTTAATTGCAGAACTTCTGTTTGCAGAATATTTTTATCTCAACTTTACAAATAAAATAATTAACTACAATATGACATTATACAAATATATTTGTAACAAAAAAACTTCACTTATCTTAAGAAAATGATGTCAATTTTTCTTATTAGTTGAATTAGTTGAGATCGATTTCACAAACCCTTGCTCGTGTCTTCAGTCAACACACTTAATCGTCAAGGATAAAGGTTACTATGTTTTTTCAGTATTACCAACATCTGAAAACAAAACAAAATTAAGAACAGAATCAACTGCTGGTATTTCAAAATTCATTATGCGATGTTTATTTTTTAAAATAAATATATTTTCCCAAACCATTAAATCTATCAGAACATTTGTTTTAATAATCTAACTTTAGGATTTATTTCATGGTTATCATTTTTTGTCATTTAACATCTATTAGTCGACAACAGCTGAGGATGTTAGGAAGATCCTAACGAAACGCGTACCAGTTCCCTTGCTTGTCTGCTTGTCTCTGTCCTACTTTTGAATATTTTTTGGGGGGCCGCGAGTTCT
Source organism: Mantis religiosa (assembly GCA_030765055.1). NCBI lineage: Eukaryota > Metazoa > Arthropoda > Insecta > Mantodea > Mantidae > Mantis > Mantis religiosa. Next base: position 24,355,939 of record CM060947.1, read on the forward strand.
TGGGTTTGCCTAGTTTTTGAGTGGTGCTGGTAGTTTGGAACATAGTGTCCTTGCACTAATAACATTAACACACTAATTAAATGACTAAATAACTAATGAAGAAACCATAGTTTTTAAACTGTCACCAAACAATTAAGTATACTTAGATTACACATGGTGAAATAAACAAATCTATAATTTCCTTTCATGGTAGTGTTGAAAAACAGTGTTGTATAGCGGTGAGTCGATTCATGACACTAAACAAAACACTAAAACAAAAAATAACAAAAATTCAGAACCAAAACTACTTAAACACACAACAGGAAAACAAGAACTGTCCACATGTAAACAAATTTTCATTTCAAAAATAGAAACAAGGTTTCAATTTCAACATCCACCAGAAAGATTTGTTCAGCAAGTTCCTCGAACTGCCATCAGAGACCTCTACTAAATATCGCCAACTACACCAAAAAGACCTGTTGATGTCTGGTTGACAAAGGAGGAAAGTAGCCTCCGAAATATGTTCCAGGAAATTTAAAAGTGTTGTTTAGTGTCATTAATCGCCTCACCCTTAAATTTAAACAAATCTATGCTTTATATGACAAGCATCAATGTAACAACACAGTAACATTTTTGGCAAAATTTAAATGATGGAGTAATGGCTAGCCTAACTGATTGAGGTTATGTGCTGCGGCCTTAAGAGGTGTGGTCACAGTTGTTGCCATACAAACTTCCTCCCTTAACTTATAAAGGAACTGTCAGGATCCTAAAGTAATTTAAATTTGACCGTAGTGTTCTTTGTTTGTTACGGTGTAGAGGAAGGACTTCGGTATTACAAAAAAAAAAAAAAAAAAAAAAGGAGGGATACAAAATGGAATTCCCAATCATTTCACATGCAACATTGGTACATTTGCTGCACTGAACATTTTATGCATTCCAAATTTCTTATAACTGCAAAATTGTGGCACATTGCTGGGAACTGTTACTAGTTTCAACTTTTGGAAAATGGCAAGCATACATTTGCTTAGATTTAAAATATCAATAAAGTATACTTACTGTCTGTAGCAATCTATTACAGGGCCATATTGATCGTCTTCTATATGACACTGCAAAATACAAACACACATAAATTATTACATTACTTCACAGTGTTAATTCTAATTTAACTTTTCATATTACACATAAATTAACTGTATAATAACGCATAATCCTTTACTGGCAGATAGAGTCAACATGAAAAATTCAATGCCACGGTCAGGATTTGAACCACGGATCTGGTTTCCATCCAGTCGCTCTTACCCATTGAACTACCATGGCCAACTTGCCACCATGACACTAAATTCTCCATTTGCCTCGTATATTTCCCTGGTAAACCACTAAGGGCTCTCGCATTCGAGATACACCAATTGTGGCGACTTATCAGAAGTACTTGAGTCCAAGGCTTCATCATTTAACTCTTATTATTTTAGTTAATTGATGGAAATGAATCATTTCTTCTTTTTAATAAGAGTTAAATGATAAAGCCTGAGACTCAAGTACTTATGATAGTAAGTTGCCACAAACGTATCTCGAATGCAAGAGCCCCTAGTGATTTACCAGGGAAATATACAAGTCAAATGGAGAATTTAGTGTCATGACAGCAAGTTGGCCATGGTAGCTCAATGGGTAAGAGCAACTGGACGGAGACCAGGAGACCATGGTATTGAATTTTTCATGTTGACTCTATCAAAAACCTTAGCCTATATATGGCTAGTGTGAAGAAATTATCAATTTCCTTCACTGGCAGTTTAAGTTTATGCTTAAGTGCAGCCAACTGTTTGATTTCTATGCAGAAATGTTAGCTTTTCAAAGTACAATATCAAGAAATTCTAAGTATAGTAATCAGATCAAAATAGTAATCAATTCAGCACATGCAGTCTTGCATGCCCAAAATAGCACCCCTCTGCAATATACATGGAGCAGACAACAACAGATGCCAGTTGGAAAGAGATTGAAAATTGAGGCCAGGGCCTTTGAAACTAGTCTCTCATAAATATATGAAAAAGTAAGTGACGAGTGTCAATAAACCAACCACAAATAATTTTTATATTAATTTTGACGTCACTGTTACTAAATTCCTCCAAACACACATTAGGCTTAAAGTGCATTTTAGGAATTTAGGAACAAAGAAATAGACAAATTGGTGGTAGTGTATCATTTTTGGAATGATAAATATGATATAGATCAAGAAATCCACTTATTAAAATGTATTCACAGTCCAACTGCATTAACGATATAGGAAAAGATATTCATAAAGAAATATGATGAAAATTGTTCAATTTCGACACCACCTTTCAAGAGAACCCAAATTTCAATTTCATCAAGATACCAACCCATATTGCCTTCAAGGAGTTCACCAAATCAACATTCACCAGCTGAGTATCTTAGGAAGGTCTTAACGAAACACATTCTAGGTAAACACTAGCAATATATGAAGCATTGAGTAGTATAAAAATTATTTGTGGTTGGTTTATTGACACTCGTCACTTACTTTTTCATATATTTATGAGAGACTCTCTACAAATAATTTTTATATTAATTTTGACGTCACTGTTACTAAATTCCTCCAAACACACATTGAGTAGTAGTTCAACTCAAAATTATATTAATTTTGTGCTTTACTGTATCATAGTCCTTAGGATTGGAATAACTTTTTATAGTCTGTGGACATCCAGTTTGTGTGTTATGACAGTGAACTATCACTGACTCACCTTACAAATGGAAACTATAATAAAAAACAAAGATGGGACTTAATGTACTTATACAAAAAACAGGTCAGCAGTAGCATTTCACTTTTGGAATGAAAACCATGACGTTGAACCAAATTCAAAATTATTAAAAGGAGTTATAAACCAAAACAAACTGACACGTGGGAGAGCATTTTAATATGGAAATATAAGCACCAAGTAATGAACTTTGAAATCCCACCAGTTAATAATTTGATAAAGAAGTTCATACTTTCACCACCAAAAAGCAGACAGTGGACGACAGATGATAAGGTTCGAGGATGACAATGGAAGGCACAGCTGCTGAAACTAGACCCTCAATAATATAAAGAAGTAAATGACAAGAGTGTTGTAAACTGACCATTAATAGTTATTTCAATTAATTCAAGGGAAACTTATTTTAAGGACACACTTCATGATTCCTTTCTTGGAAGTGTTGAAAACAGTGTTGTTGTAATAAATTAAATTTAAACGGAGTTGATTAATGACACTAAACAACACTTACTTTTAAATTTTCCCAGAACATGTTTCAGAGACTTTGCCTCCATCGTCAACCGGATATCCACTGGTTCTCAGTGGTGTAGCTGGCGATATTTTGTCATAGGTCTCTGGTGGCGGTTCGAGGAACTTGCTGAACAAATCTTTCTGGGGGATGTTGAAATTGAATACTTTGTTCATATTTTTTGAAATGAAGATTTGTTCCCATGTGGACAGTTCTTGTTTTCCTGATGTATGTTTTAGTAGTTTTGGTTCTGGATTTATGTTGTGGACTTTTTCCCAAAAATGTGTGGCAACTGCTGATTTTTCTAATTGTTTATATTTTATGTTCCTAAAGTGTTCCTTTAGCACCAGTCAACCATTACTCCTTAAAAAACCTAATTTGCTCAAACATCAAAGATGCCATTCCATCTAACAAAAACTCTGGTATATATAAAATTGAATGCTGTGTCTGTAGTCAAATTTATATTGGAAAAACCAAAAGAAATTTAGAAACAAGAGCAAAGGAACATTTTAGAAACATAAAATATAAACAATTAGAAAAATCAGCAGTTGCCAGGCATTTTTGGGAAAAAAAACCACAACATAAATCCAGAACCAAAACTACTAAAACATACATCAGAAAAACAAGAACTATCCATATGGGAACAAAGTATTCAATTTCGACATCCCCCAGAAAGATTTGTTCAGCAAGTTCCTTGAACTGCCACCAGAGGAGACCTATGACAAAATATCGCCAGCTACACCAATGAGAACCAGTCCATGTCCAGTTGACGATGGAGGCAAAGTCTCTGAAACATGTTCTGGGAAAATTTAAAAGTAAGTGTTGTTTAGTGTCATTAATCAACTCCCTTTAAATTTAACACACTTCATATTTTGAAGATACAAATGAATCAGGACCAAACATATTGTCGTGAATCCATTATTACGACTGGCGGCATACACGCACAAAGGGTTCGGCGGAGCAATAGCAGATAGTGCAATGTGGAGATAAAGAGCCTGCAAAAACAGATAAAGATAGCCCGGAGATAAAAGATTTGCCAACACAGATAAAGTTACACGTCTGGAACGTTCGTGTTTTGTCTGGTGACGTCTTACAGAACATTTGATTTCTTATTAATTTTTCGCTTCACTGTGGTGTTCCAATACAGTTAAATCTCGATATTTGATTTCTTGTTTGTTACAGAACAATCTAGAATTATCAATGGAGGTATATATATAAGAGATCACAACACGCCAGCGCAGTAGTCGTAAACAGAGTCGTAAAGAGAGTTGTAATTAAAACTGGTGTGTTTTGAAAGTGAGCTCTTTGTTGTGGTCAATGACCTTGGTAGATTGTAATTGTGAATGTGACGTAATTCTGCTACTGTAAGGATTGACCACGGTGTATTTCTACGGAAATAAAGAACATTTTGAATTTCCGCAAATTGGACTTGTAAGTCTACGAACCCTAAAGTCACAATATAGATATTAAAGAAACTCAAAAGAAAGGGCAACTATGAAGCAGAAATGTGTACAAACTCCCAACTATACTTGTTTAGTGAAACAGATGCTTTCAGATGATTTCATGGATAAAAACTCACAAAAGCAGATATCATCAATCATAATTCAATAAAATAATAATTCAGATACCACCATAATTCAACCTACTTTTCCAGTATATAACCACAAATTCCAGTATTTAAGTACATCCAATATGTTAAAAAAGTCAATACCAGTACTATAATTCCGTAGACTAATTACACTCTTTACACTACTTTAGACAGGATTAAAGACAATCCATAAAATGTGCAGTGTACAGTTATACAAAGATCTTAAATTAATTCACATTTTGCTCTTCTGTACTATTATAGTTCTTACCAGAAAAACTTCATATGCCAAATCCTTGTCCTTTATAAGAGTTGTATCATTGATCAAGTCTGAAATCGTAATCCTGGTACCTGAAAAAACATACAATTACAATGGAGGAAACTGCTATAAAACTTCAGAGGGAGCAAGAATATTTATCATTTCACTAACTACAAGGATTGGCTGATAAGTCCCGGGCCTCAAATAGAGATGGCACCACTGGGCCAGTTTGATGGATAGCATCATATAGTTTAACTCTAGACTAGCTTGTATCCATAGCTACAGATAAATAGCTTGTTTAGTTTTTGAATGAGAGCATTTTAAAAAGACAAGTGTAGAGGTTTCACAAAAATGGAAGATTTTGAAAAACGAGCAGTCATAAAATACTTCCATTTGAAAGACTTAAGGCCTAAAGAAATCAAGGAGGAAATGGACAGTACATTGAAAGACTCTGCCCCTTCATATACAATGATTAAAAGGAGGGTTGTAGAGTTTAAAATGGGACGTACGAGCACTATTATTAGTAATGAGCCTCGCTCTGGATGCCCTGTGGAAGTCACAACTCCAGAGATCATTGAAAAAATTCATTGTTTAGTACTGGAAGACCGCAGATTAAAGTTGACATAGCAGAGGCTGTAAACATATCAACAGAACATGCAGGTAATATTTTAAATACGTTTTGGGCTTTCACAAGGTCAGTGCAAGATGGGTGCCACATTTTTTGACACCTGATTAAAAGTTGCAAAGAAAAACTGTTTCTTTAAGAATTTTAAGCTCTACCATAAAAATCTCAGTGAAGTTCTGAGACGGCTTATTACCATGGATGAAACTTGGATTCATCACTACACTCCAGAAAGTAAATCACAGTCAAAACAGTAGATTGTGCCAGGTGAACCAACTTCAAAGAAGGCAAAGTCAATTTTGTCAGCTAACAAGGTTATGGCAAGTGTTTTCTGGGAAGCACAGGGAATTATTTTTATTGATTACTTGGAAAAGGGTAAAAGTATCACTGGTGACTACAGGTAGACAGCAAACAAATTGCGGTCGGTGTGCGCATGCACAAGGAGAGCCTTCTCCCCTTCTCGCCATCCAAGTATCACGTGACTCCCACCCCTCCCTTCCTGCATGCAATAGAGCACAAAACACATGAAACGAGTGTATTTTAATACTGTTTTGATTTTCAAAGTTAACAGAAAATAATTAGATTCAGATTCAGATTTTATTCTGCCATTTGCAACATGTTTTACAAAGCATCGTCAAAAGTAACACTACAATTACATTTTTACAGTTCAATAGTAAAACAAATAAATCTATTTACAGATTATTAGCAGTTCTAGATATACACAATAGATTGATAACAAAATTTAATAAACTAAGTCTAAGTCTCTCTTCCCTTTTTGAATTCCTCAATTGAGTAGAAAGCTGAGACATGACCTCATAATCGATCAACAAATGGATAGAATCATAATTTCTTTAAACCCTGAGGGATAAAGCAGTGATTCAGCAGAAAATGCAAAGAGTGAATGTAACAGTGAATGAAACATGACCAGTGCAGCCCGCACGATGGAGGAGAGGCAATCTAAAATGACGGCAGAGGGGGAAAGCTAGAGGACTCCAGTGTTGATAAGCCACGCCTCCAACAGCATTTTGTTCACGGTCTAGTTATAGTATGAAAGCTTAATGCAATGTGTGTGTGATGAGGTGAAAAGAAAAAGATCTCATTTGGCAAAGAAAAAATCTTGTTTCTTTACGACAATGCTCCAGTCTATTGTCCATTTGCTGCAATGGGAAGAATGTGCGAATTAAAGTTTGAATTGCTTGAACATCCACTCTATTCCCCAGATCTAGCACCCAGTGACTACCACCTGCTTCAGAATCTCATAAAATTTCTTGGAGGACGAAGATTTCACAGCAACGAGGTCAATGATGCAGTAAAGAGCTATTTTGATGACATGATAAATCGCACTACAGAGATGGTTTAATTAAATTAGAACACCGATATGACAAATGTATTACCCTTTCTTAAGACTATGTTGAGAAATAAAGAAAAAAAAAATGTAAATGTTTTTTTTTTTTATTGTGAGGCCCAAGACTTATCAGCCGACCCTTGTATTTCTCCTCATATATGGTAGTGTAAGAGAAATCATATAATTAGTGGCTTTTAGAATCAGCAAGTTAGTAATGTTTTCAGAAATAATACCTAATCATCATAAGGAACACAGTTTGGATATTAAGATTTATTTCAGCTACACTGAATTACAGTTAATTTCTCTATCACACCTTTGGTTTTCCTTCACTTCTACAATTGGACAGTAATTTAATACTAGAAGAGAACTAAGGTGCAGGTCCTATGAAGGTGTGCATACTATTAAGTAATCTCTCTTATTTGCTATAGAATAGAAATCAAAATACATTAAGTACAGAATACTTAAAAACAAATTTCTTTCTCCAGTTATTAATAACTTAAAAGTATTCTCTTAGAAGCTGACAGGCTAAGAAAATGAATTTCCACTGCTGAGTTTTCAGTCCTCTCTGATCAAATTGCACTCCTTCGCAGTCTCAAATTGTCATCAACACTGATATATACAGTTTGCCACAGCAAAGAAAGTCCCAGGGGGATGAGGTGCAGGAGGGAAATTGCAGTTCCGATAACCTGCCTAGTAGTTGTTTATGACACTCGGGTCAGTTCAATAATAGCCCAATGAATAAAATTCTGATGCCTTCTACTTTTGAGAATAAACCTTCTTGCTTTTAGTATACTGTTACCCAATCGTCGAACATACGATCAGCTGGCAGAAAGAGCTGGCAAATAGAGAGGGACATATGGCATCGAGGCCACGCCTACTCTTGTAATGGAATGGCTCTTGCTGTGGGAGTGAGGGAGACCGATACTGTAAAAACCACACCTACACCAACGCGCAGCACTAATGACGTGCCGAGGAGAGACGGGGTCGGGGTGGGGAGGGAAGTGACCAGAAATCACTGGTTCCCCCTTCTCTGCTTGCCTGGAAAGATCCTGAAACTCTGAGGACTTCGCCCAGTGTGCAGAAGCTTCCGACATACTATTGTATGTAGTATGTATACAGCTGACCGACGTATAAATAGGAGTGCATGCAAAAGAGAGTCAGTTTTGAGTTTCAGAGTCGTATCAGTGTTTTAAGGCAAGGTGCCGAATAGCGAGTGTGGATTGGACCTGTTGACAGATGAGCTAGTGGTTTGTAATTGTGTGTGCTACCTAATTCTGTGTAATCGGCAAGTGTACCAAGTGTATTTCTACGGAAACAAAGAACGTTTGAATTTTGGCAATTTGGACTTTTGATTCTACGAACCCACAAAGTCACAATACTGAGTGAATTCCTTTTGTGTAGGGCACATATTATATGGTTCTGCTCGTGTTACATGCATTCTCTGTCACACACATTCACTGTCCTTGTCATACTGTTTTTAAACATATAAGGGTAGCACATTCCTGTCAGGGACTTTATTTCCATTGGCGAACAGTACCTACAGAGTGATTTATATATAACTGACATACTTCTTTCATTGTTTCAAAACGAATTGTGCTAGCAACAACTTATTATACCTAAAATGTAGAGGAATTTTGGGAGATTATTTACCTCTTTAGCAAATGTTGGAAATGTGTTCCATCCTGCGTAAGGCACAACTCAACACGTCTTCATAGATAGTCAACATGAAAAATTTAATGCCATGGCCGGGATTTGAATTACGGATCTCCTGGTTTCCATCCAGCCACTCTAACCCATTGAGCTACAATGGCCAACTTGCCGCCATGACATTAAATTCTCCATGAAGAACTTCCATGGTAGCTCAATGGGTTAGAGCGACTGGACGGAAACCAGGAGATCCGTGGTTCAAATCCCAGCCATGGCATTGAATTTTTCATGTTGACTCTATCAAAAACCTTAGCCTGTATATGGCTAGTGTGAAGAAATGATTAATTTCCATTAGTTAACGTCTTTTGATGTTACTGTCCACTTGCTGGAGGACTCTGTTGTCTATAGCTTGAATCTCCTTTTTGATGTGCATCTAATCTCTGTTTCATATAACCTTGTCCGGCTGAAATGTATCACTCCGCGTTCAACAACCCTCCCCCTCGCCCTAATTGGCTAATGCTTTCGCGTCATACGCCATAGGCGGCGCCTTCCCGTCACATTTCGTAATAATTGCCGGGAAGATAAATAAAATCATACAAAAATCATACAAATAAGGATATGAAGGCATGCAAAAATACAAGTTTATAATGAACTGAGCAAATTGAAACAGAATGGCTGAGCAATGAAACTGAAAGAGTTTATAATGAAAGGCCTTCGGCCTTTTCCACTGGAATTTTTTAAACCAGCACACATACCTTTCAAAAATGCTTGTCTTTCAGTCTTAAAAGTCGTGTCACACCATACTTTACTTTTCGTGTGCTCTTTGTGTATATTTAGCGATTTGTATCTCGGTGCAGTGTGGTTGTCAAATAGCGTCTTCGCCACACAGCAATATCACCTCTGTCTTTTAGCACATTTTTCTTGCCTCTTTTTTCATTCACTAATCCCAGCTGTATAAGCAATCTGCTGAAATTTGGTAAATCTGCATCCTCATTTACAGCAGACGAAATGTTACTTATGTTAGGGAGTTCGTTTCTAAAGAAAAACTACACACATGAAGACGCACAACACTTTTCACGTATTTTCTCCGAGCACGCACTTTTGTTTATTCCTGCTTTTGCCTGGAGTGGTAAGTTTCCCTGTTTCCTCAATTTCATGTCGCGATGTTCCTACGGATCTAACACTCACACCTGTAACTTCAGAGCCCAGCTGTTCGACTTCTCTCACTGACAAAGACGGATTCTTCTCTGTGAGTGCATTAAACACATGCAACACAATTCTTTTTTCACCTGTTTGTAAATAATTATCCTTGCGATACTTAAGCGAAAAACTGGCGGTAGACTCTGCCATTATACATATAATACATGCGCAATAAACGATCAATAAAATAATTTAGCTCCCGCACTCTCGAATGGCGATGCATGACTAATCCAGTTCAAAACAAGGTCAGTGATAAAAGTCTTATAAACAAATGTCACCACTACCGCTAAATCACATGCTATCGTGCCATGTGCTTGAGAGCAAAGGAACCTCCTCTTTACTTTGTTTAAGAATTAACATGCATTTCAGATAAATCAACTCTGTTGCGTAATATATTTAATTAAAACAGTTACGAAAATATAAATTTGACAATTCTCTTCCAACATATATCACCATGTTAAATAACGAACTAATTTTTACCGCACGACAGTGATTACCACAACAGCAACCAATGAGAGGTGATTAGGTCACGTGACCGTTAAGAGATACTGGGCAAGCTTACGTGAAACAAGGTATAATGTCTGAGGACATGTGGCGTAAACCTTGTCTTTTAAGTAACCCCATAGAAAGAAGTATGGTGATGTAAAATCTGGAGGTCTCAGTGGCCACAGGTTCCTGGAAATTATACAGTTGTCAAAGAAACTTGCAATTAGTTCCATGGATTCATTTGAAGTATGGCATGGTGCGCCATCTTGCTGAAAATATCCTTGACTCAGCTCTACATCGTCCAGTTGCTCAACAAACTCTATGAAAACCAGTTGGTACTCTGCTGTGTTCACAATCTGATTAAAAGAAACTGGTTTCACTATTCTATGAGGAGATATTGCAAACCAAACTCTGACTTCAACTGGGTGCATAGGTGCTTCATGGATGACATGTGGATTTTTGGTGGGCCAATGGCGTGAGTTCTGTGAGCTCACATAACCGGGTAAATGGAACCATGCTTCATCTGTGAACCATGTGATGGACAATATGGCAGGATTTTGCACAGTGAAGTCTGAAACCAATGACAATAATTCAATTTTTTATCCTTATGTAGTTCCTGTAGCTGATGGACAACTGTAACCCTATATGACTTTAGGACTGCACTTTTCGCAGCTGACACATTGAGTAGGTGTACCTGTCTCATGCAACAAACGTCTTAATGATTTTTTGGGTGACTGCTTCAGTCGTGCTCTTATATCAACAAAAACTGTGGGAAGCCTAAATAAATGATGCTTGCTTTTTTCACTCACCAGAGATCCAGTTGTTTCTAATGTGTTTAGTAGTCCCAGTATTGTGTTTCTTTTGGGAGGACTGCGAACACCAAATTCTCTGTGTTATGTCACTTGAGTAGCTGTAATTGAATTCATAATCCAGTATTGCTTCACAAGGAAGTGTCGTTGATTTAATGTTACTGCATTTTCACGTTGACAAGAACAAAATGTCGAAAACAGCTGCCAACACTAGCAGTTAGGAATAAAACATGAACATCTGCGCATCTAGTGACAAAGAGTTGAAACTCCAGAACATTCTGCCTAATTTGGTGCTAAAATTGGGTCACTGAACGAATTTCCGACGGAATAATTAAAGAAAGAAGTGTGTCAGTTCTATATTAATCACTCTATATATCTAGCTTTATCTTACTTTACTCTGCATGTCAATAAACAGAATGTACAGGTCGCATGTTAGTCCTTGACAAATGAAATTTTATATGAAAGGTTGGGTGCGAGTCACTACTAACCTTTTGCGACAATGCTGGTATCTAGAGAGAGGTACAGTCTGCAGTGGATGTGCATTTACGCTCATAGCTGTTTGGCTTCTTCCTTCATATACCCATATATTAATTATCTCATGACTTTCACTATGTATAGTTTTTCCTAGTAACTAGCACTCAAAACATATGTATGCGTATACATCCGTACCGCACAAAACTTTTGCGATCTACTGTATACACAAATGCAACAGAGGAAAGAAGAGCTGTTTGCTATCATAACAAACTATTTGCTGATCTGTTTATTAAGGGTAGGCCAGCTCACTGGATTTCCGCTAAAGGTCATTTGTCAAGAACTAACGCACAACCTATATGCGGATTTACCTTTCTCTTATTGTCTGATAGATGACTATATGTTGCAGTGCAAATGATGTCTTTATTTAAAATGATAATCTGTCATAATATAGTCATTGAACTCTATGAAAATTATATTTTTTGCAAGCATAACCTGAAATAATAAATGATTCAACAACATAATAATGCTATATGTATGAAATAGATAAGAAGCTACACTTTGTGTTTAATTCTTAAAAGCCTGGACTTAAGTATTTATGAATTGTATGTCACTATTGGAGTATGTGGTCCTGCACCATGGCGTAATGGGTTATGGCATTGTGCTTTGGTTCCCTGCCACGGAATGCATCTGGGTTTGATCCCACACTTGAGGTCTAGAATGGCATTAAATTCTCCAAGTGATTTGTATTTTTCCAGTATACCACTAGAAGTTCTCATTTACAATGAGATACATACTGTTGAGGCTGCGGCGACGCACACAAAAGGTTCGGCGCAGAGAGATAAAGGACAGATAGTGCTGGGCAGAGGCAAATAGCTTGCCTAAGCAGATAAAAATAGCGCGGGGATAAAAGGCATGCCAAAACAGATAAAGTGAGGTAAATGGAACATTCTAGTTACATCTTGATTGACAGAGAAGTCGATTTCTTGTTTGTTACAGAATATTCCAGAAATGTCTAGTGATATCAGTGGTGGTATATATAAGAGGCGACACACCAGCGGAGAGGAGTAAACAGAGTTGTAAACAAGAGTCGTAATGAGAGTTGTTATTGAAGCTGGTGTGTGATGAAAGTGAGAGCTTTTGTTTGTGGTCAATGACCTTGGTAGATTGTAATTGTGTATGTGACATAATTCTGCTACTGTAAAAATTGACCAGAGAGTATTTCTACGGAAATAAAGAACATTTTGAATTTCTGCAAACTGGACTTTTAATTCTACGAACCCACAAAGTCATAATACCTTTAGTGGTGATTTTGTAGAAAATGAAGCTAGTTACAGTGAAGCAATAAATATTACACAAATATAAATATTTGCTACTAAAGCTCCACTTATCTTAAGAAAATTGATGTTAATACTTCTTTCTTCTTTACAATGGAAATCGATTTCAAAAGCAAATCGCTTTCGTCCTCAGTCCATCAGCTCCAAATCAAATTGTTGTCAAGGAAAATCTCGGTTACCATGTTTTTCTTATGTTTTATCAGCATTACCAACATCTGAAGAGAAAACAAACCTAAAAACAGAATCAACTGCTGGTATGTCAAAATTCATTACACAATTATTAAATTTTAGATGAGTCGTATTTTTTACACATCTGCTTCACTTTCGTACCTATTTTGAGGACATGTTTCGCAAATCATTGTTTGCATCTACGGCTCTTATGCGACTGAAGCTAGATCCACCCACACCGCTGGATCTAGCTTCAGTCGCATAAGAGCCGTAGATGCAAACGATGATTTGCAAAACATGTCCTCAAAATAGGTACGAAAGTGAAGCAGATGTGTAAAAAATACGACTCATCTAAAATTTAATAATTTTTCGCTTCACTGTGGTGTTCCAATACAGTTAAATCTCATTACACAATGTTTATTTTTTAAAATAAATATCTTTTCCCAAATTATTAAATCTATGGGACCATTTAATTGTTCTAATAATTTAACTTCGGGATTTATTTCATGGTTAAATGAACAAAAATGATCTGCTACGGCCGATTTATCAGTTTGTTTATATTTAATGTCACGAAAATGTTCTTTCTTTCTGGTTTCCAAATTACGTTTCGTCTTTCCAACATAAACCTGATCACAATCTAAACAATTAAATTGATAAATACCAGATATTTTATTATTAGGAATTTTATCTTTTTTAGAAAATTGTAGTAAATTTTTAATATTTAAATTTATAGTAAATCAAAATAAATATAGTATTAAAAATTTACTACAATTTTCTAAAAAAGATAAAATTCCTAATAATAAAAAATATGGTATTTATCAATTTAATTGTTTAGATTGTGATCAGGTTTGTGTTGGAAAGACGAAATGTAATTTGGAAACCAGAAGAAAGAACATTTTCGTAACATTAAATATAAACAAACTGATAAATCGGTCGTAGCAGATCATTTTTGTTCATTTAATCATGAGATAAATCCCGAAGTTAAATTATTAAAACAATTAAAGGGTCCCATAGATTTAATAGTTTGAGAAAAAAAAATAAACATAGTGTAATGAATTTTGACATACCAGCAGTTGATTCTGTTTATAGGATTGTTTCGTCTTCAGATGTTGGTAATGCTGATAAAACATAAGAAAAAACATGGTAACCGAGATTTTCTTTGACAACAATTTGATTTGGAGCTGATGGACTGAGGACGAAAGCGATTTGCTTTTGAAATCGATTTCCATTGGAAAGAAGAAAGAAGTATTAACATCAATTTTCTTAAGATAAGTGTAGCTTTAGTAGCAAATATTTATATTTGTGTAACCTTCAGTGGTGACTTACTATGCTATAAGTACTTAAGCTCCAGGGCTCATAGTTTATAACCATTATTAGGTTATTAATGGAAATGAATTGTTCTTCCATAATAGCCATGTGTAGGACAATGTTTGGTAATTTCCATCAATAACCTAAAAGATAAGTTAAGTTTAATGAAATCATCTACTAAGTCTTCATGCAAATCTATGTGAAGATTGTAATAAATAATTCATAATTATTGTAACATAGGCTAATACTGTTTTTACCTAATGTTTCAAAGCTCAGTCATGCCAGTTATAAATTGCGGAAAATTTTGGGTGCTCCTACTTAAAATCTAAAACTGTTATAAATTAAAGTTACCAGAATAACCATTTGTATCTATAGCTTGTCTCAACCTTAAAAGACAGTATGGAGGTAAATGGAATCTCTCTCTCTCTCTCTCTCTCTCTCTCTCTCACACAAGGAATTCTCATTAGCCTTGTCCTTTTTACCCTCGCGTTGTTGCCACTTGCTAATACCAGGGTTATTATTATTATTTTTTTTTTATTTTTTTTTTTTTTTTTGTAATTTACATCCTCCAACATTAAGTCATATCGGATGATGAATGGAATGGGTGAAATGGTGCTCAAATGAGCCTGGGGAGCCATGGAGCTTAGAGTTATCCGACATTCGTCTATCAGGATAAGGGAAAATCCCAGAAAAGCCTTATTCAGGTAACTCACCCTGACCGAGATTCGAACTCAGGACCTCTTGAATGTAAAGTAGACACATTACCATCTACACTACCAAGGTGGGCTAATAAACAAGGTATAAATAATTAATTGTAATTATTAGCAGCTTTGAAAACACCATTTTATGCAGAATATTTTCTCTATCAGATTATGTCATTATTACAGTTGTTTTGTGTTTTTAAGGGCTCAGATTTTTCAAAAATGCTTTTTTCCGGTAAACGTTTGATATTTACTCTTTGTAATTTTTCTAGTTAATTTTGTAATTTATTTCTCATCTTTCCTTTTACATCATCAAATGGAAATACAAAATCAAGATTACAATTACAAAATCCATAATGGAAAACACCATATATTCCTAAATCCTGAAAATCCTACCATATTGCTTGCCACTGAATAATAATTCAGTCCCCATACACCTAACCCTAGGTTTTTGTGTATTAGAGGCCCTCTACTCCTTTTTACACATTTTGCCATTTCACGTATCCTGCTCTACATTTTTCTCTTAATTGTTCTTAGCCATTTCTCTTTAACTTTCCCTAAATAATTCCCTATATTTCTCCTGTTCCTTTTCCCTTTTACTGACAAAATTTTTCTAATTACTACTTTGACGCACAAATTGTCGCATTTACATAGCCAGACCTGCTCTCCCCATATCTTTGTTTGACTACAATATAATATACAATGGAAGTCTGCATTCTCTTCTCCACGCAATGGACATTTATCTAGCTCCCTATCTTGACCTATACCTTTCAAGTTTCTCACTACTGTTCTCGCCCAAGCAAAACCTTCTCGCCCCAACTTATTACATATGTCTATACATCCTTCCCTCCCCCAGGTTTGTTGTTATTTCTCTATATAACCTCAGTGAGCTTTTGTCACTTGTACTGGCAAAAATGTCTTAGGAATGACTCATACCTATCTGCTTCAACACTGCTCTTTGTATGTTCATCATGGGGTAACTATAAAGCTTACCGCTATAATACTACAACAATTTTTTCTTAGGTACAGAAGACTACTCTGTTCCTACCTGCCAAGTTTGAAATCTCCATCTTAAATCAGATGAGTGTTATAATCTTTTACATTAAGTAATTTCGGAAAATGTTATATATATGCACTAGAAAATATAAGCAACAAGAAACTTTTTTGTTATTGGGTTTACATCGGGGGTCAAAGCGAGAAAAATGTAAAGGAGGGTTGAAGGCAATTTTTAAAAGAAACTGCAATCATCTAACTTCTTGCATTTGTTGTATACGTCAACTAAACAAAAGGCATTTACCTATTCAAACAAACTGCATCATGCAAGACAGGCAACATCTGTCTAACGTAAGCAGAGAGCAGGCAATGTGATGCAGTAAAAGTGAACACATTTGCAAGAAGAGCTCCTACGGCTAAAAAATTTTAAAAATTTATATACCATCCTTGGGTTACTAAACATTTTCAAAAAGATTTTAAACAGTTTTATGTAACTTTAGTTCCTCAAAATAAATATAGTATTAAAAAATTATTGCATTTCTCTATAAAAGAAAAATTCCTAATAATAAAAAATCTGGTATTTATCAGTTTCATTGTTTTGATTGTGATAAAGTTTATATTGGAAAGACAAAATGTAATTTAGAAACCACAATGAATGAAAATTTTTGTAACATTAAGTATAAATAAACTGATAAATCGGCTGTGGCAGATCATTTTTGGTCATTTAACCATGAAATAAATCCAGAAGTTAAATTATTAAAACAATTGAATGGGCCGATAGATTTAATGGTTGGTGAAAAGATATTTATTTTAAAACACAAACATCGCGTAATGAATTTTGAAATACTGACAGTCGATTCTGTTTTTAAATTTGTTTTATTTTCAGATTTTGGTAGTACTAACAAGAACATATCAACATCTAGCGTTCGTAACAATGGCGACAGCTTTGTTTCCACCTGAAGATGTGTATAATTTACATGAAATCGCGATCCCAGAGAATTTATAAGAATTATCATCATTTCTTATAAGATAAGTGAAGTTTTAAGTTGCAAATTGTTATATTTGTATATCCTATGACTATATTTATAGGTATGAAAGATTGTGAAGTGTTACATGAAGATATTTAACAGTTTTGTAAATACTTACCGAAGGGGAAGCTAAGAAGAAACAAAATATTGGTAAGCTAAGAAATATGGACCGCATGTTAGTACTGAATGTTATCTCAGAAACTATTTGTAGTTGGTTTATTAATACTCGTCACTTACTTGTTTATATGAATGAGAGACTAGTTTCAAAGGTATTCGCCTCCATTTTCAATCTCTTTCCAACTGGCATCTGTTGTTGTCTGCTCTCTCTCTGGTGGTGGAACTATGAACTTAGTACAAAATTGAATCGAGAATATATTGACACATTGCTTCACTCACACTGTTTATTCACAGGACATGTTTCAAGAGCTCTTGCTCCTATCCTCAGCTGATACTCGACTAGTGCAAGTTGTAGTGGTTTCTTCCTTCTCCGTATTGTCAATAGATGGCGTGATGTACTTGTGAAAGATGTCCGGTGGTGGAGTTTCAAAATTCATGACTCTATGACGATTTTTGTTAATGAAGATTTTTTCCCATACGGAAAGGTCTATGGGGTGATTAACGTATTTTATTAGAGATGTTTCCAAATTGATGTCATGTCTAGTATTCAAAAAATGAAAAGCCACTGCTGATTTTTCTGTTTCACCATTTTTAATGTTTCTCATATGTTCTTTAGTTCTGATGTTAATATTTCTTTTTGTTTTTCCTATATAAATTTTAGGGCATGTCATAGTCATGAATTTTGAAACTCCACCACCGGACATCTTTGACAAGTACATCATGCCATCTATTGACAATACGGAGAAGGAAGAAACCACTACAACTTGCACTAGTCGAGTATCAGCTGAGGATAGGAGCAAGAGCTCTTGAAACATGTCCTGTGAATAAACAGTGTGAGTGAAGCAATGTGTCAATATATTCTCGATTCACTTTTGTACTAATTTGTGTTTCACTGTCCCTACACTTCTTTCAAGTTTATACTTTGAACTATGAACTTCTTTGTCAAACTATCTACTGGTGGGATTTCAAAGTTCATTACACGATCCTTATTTTTCCATATGAATATGTTCTCCCATGTTGTCAATTTATTTTGGTGTATCACACCTTTTAATAATTTTGGATTTGGATCAATGTCATGGTTTTCATTCCAAAAGTGAAATGCTACTGCTGACTTAACTGCTTGTTTCAATCTGATGTTTCTAAAGTGCTCTTAGACCCTGGTTTTTAGATTTCTTTTAGTTTGACCTATGTAGTATTTTTCACAATTCTTACAACTTATCTGGTATTTCCAGATCTGTTAACTGATGGGATTTCATCTTTTGTTTTTGAATTTAGCAATTTTAAAATTGAGTGTCTATTAGTAGGTGCCAAGGTGATATTTTGTTCCTTGAAGATCTTTTTAAATGTATTAAATGTTTTTGGGTGATATGTGAATGAACTGAATATGCTGTTGCTTTCTTTTTCTTTTGTAAATGTGGTTGCCTCCTTAATGGTTTTCTTTAGTTTAGCTTTTCTAATTTTCTTCAACACCAAACTTTTGTTGTATCCATTTTCTTATGCTATGTATAGTATTGCTTTTTGTTCTTTGAAATATTCTTCTTTTTCCATGGGTATGTTGACTAGTCTGTGTGTAAGGCTGTTTATTATTGCATGTTTATGTGTAATTGGGTTGTGACTATTATTTTTTATGTAATTTTCTGAATGTGTTGGTTTCCTGTAAATTCCAAATTTTATTTTTGTGTCATTCCTGATGATATTTAGATCCAAGAAAGAGAGTTGTCCATCGATTTCCTTTTCTATAGTGAATTTTATAGTCCTTTCTTGCAGATTGAGTAATTTAAAATGTTTATTCGGTACAATTGCAAAGATGTCGTCAACAAATCTATACCTAACTGAATGTCATGTTATTTTTTATGTAAAATTAGTATCAGTGAGACAATGAAAGAAACAGCTACGGCTACTGGGAGTTCAGAAACATTAGTATACATGAAAGGTCTCCTATGAATTCCATAAAAAAGGGCAGAGAAACAAAAGAATGTTAGGTTAAAGGGATGCAGCACCGAAACTCCAAATCCAGCAATTTTCAATCAATCTTGCTGAAATTTTTACCACTTAGTTCTGATGTATAGTGGACACAGAATTCAAAATTTGGTTTTTATATCTTCAATAGTTTTTGAGTAATTAATTTGTGAAGTTCAAAATTTGGGCAAAATTCACACCGCTCCATGTGATGAAAATTTTCAAAATTTTAATTTTTCTATTTCTAAAAATATTCAGAAGATTATGAAGAAAAGATCTATCATATGAATTTCTTATACTGCCTTTAGTTACAGAGGAAAAAATTTAGGTATGGAGCAAACAAAAAAAGCCAAAAAATGATTAAACCTTTGACTTTTTATATTAATAACTTTAAAAATATAATGAATATTAAAAATTCATATGATAGAAACCTTTGTTTGCTTTCTAAGAACATGTGTTGAAAATTTTAGAGGGACTGCATCAAAACTGCATCGTGTGGAACGTTTTGAATGACAAAAAATGTTGAAAAAACTTTAACTGAATCAAATTTTAAAATCCAAAATATTTTCCTTCTTAGCTACATGCCTTGAAGCAGACTAAAACCCCACAGATAGGTAAGTTGAACCCTCTTGCCTCTTCTTTCTCTCTTCTGCAGCAGTTTTCTTCAATTTTAGTTTCCTTCTGGATATTTTAGAAGTTACCTTCGCAGAAATTGCTGAATGAAGTAAGCGTAATTGGTCCTTCCCTTGGCTAATTTTTAGAGGTGCTGGTGAAATCTGTGTCCATTAGTCTGACTGCAGCTTGAGTGAGACAGAACAACCAAAATTGAATTCACTGATGGTTGATGTCACGGCAACTTGAAGTCTCATCTTTGAAACAAATATTTCTTTTGGGCAATTATGTCATATCATGTTATGTAAACTTTCATTTGCATTTTATGTCTTACTCAATGTACATCTCCTTAGGATTTCATCTGATGGCAGCCTTTGGTACACAGGCATTAGTTTCCTAACCACGTGAGGTCTCAAGTATGTTCCTATTGTTGTGTTTTGTTCAGGTGTTTCTTCCCATGTATCGTTTAGCCTATTCATGATCCTAACTATGTACACAGTCAACAGGTCAGTTGTTTCAAAGAATGTTTTACCTATAACTTATATAACAGTTATATACAGGTTATGATGTATAAAACACCTTTATAAATGTTAAATTGCAGACTAAAACTCATCAATTATATATAAACAGTATGTAGTTTAACAAGAAACACAAGAAAATCCCGACCATTAGAAACTCACACAAAAGCAAATATATAAACATTATTATTTGCTTTCAATGTTTGCAGCCAGTGTTCTGTTTCCATGGTGCCACATATTGCAAGAAATAACCATCATACCAACACACAAAATTCCACCGGAAACTTTGCCCGTTAATTTCAAATGTATTAACTTAGTACGTTCAATCGAACTCAAATGACAGAATTCTGTGAATCCAAGAGCCGGCATGTACGTGCGCACTAGCATTTAAATTGTCATATGAGGGTATTTAAATGCCTGAAACTCATAAATTTAGTTGGATTATGATACTATAAGGTTCAAAGTATTTTATTAGCTCAAAAACAAAATAAAATTATTCTTTCCCATATTTTTAGCCAATTTCGGTGCTGCATTTCCTTAACGTAATACGATGGAAAAGTGCAGAGCGGAGTGCAGTGTATTGTTCATTCTTTGCTGCTTGAAAATATTCCACCCATGATGAATGTAGTTTTGACAAGAGTAAACAGTGATGACGACACCCTACCTAATTTCTTAAGGGCCACTTTGAATCGGCTCCTACACGAATTGGGTTTGAATATGATAGAAGGGATAACAAGTGTATACTATACTGGTCGCCAATCTAGAAAGTGAGTGACTATCGTAGGGAGAGAGAGGCGACGTTGCCGCTTATTGCCGCCACGTGGAGAGCGCGATAGCATTACGCATGTGAAGATGATTCCTTTAATTGGAATATCTTTACCAAATATAGTTTTATTTGCTTTCCGAGCACGTTCAGGTTTTCACTTGTCACTATATTTAGACATAATTAAACATTCATTAAACACAATTGCATATGATCACAACAGACACACGTAAACCAAGGCAAATTGCCACAAATAAAATGCAAAGTAACTTGCCAGTACAGGATCTCTAACTGTTGTATACGTGAGGGCATTCTGTTTATGCAGCATTATCAGCAAGAGAAATAAAAACCAAGGTATTGTGTTTACTGCAGCGTTTGCGTAACTCGCTCGCCCGCAAGTCATGCTAAGCACGTGTTAGAATATCGGCAACCAAGGTTTAGCATCTAACTTTGTCATGGAAATGTCTCGACTCTAATTGGTCCCTCTGATGGTTACTATGACAACCGTTATGACGTACTCATCCCCTCTCATTTATTTACAGCGTTTTTCCATGTGCTTCCTAACTGTCAATCATATTCTAGTTTGGCGACCAGTATAATAGAAAGAGAAGATATCAGATTTGTCGTTGAAGCTATTGGACGACAAAATAGAAGGAGTTGCACCCTTATCAGATGACAGAAAAGAAGCATAAAAGTAACCAACATATTTAGAGCGTATTTAAAGCTTTTATCATTGCATGCCCCCAATTGGTTTGTTTTAATATATATTTTTGTCTGAAAAGTCGTGTTTTGAACTACTAAAGTAACAAGTAAAAGGAGGAATAAAAATTAAAATACATGCATTCAGAAATTGAATCTCTTAAAATAGAATATAATGGCAGTGTAGATAGTTTTGTATTAATGATGTATCATTTACAATACAATATCAAACTGGCAGACAGGTCGCTGCCGTGGCCGAAGCTGCGATTGTACGTACAGTACATGTGACAATGGGGCGCCCCATAAGACCTGTACTGTCTTCTAAGTGCGAGATAGAGCTATAGAGCTAAATTTTTTATATTAATGGTTTAATTGTGACAATTTTAAGAAATGTGAAATATTAAGTTCCCATACTTTCCTCTTTGTTTGCAGCTGCAGCTCTAGCAGGAGCATCAACATCAGGAGCAGGATGAACAGCAGCAGCGACATCAACATCAGGAGTTACAGGAGAAGTAGTATCAGGAGTAGCAGGATCAGGTTCAGGAGCAACAGGAGAAGTAGGACTGTCACTGTTCCCAGCTGTACTGCTTCTTCCTACTTTGTGTTTTCTCTTGGTGTGCTTATTACTTTTACTGCCTCTGGTACATGCATTTTTAGAAACCTTCACCTCAACATTCTCATTTACATGGCTCAGTTTACCATCCAAAGTTTTTGTGGCAGAATTCCCAGCTTCCTGCTTCTGTACTGCTTTGCCACTGGCATTACTATCTAAGTTGTTTGTGCTAGCATTACTGTTCTCAGTATTATCATCACTTAAACCATAATGTGTATCATCACTTCTGATACTATCGTCACCCCTGAAGCTTGGATTGCGTCTGCCACTGTTGTCACTCTCATCCATAACCTTTGTGATGTACTCCTCTTCTGCTTCTTTATAATATTCTTCAACTATTAACCTAGCCAGAAGTGCTGCTGATAAGTCTAACTCATCTGCCATCCTCACAAGAATTCCAAGAGATTCTTTGTTCTTTACAGCTACTTTGTATCTGCAAAAGTTAAACATATTAGCAATTCTGAGTGGTCTATGTAACATTCATACATCTTGATCAATTTATTGTTTCTAAATTTTTACTTTCTCTACTACTTGTCTATGTTACGAATGGTATTTCACCAAAAAATTTTGATATAAATTTAACTAAATACACACTTTTGTGCCCTGGATGAAAGGAATAAAACATAAAAAAGGTTTGCTACTGAGTTCACGGAAATATAAACATAAAGAATTAAAACAGAGAAACCAAATCCACCTTGTGCATGTATGTACAATTTAATGTAAAAACAAAGTATAGTTCAATCTGATTTATACATACATCAAGAGAAAGAGGAAAGATTACCCTTGACTCAGAATTATGTACAAATGCGGTTTGATAATGCAGCATTTTGTTTAAAGTAATACAGTGGGCCTGTTGTATAAAACTTCACAAACAGTAAAGATGTGTACGAAGCTAACATTTTTTAGAAATTGGTCCCGCTTTAAAGTATTCAGTTAATTTGGCTTATTTTACCTTTTTTGCTTTGAAAGCATACAACTCTTTATGCAAAATTTATTAATGAACTTAGAGCTTTTTCACAATAACTTTTTGCACTGATGTAGTGTCTACACAGCCCAAGTCAAAAAGGTCCCAAGTTCTAATCTGGGTCATGGTCGGGAAATTAAGAAAAATTTATCAAAAATCCATAATCGATTTAGATAGGCAGGCAAATTTAATCTGCTATAAGAATGCCAAATTTAAATTTAAACAATTACTATTAGACATGAGACAGAAATCCTGGATCACATTTGTGGAAACTCACTTAGAAAATTATATATGGGGCATTCCGTATAAAATTATCATGGATAAGATAAAAGAAAAACTGGAATCTTAAATACCCTATCAAAAAATGATGGAAGTATGACTTCAAATTGGGAGGATACTTTGAAATTATTATTGAATACCCCATTACCTGATGATGACACGTCTTCGGATAATCTCCAAAATATAATATATAGATTAAATATGAAGCTTGTTTATAATAATTTAAATGTAATATATCCTTTTGATATATCCGAAGTAAAACAGATTTTTATAAAGTTGAAAAAGAAAAGTCCTGCGGTCTGGATAGTATATCCAACAAAGTTTTAATGATACTCCAAGACACGTTAATGCCACAATTAACTAGCATCTTCAATGATTGTCTGCGGAGAGGTTATTTTCCGGATTTCTGGAAAGAGGCATGAGTAATTATCCTCAAGAAGGGTTTAAATAAAGATCCAACTAAACCGGTCTTAATAGACCGATCTGCCTTTTAAATTCCTTGGGTAAAATTTTTGAACATATAATTAACAAGAGGATCATAGAACATAGGATCATGATTGGAATAAACAACAGGCAGTATGGCTTCAGAAAAGGAAAATCTGCTGAGGATGCTATTATTAACATCATGGATTGTGTGAATCGGTGTACTAATAAGTATTTAATCGGATTATCAGTTTATATATCAGGTGCCTTCAATAATTTGTGGTGGCCCTTCTTCTTTGATAGGCTAAGGAAATTAAATTATCCACACCCCCTCTATAAATTACTTCTAAGTTATTGTAACAATAGGAGAGTCTATATGCAAGGCATCAATCAGAAGATCTACAAAAATAACACCAAAGGCTGTCCACAAGGATCTGTTCTGGGACCTACATTTTGGGACATCGTGATGGAAACTCTGTTGGAAGCTTTTGAAAACTCTGTTGGAAGCTTTTGAAAACAATGAAAATGTAGTGAATGTAATAGCATAAGCAGATGATGTGATTTTTCTGATAGCAGGTGATTCAAGATTACAATTGGAAACAAAGATAAGTCATGTAACATCTAAATTAGCTAATTGGTGTAATGAGTCAAAATTACAAATTGCTCCACAAAAGTCATTATATATGTTACTGAAAAACAAATAAAAAAGAAATCCGATTATCAAGTATAATAATGAAAACATTAAACACAGCGGAGAATTAAAATACTTAGGAGTAATTACGTAGAAAATGAAGCTAGTTACAGTGAAATAATAAATATTACACAAATATAAATATTTGTTACTAAATCTCCATTTAACTTAAGAAATTGATGTTAATATTTCTTTCTTCTTTCTAATGAAGATCGATTTCGAAGGCAAATCGCATTCATCCTCAGTTCAAAACTAACTCCATTGTCAAGGAAATCTCGGTTACCATGTTTTTTTCTTTTGTTATGTGATGTTTTCAACATTACCAACATCTGAAGACGAAACGAACCTAAAAACAGAATCAACTGCCAGTATGTCAAAATTCATTACGTGATGTTTATTTTTTAAAATAAATATCTTTTCCCAAACTATTAAATCTATGGGACCATCTAATTGTTTTAATAATTTAACTTCAGGATTTATTTCATGGTTAAATGACCAAAAATGATCTGCTATGGCCGATTTATCAGTTTGTTTATATTTAATGTTACGAAAATGTTCTTTCTTTCTGGTTTCCAAACTACATTTCATCTTTCCAGTATAAACCTGATCACAATCAGGTTCATTTTTGTATGAGACAAACATGGCCATTTGTAATTTATTGTAAGTTAATAACCAAGCAGGCCATGTAGATGATACAACGAATGCTTTGGTTTGTTGGAATTCCAAGTTGTGATGTAGGACCAATCAAAATTGAATATTACAGTAACTTAGCAACAAAACAAAGTAAAAAACCAATGATTTTATTCCTTTTTTTTTTTTTTTTTTTTTTTTTTTTTTTTTTTGGCTTGGACTCTTGAAGGGAGTAAACGCTTTTTGGTGGAAAGGCTTCTTGCAAGTTTGAAAAGTGATTGAAGTTTACTGTTTATGAACGTTTATCAAAAGTTTAGAACATACAACGAAAACGCGAAGCGACAATAATTCATTTCAATAAAAAGCTGTTGCATCATTAGTAAATAAAAAGGAGAAAGTTAATATAATATAATGTAAAAAGTCGCGCATGTAAAGAACATAAAAGATGGCAAGAGAAATAAAAAGAAGAGAAAATTGAAGTAGTATTAATAATTTATTTTAAGATTACACAAAAATTAAAATCCTTTTTGTATCGATATCACGCCTGAGGTAATTTCAAATCTCATCGTTCACCGAAGCTGCCAGAGAGAAGATTAATAGGAATCTTCGAGAACATCTCCTTCACGACTTTTAGACAAAAGGTTCATCACTCCCACATCAAGGTAAGGATTGGCTTCAACACCAGTCGTCACGCCGAGGGAAGCGAGAAACCTCTCGCGCGTGTGGGGCGTAGACGGCGAATCCTCCTTCAGGTATGCTACCGCATGGTGTGGCATAAAACTAACCATCACCAAGCAGAACCACACCAAGTTAAGTGGAGATTTAGTAGCAAATATTTATATTTGTGTAATATTTAGGAGTAATATTGGATGAAAAATTAAATTTCGTAAATCATGTAGATTCTGTAAGAATCAAAGCTGAGAAAGTCATGAATAAATTAGCTAGAATTGTAAATATAAAATTTAAAATATCTCTAAATAATATTATAACATATTATTATACAATATTTGGATCTATTATCACATATACAGCAGCAACTTGGGCTCATAAATTGTTTAATCTGAGTATAAGAAATAAATTAAGAAGTACACAAAGGAAGATTTTACTGAGACATATGGGTGCTGTTTGCACTACTTCTACTTTAGCACTTTTTGTAACTACAGGAATATGGCCCATAGATCTTCTAATTAGACTCAGAGCTGCACTATTTTGGTTAAAGAAAAACAACTTTAATAAAGTAAATAGCATTGTAGGAAAAGTATGCAGTACCAAACAAGATATAAAGAAACATCTTCTGAGAGATTGGCAAGAGGAATGGGATAGCATAAACGTAGGCAGAAGAACTCATGAAGAATTCGAACGTCTAAAACTGAAGCATGTGAAACCCACAAAAGGTTTAATTCATTTTTTATCAGGCCATGGACCCTATGGCACATAATGGCACAAAATAAAGAAGCTGAATAATCCTATTGTAATTTATGCAACAAAATCGATAATCCGGTACATGTTTTGTTTGAATGCACCAACTATGAAGATGAAATTATTGAAGAAAGAAATGCATTAAGAGGTCATCATTTATGGAATATAATAAGAACGCCAGAGCTATATGTTATATTAGCCAAATTAGGAAACATTATAAGTGAATTGGTATGGAGATCTTCTTTACCCAAATTTACTCCAGAACAAGATATTCAATCTCCCATTGTTCTAAGACAATCAGAAAGACAAACTAATCCTGGTAATGGAAGAAGCTTTGATATTCAAGGAGATATTGAAATTAATAGATAATAAAATGGAAATAGAAGAAGAGAATATTATGTATCTCTCGGTCGACAAGATTGGGGCAATAGGAGAGGGATCAGACCGATCACAGAATCTGAAGAGGACTTCAGGGAGGATGAGGAGAGGCGTAACTTCCCTTCTATATCAACCAGTTCCGATGAGGATGAAGAGAGCTCCTGCAGATGAACTAGGTACCCGTATTCGGGCTGTTTGGTGGAATTTTGTTTGATAACATCCAGCTAACAGCAGAACGAGGAGGTAAGTGCAGGGATTCAGCTTAAAGTAAAAAAAAAATATAGTGTTTGGAAATAGTGTAATGGGAGGGATTCCCTCCCCTATGTAAAAAGTTTATCCATTTCTTGTTGTAGTTTTTTGTTTTTTGGAAGGGATTTTTCTCTCCCCGGTGTGTGTAATGGAAGTGAGAAGTGAGGAAATGGTATAGTGATGGATGAAGAAAAGGTTTTAGATGAAAGTTTGGGTAGTGAGTGATATGATGTATAAGACATTTTTAAATTGGATTTGAAATTTAATTTGTGGATTATTAGTGATGAAATGAAGGAGGAAGTGAATTTTATATTTAAGTGGATTAAGGTGGTGTTTTAAGAAGTATTGATTAGAACAATGGATTAATGGAGTTTTGGTTGATGGATTGAGTAGATTTAATATGTATAAAAGATTAATTTGTTTTTATTTGTGAAAACGTATAAAATGTTTTAAAGATGAATTTTTTGAATGGTTGTATATATAAGTGTAAATATGAATGAAGGGTTTAAATTGAAAATATATGATAGTGTAAATTTTTAAATGTTATATTATATATTATGGATTTTATAAATTATATTTTGAAATGAGTTTAATAGAAATGTTTAAAAATGATATTTATATGTTATTAAAGTTAATTTAAATTAACCAAAAAAAAATTTTTTTTTGATAAAGTTGCTATTTTGTAATGATATTTAATTATTTTTTATATTTTAAGTTATAAAGGTAAATTTAAATTAAAAGATATGTAAAGTTTATGGAATTTTAAATAATAAGATTGCTTTTTATTTTTAAGATTAGTGTGTTTATTGAAATGTTTAAATTGTTGAATATTTGAAAACTTTTATTTTAATTTTTTTATTGTAATTAAAGTCTTGTAAATGTTGATATTTAAATTATTTACTTTTGTATATTGAAATGTTAATACATTTTTTAAATATTAATTTGTATTGTTAATGTAAATTGAATTTGAGTAGAATTATGAGTGATATTTGAATGTTAAAGTTTTGTGGATGAAATTGTAAATTTTAAGAAATTTTTTATTTTTAAATGATGTTAATATTGTATTATGAAGATTTTGTTTTATTTGTATAAGTTTGATGTCTTATTTCATTTTAGTTTGGATTAGTTAACTTAAAATGTTGTTTAAATAATTGAATTGATTATATTTAATTATTTTGAAATTTTGTAATCTGTTGAAATGTATAAACTTTTTGAAATCCTATAACTTTATAAGTTTTTGGTCAAGTTTTTAAAGATTTTTTTTTTTTTTTTTTAAAGTTTTTGAAAGATTTTATATTAAAAACATATTGGTTACCAGTACGTGAAATATCGATTAGTGGTAGTGTCGCGGTAACAGGCATTAAAGTTTCGGCGCAAATAGACAATAGACGGATAGGTTTCACGTAGATAACGAGCTTGCATAAACAGATAAACAAGCGCCGGCAAGCAAGATAACTGAGGTAAAGGCCTCGCCGGCATAGATTAAGTTACGCTTCTAGAATGTAATAGAATATTCATATTACGTCATTAGACGCCTTGTTTTGCAGAAACATCTAGTGATTGACAGAACAGTCTGGTAATCGTTAATTGGTGTATAAAAAGAAGCCATGGCTAGTGATGAGTCAGTTGTTGTAAACAAGAGTGAGTAAGCAGTAGTTGTGTACAGAGTGCTGTTGTAACGAGAGCTAATGTAATCAGCTGTCATGGTTTGTTATTGTCATCGACCTTGGAAGACTGTGTACATGTTATGTAATGTTACGTGAGAATTGAATAGTGTATCTCTACGAAAATAAAGGAGATTTTTAATTTCTGCAACTCGGCCTTTTAATTCTACAAACCCACAGAGTCACAGTATTGTAGTTAGTAGTTTTATAATTTAGCTGGCTACCACTTAAAAGTTTACTGCATACCAGTATTTGTATTATTTGTAAATTGGTAGTCATTTTGTATTATTTTATTTTAAATGTTTTAAATTTTGTGTGTTATTATCTGAAAAATGATGTAGTGTAATTGTAGCTATTTGGTTTTTAATAAATAAGAATTTGGAAATTATGTTCTGATATAAGAAATTAGGAACTGGGACATAAATTTTCAGATGTTATTTATTTATTTTATCCCAACCACTGGTCTGGAAACATTCCCACCAGACCAGCTTTGGAGACTGAAGACCATCCTACAGGAGGAGTTAGTTTTAACAACAGCATATCATCCTGCCATGCAACACCGAGACACCCACTGACACTTCTACTCTTTAAGAGACCACTAGATGAGAGATGATGTGAAATAATGGAGATCAAATGGAGAGACAGGAAATTTTAGGGATGTAATTGATCTACCCAGCATTCGCCTGGGACCTGGGAAAACCCCTGGAAAAACCCATGGGTCAGGTATACTGGCCACAGGAATCAAACCTGGGATCTCCCAAATGCGTGTCACAGGCAAAACCTCCTGAGCCATCCTGCTTGGTAACATTATACTGAAAATGTGTGGCAATGGGTTCACGTACTAGGAAAGGAGTGAAAGAGGTCCCAACCATCTCAACCACGATAAAAGGTCTAAATGATTCAGACTTACAACTAAGTTCAGTGTGAGCACCAGTGATAAAAAGCCTGAACACCTCGTCAACTTGTTGTCTTCCACGCTTTAAGTACAATTATTTTATGGCATTTCTACCAGATCTATGATTGAATTAAAAAACGTTTATAGGCAAATTACTATCAAACTTTTCTATCAAGTATGTTCCCATACTTCAGTTATATCCAAGCCATGGCTTCCGATTAAGAAAATCATGTAAGCCAATAACACTTTAGTTCACGTCACACCTCTGCCACTAAAAATATGGAGATACAACCTTTATGTCCACCAGTATATCTTGAAGATATTTTTGAATTGTCGGTTTCAAACCATTTACTAGGCCAGAAGCCATAGAAAATTCAACAGTTGTTACAGCATCAGTGGAGCTTCAGCTCCTATTCTAGCAACATAAATATTTACCACTAGATAAAAAATTAAATAAATCATTGCAATTTTCAAAATTTTCCCTTTCAAACAGTGGTAACATTCATATTCAGTACTGAGGTCTCAAAAATCATCCAATAGTTTTTAATTGTGTGTTTTTGTTACTTCTAACATAATGGAAATTAATTGTTCTTTCACACCGGCCGTCTGTACGCTAAACTATGGAAAGACAGAGTGAAACTGAAAAATTCAATGCAATAGCTGGGATTTGAACCACGGATTTTCTGGTTGCTGTCCAGCCACTCTAACCATTGAGCTACTATGACCAACGTGCCGATATAACATTAAATTCTCCAACTGACTCGTGTTTTTCCCAGTAAATCACTTAGGAGTTCTCATAAACACTTCAGACAACTACCTTAATGGCGATTTACAACATGTAAGTACTTTAAGGCCCGGGCTTTATAGTTAACCACTATTGGATCAATTATTGGAAATTAATTGTTCTTTCACACTGGCCGTGTGTAGGCTAAAGTATGGAAAGATGGAGTCAAACTGAAAAATTAATTTCCATTAATTGACGTAATAGTGGTTAACTATAAAGCCCAGGCCTTAAAGTACTTATATGTTGTAAGTCGCTATTGAGGTAGTTATCTCATGTGTTTATGAGAACTCCTAAGTGGTTTAAATATTACAAATAGAAGCATTATTAACAGTGAAGTTTTCTTCATGTTGAAGTTTTGTTGAGTCACACTTGTTTACACTCACCTTCACTTATTATTTTTAAAAAACGCTGGAACGTTTACCAGGACATTCGCCTTCTTCCTCAGCAGTATAGTGACTGACTCTCCCCTACCCTTTCCTCTTCCTTCTCCTGTATCTGATCCTATTGCCATCTGGTGTTAGGAGCGCAAAGTTTTAACACTTCATTAAGTGGTGGGGTTTCAAAATTTATAACATGTTCACTGTTTTTAATTATGTGGATTTTTTCCCAGATGTCTAATTCTATTGGTGATTCTAATGGTTTCAACAGTTTGTGAGGATTGTGAAAAGTACTACATAGGCAAAACGAAGAGAAACTTGGAGATCACGCTAAAGAACACCAGAAAAACATAAAACTAAAACAAATAGACAAATCCGCTGCTTCACATCATTTTTGGAAAGAAAACCACAACATTGGGCAAAATATAAAACTGTTGAAACCATTAGAATCACCAATAGAATTAGACATCTGGGAAAAAAATCTACATAATTAAAAACAGTGAACATGTTATAAATTTTGAAACCCCACCACTTAATGAAGTCCTAAAACTTTGCACTCCTAACACCAGATGGCAACAGGATCAGATACAGGAGAAGGAAGAGGAAAGGAAAGGGGAGAGTCAGTCACTATACTGCTGAGGAAGAGGGCGAATGTCCTGGAAAACGTTCCAGCTTTTTTTAAAAATATAAGTGAAGGTGAGTGTTAACAAGTGTGACTCAACAAAACTTCAGTCCTAAGTGGTTTACCGGGAAAAACACGAGTCAGTTGGAGAATTTAATGTCATATCGACCCGTTGGCCATAGTAGCTCAATGGTTAGAGCAGCTGGACGGCAACCAGAAGATCCATGGTTCAAATCCTGGCTATGACATTACATTTTTCAGTTTGACAGGGGCAGGACCCCAAAATCTGGCAGTTAAGGTTGCATTGCAACCAATTAGGGAGTTAGATACAAGTTACAAGTTTCTAACTCTCTTGGAACCTCCGCGTAGCAGTGTCGCTATCGGGGTTCGCTAGAAATTGGAGGAGCTCTCACGTGCACGACGTCCACCCTGCGCAGTAGTTTAATACTACTGGCTGAGAAGAGAAAATTTACATTGGGAATCTCAAAATGGCTGAACAGAATGTATTTAGAGCCAGGAAATCGCTTGCTAGATCTCCTGAACGACGACCTATAGATACACAAGATAGAGGAGAGAAGCTTAGAGAAAGAGAAAAGGAAAGTGATATTGATAAAGAAGAGGAAGAAAATAATAACTGGGCAACTGTAATGGCAGAAATAAACTCTGTAGTAGCTGCAGACAAATCAATGACCATTAGTTGAAAACGACAATTGTTTGCTTTAATGGCAAAGATGCAAAATGAATATGATCACCTAAAGGCACAGAATATTAAGTTAAAGACTGAGAATGATACAATAAAGAAAATGCAAGAAACATTAAAATGTCCATCATATGCTGAAATGGCAGCTAAACCAACATTATCAGAAATGACAGAAAAGTTGAACAGAGCATTATACAAACACATGCAGTAATGATAAAGTCAACTAAACGAAAGAAAATAAGAGATATACAGGAAATTGTAACTCAACACTTGAAACCTGATAAGGATAGAATAAGAATTACTGGCTTTAGAACGATGGAAACAATGATGATAATAGAAACAGAGACGAAAGAGGATGCACAAAAGATCATACAATCTGAAAGTCTTAGAGACAAAGAAATAACTATAGAAGAAGCTAAGAAAAGGAATCCATTGATAATTTTATATGATGTTATTGCGACTGAAAAATAATATAAAATAAAGAAATATATATATGAACAAATTTTCAAGGAACAACTTTCATTGAAGGAGTTTGAAGATGGAGTACAGTTTAGGTTTAAAACTGGGCCTAGAGAAAGGCAAGTAGTACATCACGTTATTGAGGTCTCTCCAAAAATTAGAAAATTGATTACAGCAAGAGAGAGAATATATATAGGCTTTCAAGCCATATGTGCTAAAGATTATGTTGTAGTGGCTAAATGTAACCATTGTCAACAATTAGGCCACGCAGCGAAGTACTGTAAATATAAGGATAAAGATATTTGTACACACTGCGGAGAACATGGCCAAACAAAAAACAATTGTGTAAAAAGGTTACTAGTAATATGCATTCCATGTAGTAGTAAGAAGAAAAATAAAGAAAGTGGAAAGATAATATCTTGTAAAGACACACAACATTGTCCGACACATAAAATGATGTGGGAATGACTAATAAATAGAACCAATTATGGCACTTGAATCTAATGAAAAAATAGTAGGAGCACATAATTGTAGTAGTTGGATACATACAATAAGATTCGGACAGATTAATGCACAAAGATCAAGATTAGTGATGATGGAAATCAGAAAACTGATTGATGATATGGGCTTGGATGTGTTATGTATCCAAGAGCCATACGTGATAAATGGGAAAACCATACATATGCCCATAACAGCACAAACCATTTTAGATGGAGATCATCATATGGCTGTGTTAGTTGTACTCAATAAAGAGATTCAGATAGCAAAGATTACACAATACTGTGATGAATATGTCAACTGTATTGAAATGACCATAGCAGGAACGACCTTCATAGTATAATAATAATAATAATTAATAATAATAATAATAATAATAATAATTAATAATAATAATAATAATAATAATAATAATAATAATAATAATAATAATAATAATAATAATAATAATAATAATAATAATAATAATAATAATAATAATAATAATAATAATAATTTATTGCGGCCAACAGACTCTTACAAGAGCATCTGACACTGTCAATTATCTCTATACAGTCAAAATACAAAATGATCAAAATACATAAGTTATTTACAAAATATAGAGTTGTTTACAAAAGTATAAGTTATTTAAAAAGATCAAAATGCCTAAATTACGTACAAACCTTATTGTATACATAGGTATACAACTCATTTATACTACATACATACATATATATTACAGTTCATTTATACTATACAAACATTTTTTCAATTAGGTATGATTTTAAGACCAGTTTAAATTTTGAGTCAGAAGTATTCTTAATTACAGATGGCAATTTATTGTATAATATGGCTCCTATTTTAAATGGATCTTTATTAGTTTGAGTTTTATTCGTGCTCACCCTATGGTAATCAGTTGCTCGGCAATCTTTATTGAGGATGTTATGTTGCTTTCGGTCTTTTACAAGTATAATGGTTTTGAATACATAGAGTGATACTACTGTTAGGATGTTTTGTGATTTGAATGTATCCCGACATGTTTGTTGAAAACAATGTAATGTAATCATTACTTTCAATATATGGATAATATTGAAATACACCTGGGTAAGATGACGAGCATCCTTGATAGTTATGAAGGAAAATCATTAATATATACTATGGACTCCAATACTAAATACAATTGGTGGTGGAACAAGAAACCAGATGCTCGTGGAGAAAAGTTGCAAGAAACTATAATACGTTATAACTTGGAGATAATAAATGAACCTAATAACCCATATACATTCAAAATAGGGTCGACGCTAGTGAGAACATTGATCTAACGCTATCCAGAGGTTATGTATGTAACAGAATAATTAATTGGAACGTTACTGAAAATCTGACGTCCAGTGATCATAATTTGATCTATTTTGAACTTATTACTCAAAGATCAGATGAGGAAACAAGTTATAAAATTAACAAAATAAGATATCAATTGAAGAATGCAAATTGGGAAAAGCTCAGACAAAATTTTGAGATACCAACTATGATAGAACCAGGTGAAGACGTAAATAGAAAGGCTAAAGAACTTGTTAATGCAATACAAAGGGCTATGCAGCTGTCACTACGTAGGATAACTACTAAAGGAAAAGAATATCCTATATGGAATGACAAATTACAAAAGATAAGATCTAAGGTCAGAAAAGCCAGAAAGCACGACCAAAAAAGTATTGCATCACAGAAGCGGGAAATTAATCTTGGAATATACAGAGACTTAAAAGAGAATTATAAGATGCAGTTAGAAGAGACAAGAAAGGAGACTTGGGAGAGATTCATTGAGGAGAACATACAACAGGATACTTGGGGAATACCATATCGAATAGTTATGGAGAAAATAACAGCACCTGAAATTATATCAACAATTCTAAGATGATGGAAACCTAACAAAAGGTTGGGTAGAATCCATATACTATTTACTGAACAAAATACTACCATCTGATCAGGAGGAAAATGAGGATATGGAACAACAGCAACTAAGATTTGAAATGCAACAAGAGTATATCAATGGAAATGTGATGTACCCATATGACATATCAGAAATCAAGTTTGCTATAAGGGAGCTGAAACCTAAAAAGGCCCCACGGCCTGATAACATCAGCAGCGAGGTACTTCAGAATTTAGAACATCTTATCGCACCATATCTATGTGTATTATTGAATGAATGTTTAATCTCAGGAAAAGTACCTTACTGCTGGAAAGAGGCTAATGTGGTGATATTGAAGAAGGATAAATTGAGGGACCCTTGCAATTCAAAAACGTACAGACCAATTTGTCTTTTAAATACATTAGGCAAAGTACAGGAGAAGTTATTGTACAAACGTATGTATGAATACAGACTGATGATAGGAATGACTACAAAGCAGTATGGATTTAGGAAAGGTAAATCTACAGAGGAGGCCATAACTGCAGCACTCATTACAGTTGGATTAACAAGAAGTATGTCTAAGCAATATTTGTGGATATCGCCGGTGGCTTTGATAATCTGTGGTGGCCTCAACTTTTTAAGATTAGGAGGGAAAACAATTACCCCAAGTGCCTGTATAACAACCTGAGAAATTACTGCCAAGGTAGAAGAGCATTAGTTTATGGAGTTAATAAAGTAATCACTAAAGAGATTTCGAAGGGATATCCACAAGGATCAATACTGGGACCAGCTTTCTGGGACATCTTGATAGAACCTATTTTAGAAGATCTGTCAAATTGTATACATACCTTAGATGTCATAGCGTATGCAGATGATATCCTAATAATTGTAGAAGGAAACAATAGAATAGAAATAGAAACAAATGCAAATAAGACTTTGGAATTGCTGGATAACTGGTATAAAAAAGGAAAACTAAATATTGCACCACAAAAATCAGCATATATGCTGTTAAAAGGCAACTTAAAGAGGGATCCAATTGTTAAACTCAACTAAGTTAATGTTAAGAGGGAAAGTGCGGTGAAATATCTGGGAATTTATCTGGATGCTCAACAGAATTTTGATACACATATCAATAAAACACGAACAAAAGCCAGCTCAGTTATGATGAGACTTGCCACCTTAGCTACAAGGAAATTTAAGTTACCACCTATGGTAATAAAAACGT
Source organism: Mantis religiosa (assembly GCA_030765055.1). Taxonomy (NCBI): domain Eukaryota; kingdom Metazoa; phylum Arthropoda; class Insecta; order Mantodea; family Mantidae; genus Mantis; species Mantis religiosa. Next base: position 24,392,564 of record CM060947.1, read on the forward strand.
ATCATATGAGCTTCTTAATTGGGATTACTGGATATGGTGCAGCTATTTGGGCACATAGGATGCGTCTAAAGAAAAACATAGTCTTATTAAGAAGAACACAACGCCAGGCATTACTTCGATTAACTGGAGCAGTAACAACAACATCAACAATGGCGCTTTTGGTGACCTTAAGAATTTGGCCAGTTGATCTACTAATAAGGCAGCAAGGAGCATATTATTGGCTTAAAAAAGGAGATCTTGGAAGAGTTGAAGACATATTAAGAACGAGATGTGGAACCAAACTGGAAGTGCGAAGGAAACTGATTCAAATTTGGCAGGAAGAATGGGATCAGATACAGGAGGGTAGGAGAACACATGAAATATTCCTTAGTGTGAAAGAAAGACTGAAATTAAATATTGAACCTCGAAGAGGAGCAATTCAGTATCTTACTGACATGGACCGTATGCAACATATTTTAAGAAGATAAGGAAAAGAGAAATTGATGTCTGTGAGAGATGCAACGTTCCAGATAATCCAGAACACGTAACATTTGAATGTGGAAAATACGAGGATTTACTATATGCAGAAAGAAATGAGCTGAGAGGAAAATATATATGGAACATCGTGAGGCAGCAAGGCGACTTAAGAATTTTGGAGCAGATTACAATAAAGATATCAGAAGTAATTATGTTAGAGTATCATCAACAACCACAACAAGGTGAACACCAGCCCAGAAGAAGGGAACAAGTACATGCCACACCTAGAAGATCCACAAGGACCCAACAGAGTAGAGAAGAAAGAGAAAATGCTAGACAACATGAGGAGGACTACATAATTCAGAGACATTTCGAGGACGATATAATTGGAGTTAGCTAATCGATAGAAAATTGAATTGTTAGTTAACTGATATAATAAAAACACTTGTATTAGGAAGCTACTGTTTTCACAGTAGCTATAGGTTAATATGTAGGATTAGAAGTTATCTGCACAGAAAATTGTTATATGATTATTATTATCTTGAGAAATGTAAATATAATTTAATTATTTGAAGCACTGTCTTGGTATAGATTCGAGTAACCAAGACAATAGACGCGCAGATTATATATATATATTTTTTTTCAGTTTGACTCTGTCTTTCCATTCTAACATAATGTTTCTCTTCTGTATGTCAAGGCTGCGCTGCGACTGAGTGGTTAGACCACTCGGCTCTCACCAAGGCAGTGCGGGTTCGATCCCAGATGACTACAAAGTAAGATTTGTGGTGGACAACATGGCACTGGGACGGGTTTTCTCCGGGATCTCCAGTTCCCCATCTCATTCCACCAGTGCTCCATCTTCATCTCATGCATCATCAGTGTCACCACCGCCTACGGTGCCATATGTAGTAAAAGCGGATGTTATGTACTACACATACACTCTTCTGTATGTCCATTTATTTAAAGGGAATTCTAAATGTGGAACATTTCTTTACCTGAATATGTAAATAAGCTGTATGAAATTGAAATTTGGAGAATTTTATGCAGAACCTTTCATGTACAGCACACTGCTTACCTTTTGTATAAATCTTTGGCAGATCTGCGAAACCTAGAGTGAATCCTTCTCATCTTCCTTTGATAAAATATTTCATAAATGCTTCTTAAAGTTTCTGACATGATGCTGCAAATAACAAAATATGATGATTACTAGACAAAGAATTATAAAAGATCTGTATATCTTTCTGTATCAATGACAAATTCACGCATAGTTATATACAGGGTGTACATAAATGAATATCGGGTTGTTAACTCTATATAATATTTATTACATTTAACTTACAGTTATAAATGATATGTCAAATGAAAAAGCAACTCAAGCAGTTTTACCAAGAACCTTATAAATGTTCAATGTGACTACCTTTTGTCACACGGCACACATCAAGTCTATAGCCGAGTTCTTCCCAAACGTTGATAAGTGTGTATTCAGTAATTGTAGCAACAGCTTCTTCAATCCGGTTTCTTAATTCAGGGAGGTCAGCTGGTAGCGGAGGCACGTACACACGATCCTTGATGAAGCCCCAAAAGTAAAAATCGCATGGCGTTAGGTCAGGAGAACATGGAGGCCATGCATAGCAAGCCCTGTCATTGCGGTCCTTGCGGCCTATCCAATGCTCGGGCAGACTTCAACCAATTGCAGACTTCGTTATGCCAGTGAGGTGGCACACCATCTTGCTGGAAAATGAAGTTCTCTGGCTCATTTTCTTCCAACTGAGGGAAGAGCCATTGCTCTAGTGTATCAAGGTAAGAAGTGCCAGTTACAGTAGGTTCACCAAAAAAGAAAGGCCCATAAACTTTTTGCAGGATACAGCACAAAAAACATTCACTTTAGGGGAACTTTGTTGCATTTTTACCATCTTGTGAGGATTTTCTGAGCCCCAGATGCACAAATTATGAGTGTTAACATGTCCACTAAGGTGAAAGGTCAATTCATCACTAAAGACAACACAATCCATAAAATCGTCATCGTCATGAAACATGTCATTTGCGAAGTTGGCACGTAATCCATGGTCTGTCGGCTTTAGAGCCTGTAATAACTGTAAACGGTAAGGACGTAGCCATAAGTGTTTTCTTACAACTTTCCAAACAGCCGACACAAGAACTTGTATGAACAACTAGCATTCCAGACTAATTTCTTTGGGCTATGAGTGAACGACTCTCTCACTTGCTCAACAGTCTCTTCACTTACTCTTGGTCGTCTCGTGATCTTCCCTTTACAAAGGCAGCCGGTATCTTCAAACAGATGATACCATCTACGAATGTTATTATCACAGGGAGGATCACAACCGAACTTAATGCGGAACACATGTTGCACAGTAACTACAGTTTCGGTCTTTGCAAGCTGCAAAACACAAAACGCTTTCTGTTTACTAGTCACCATCTTTGCTACTACTGCTGTCTATCGGATTGCGGCAGAAACATTGCACGCACATGCACACTGGTGCCAACAAACAAAACTATTTGAGTTTTTTTCATTTGACATATCATTTATATAACTGTAAGTTTAATGTAATAAATATCATAAAGAGTTAAATCCCCGATATTCATTTATATACACCCTGTATTATTCTATACTTAAAAAGGATGATTCTTCTAGCCTTACTATGTCACTCACAATATATGTTTATATTGGAATGTTTCAAATTGAGCAAAGAGATTTCAACATACGCAAGCAGTATTCAAATAAGCATTTGTGTTAACAAGATCTTACAATGGAAAGAAAAGAAATGGGAAGGAAACTGATTAGCTACATTCCCATAACTTTCTCTAACTTTGTTTATATATACCAAGAGACCCAAAAACATCCAAACTGGCTGTTTTCTTTTGTCTGTCCGTGCCCTTGGCACTCGTCTGCCACTATCATAGAAAGGCATTATTTTGTTATTATAAACTAGCGTTACTGTAATGCGTAAAGAAACTGGTAGTGTATAATAAAATATGATAAAACAAATTAACGTAAGCAGTTTAAATGATAAATTAAGAGTGAATTTAAAATTAATTCATTGTAAATGCAAAAATATGATATGCTTGATGCATGTAGAAATGAAGAAATAGTAACAGCATCAGAAACAGAGTGTTATATACACTATACAAGCAGAAAACATAAAACATATTGCAAAACAAAATTCCAAATCAAAAGTAGAAACACACAAAATGTGCATTTCAATACAATCTTATTTCTAGTTATCACTACATTCGTCAAAGGCATTGGGTTTACATATGAACATTTCAGAAGGCAATTCCGAGTTGAAAAGCACTGTTTGCTATTGGATAATGTTAATATATATGTGACATAGGAAGAATTTATTTCGAGAAGCAATGTAAGTAAATTCAAGATTTTTTTTTTTTTTTTTTCTGTATAAAATCCATTCCTGCTCAACACCCAAAGTATAAGTGAGGGTCTGAGTCTAATCTATGTCTATGCCGTCCTTCTGCTGTTTAACCATATTTGGAATCCTATCTTACAGCCTATCCAACTACAAAAGCTTTTTACATTTTACAGAAAGTCTTCATTCTTCATCAAGCACGCCCAGCAACAGCAAATAATACATGATACTGGCACGAGTGATGTTATGAATACATATGATGAATACATGGACACTTAAGAAATTAATACATCACCACAATTAATTGGAGAATCACTGCTAAAGAAATCAAAACTGGTCAAATATTTGCACAAAAGATAAACTAAACAAGACTGCTAAGAAGTAAAGAAACAAATAAAAATAAGTATCAGTACATCAGCAGAAACTCTCAGATTGACAGTCTCCATCAAAATATCCAAAAATAACAGAGAATAAAAAAAGAATTTGCTTAAATGGTTGACTACTGCAATCCCTCTTCTAACTCCAATGAAATGTGTAATAAAAGCACTATTGAAAGTGTTTATTTCAATTAACAGAAGTAGATAAAGAAACAAGCTTCTAAATAAGTAGTTCCTACAATAGTAGGCAAAGAAAATTATGGAAGTAAAATATCAGTTTTTTTTCTCATCATGAAAAATACATGGAATTTCTAAGACATCAATTAACAACCTCCGTAGCATTTGACTTGACTCTTTCTGAATACCTCTTGTACGTGTAATGAAATATATAATACAACAATTTTAAAATGTATATCCTGATTTAAAAAATGTAATTTACACAGAAAAAATAGCATTTACATTTGTAAAAGAGTGCTTAGAAGAGGTAATATCAATGTAAATAAATAATTTAGAAAGGTAGGTGTAGAAAGTCGTGTGGATGTCACCGCCTCTATTTAGGTTATGAAAACCGACTTCCTTACCTAACTTTAACCTGACAATCGCTTCTACCAGCTTCATTGTTCGCCTTGCTTATTCGTTACTTGAATGGCTAGCTAATGTTCAAATTCCCTGCGTTTATTTTTAGTCAGCATGTTTCCATGGATGCAAAAAGCATTCTTGTATTAAGCACTAACAGTAAACTGAAACTGAGTTATATAACACGTTACTGGATGTGAATTAGTTACCATACATTTGAAATCCGTCTCTACACTATTACAAAAAGGTTGCTACAGTGGGTATTACAGCTGTCAACTTAATTTCAGGTAACCCATGCTTTTAAATAAATGAATAACAACTTAATACTTGCTCTGGAAATTTCTCCTGCAACAACTTTTCGCATTCATAGTTCCGACCTTGAAAAGATTCAATTACAGAGATAATCTTATTGTATGTTTCCAACTTCATAGTCATCGTCACAAGCTTTTAAAACTATACAGATAACACAATTACATACAACACATACAAACACACAACATTCTAAATTTGTTCCCACTTTCATGCACCATTGTTGCCAACAATGATGAAACCCGCTTCCCTACGGAAAGCAAATCGGAGCTGCCAATCACATGGAGGAACACACATACGCACACAGGTACGCACACAACACATACCGCCACCTAAGCATTGTCTTGAGTGAAACATCAAACTCACCTAAATAGGGGAAAATGTAATAACCCACGAAAATAAACATAAAACAGTTAAAACAATTTCGAGGTACCAATGAAGTTGATTCGAACATGCGGTACGTTCTCTCATGTTGAACTTTCTCTCATTGTGGGCTTGCTTTCTCTCGTCTGTCCACGTGTTCCAGTCTTTTTCTTCGGTTTGTCCTCTTGGTGAACTTGCCACTTAGCACCTTCATTTAAAAGACGTCCCTGCCTAGAATATTGTGTTGAGTGATTCCTGCCAATATTTATTGTTTATTTATTTATTATCATCATAATCATTATTATTGTTGTTATTCATACGAAATGTTTACTGTGATGAATATCTGTAGTTGTACTTGGTTTCTCTGTAGGATTAGTATTTTGAGATTCGTGGCAATTTGTGTTTATTGTTCCGGAAACTGTTATTTTAAACCACAAAGTATTGGTATATCAGAAGTTATAATATTTATACTTTAACCGCTACAGTTTCTCGTGTTTGTTAAGGTTCAGAAATAGTAACTCGTTTCAAACACCTAAGTCCTTATTAGACTGCAACATATAAAACTAGGCCTCGAGAAGAAACTTTTCTTTAGGCTTTGGACATGCACTTTAATTTGCAAAGGTAGAGTCAGATTGAAAAATTGAATACCATAGCCGGGATTTTACAGTCTGACTCTACCTTTCTACACCTTGTCCTACACACGGCTAATGTGAAATAACAATTAATTTCGGACATTTTAACTACTTCAATTACATTTTTAGATTTTTCCTTGAACTGAGATATAAAAAACTTAAGCATGAACCTTCAATGGTCCTCAAACTCACTGGCTTATCAGTGATTCAAAAGTCATAAGTTAGCTCAAAGTATTTGTGTAGAGTAATTTTGTTTCTTTTGTAAGGAACTTCTTCGGCAAGTATAAGGCACAGAAATACCAACAATTTGTCCAAAACATGCTTACTGGAGCCAATAAAAGCTTTAAGTGTACTTCCTCCACTGCCACTTAAGTAAATTTTTTTTAGCGATCTTGATGATTTCAAAAGGAACAAGGTAAGAAGTTTTATCAAAACATGTTCTCGAGAAAAGGTACAAAGGAAAATGAAACAAGCACACAATGACAGACTACAGTGCTGCATCTTTTATGTGACTCTCCTGATTGCTCACAAAGCAAAACATATTGTGACTTTGTGGGTTCATGAAATGAAAAGTCCAATTACACAAACTCAACAATGTTTTTTATTTCCACCGACTTACAGTTGAACACTTGCCGATTACACAGAATTACGTAATGCACACAATTACAATTCACCAGTTCGTCCGTTGCAGTTCCACTGTACGCTCACAATTACGTAAATTCTTCCGTTGCACGCTCACAGTCTTCTCGTCCGTTCACTAACACGGCGCTACTTCGCTGCTTGCCAAGCACTGACTGACCTCACTCATTCCAGCCCTTTTTACAGGAATATCATTGTTTTCTAGAAGTCTCTGGTTTCCGTGAATCAACGCGAAAATTCCAGATGGCAGGCGAAGGGGGAAGAGGCGGCCAGCGACAAGTGACACTCCCCTAATCGTCCCCTCAGTTAGTGACTGAGATTAATGGGAGGGTGTGGCTCGGCTGCCCCTGGTCCCTTCTCAGCTGTCGTTCGTCTGGCGTTCCGATAATTGGGTGACAATATACAGACTCTAAGATATCTTGAGGGGGGCGCCGGGGTAGCGCGGTGGTTTCGTTCGCGGCTCCCGTTCTAAGGGTCCCGAGTTCGATTCCCGGCTCTGGGGTTGGCGATTTTAAGTCGGCCCTATCCACGCCCTCACCTCTGTCTAGCACACGTGAAGTATCCCCTATGCCCAACGTGGTTCGGAGTCCACGGTAAAAGCTGTAGGTCCTCTCACCTCACCGCCATCTTCACTATCACCCTATCATCGGAGGTAATGGACACCGCCCTCTGGGTGCCTCCACCTGAGAAATGGGTCCGGTCATCACTTGGTGGGGTGAGGTTACCCCGAAGGCCAAGGTTGCCATGTGGGGAGTGTTAGTAACTAACTAACTAACTAAGATATCTTGTGAACTGCTCATCTGACATGAACTGTTTTTAGTAATAAAGAACTTACATATGTATGACTTTAATGCAGTCTTATTTTTGGCAAAATAAAAATTATAGATTACGATGACACTCTACAGGCGCGACTATGTGATACCTACCATTTACTAAGGGAGCTTATGTTCCCAAGCTATCTTCATATTGTCAACTGTTTGGAGTTGAAGCAGTAACTTCAAGAAGGCAATGGTTAAGGTCGGCAATTCTTCAAACAATGACGCTATGATCCTTAACAGATTATTGTTATTATTATAATTATATTGCCATATTCACATCTCCGAGTTAGGGCGAAAACTTTTATACCGTCCATATACATAAATTTGCTCTAACGGTTAATGATATTATCCCAAGTAATATGTATTACAACACTAAAAGCAATCAATATTTATTTCTGACTTAACACCTGAGGTAATACAAGTGCTGAAGTATGCTGAAATAAACTCAATGTAGCAGTGTCTCGACCATTATACTTATTAAAGTAAGGGATTGGTTAGATAGCACATAAAACATCGCCATTCCAGCAAATATCACATCTCATTTACAATGGCACATGCTGAAATGATAGAAAAGGTGTGACTGCACATATAGGCGGAGTTAAGCAGGAGGTGAAATTATCTTCTTTGCAACCACTTGATGACACATTACAATGTGTGTTAATGGTATATTTACGATATCGCAGATAGTGAAATGATTTTCCTTCGTTGTGTAATGTATGAAGTGTAGGTAATGATCATTACAAAAATAGTTGTGTTACCGACATTTGTGTATGAAAACATATTGTAGATAAATTTTAGTTACAGACGTATGCAAATTATTAGACTCAGTGGTGAAATTTTTGACATATACCATCTATTTTCTATTTATTTAACAGAAATAATATTACAAAATATTTTTTTCAACTGTTAGTATTTTGTAAGCATTCTTTTAGCCTTTATTACCATTTTGATGCATTTAGGCAAGGGTGGAGCACTTTTCCTTTATTTCTTCATCTCTGTGCCAAATGCTTATCAGGCCCTCAATAAGCTCAACTTTTGTTGTTATTTTCAATTTGTTGAGTCTCTGTTTAACAATACCCCACAGAATCACTATTGGATTTATATCAGGGCTATTCCCCGGCCATGGTAGTTCTTTTACATTGTTTTCTTTGAGGAACTGGGTTACAGATTTTGCTCTATGGCAGGGAGCACTGTCATGCATGAACACAAAATCACCATTTGGAAACCATTCTTTACTTTACGGAAACAGTCTTGTTTCTAATACACTTTTATACTATTTCTGCTCCATAGAACCCACAACTATGTATAATCTTCCAGGTCCATGGACAGACATAAAGCTCCAGACCATTTTTGATGCTGGGTGCTTTACTCTTTGATCGACACACTGAGAGGAAAATGCTTCTTTATCTGTCCTCACATATTGGCTGATCTCTTCACATACTTCAAACGTGGATTCATCTGAGAAAGTTACCAGAAACAATAAAAACCTCTATTAATATTAAACAGTTTTAAAATTGCTCAAAGACAGTATAACAAAACCAGCAATGAGAGAAACAAAGTTTAGGCTGCTTATTTCATTTCCATAAAATTTAGATGTGCATATTTTAATTTTATGCTATATACAATTTTCATACTATTTACCTATCTCCAAAATTCCACTGAATGTTTTTGCATCTCTTTGGCCCATTCAAAAGGATTTTTTTTTTTTTTTTTTTTTTGCCATTGCAGGTGTCAGATTAGCCCTTTTACGAGGCCTGCTACTGGTAAACCTGCTTCAATTAATCTTCTACGAACTACTGAGACTGATATTTCTGTACCGTACTGCTTTAGTTGATTATTGAGGTCAATGCTGGCTGCTCTTCTATTTTGTTTTGCCACCTGATTAAGTTTTCTTTGCATCCTTGGTGATGGCTTTCTTTTCCTCCCGTATTTTCCATTCCTCTGTGAGGTCAACGTCTCACCGAATGCTTGATTAATGCGACTAACAGATTTTTGTGAAATACAAGACTTCTTAGCTATTTCACGTTGTGAATAAAGAGTTTCCTTCAAAGACTTTCAGTTACAGCTACTTTCCTTGTGGATAAGTCAGCAGTTTTACCAATAACCTCACTTTTGAATCAGTGTGAATGCTAAGGATAAGATACACGATGTTACCTGGCTTGAGATCAATTAATAATAAATACTGAGGATATATTAGCCATAAAACACATTAAAGGCAAATATTAAAATCTTCAGTTACTACATTCACCAAAAGAAAGCAATATCACCAAACAGTTGGATAAACAAACTTGAAGCTCTTAATTCAGAGCCACCACCATATTACTATAAGTAAAAGAAAAATCCCCCAGCTATTACTAAGAGAGAAATTTAATTAAATATGCTTCATATTATAGCAAGGAAAATAATTACGACTAATTGAAATAGGTTACGGCGGTAAATAACTATTATTTGGAATATTAAACTCACGTTAAACTTAAGCAAAATAATAATAATAATAATAATAATAATAATAATAATAATAATAATAATAATAATAATAATAATAATAATAATAATAATAATAATAATAATAATAATAATAATAATAATAATAATAATAATGATAATGATAATGATAATGATAATGATAATGATAATGATAATGATAATGATAATGATAATGATAATGATAATGATAATGATAATGATAATGATAATGATAATGATAATGATAATGATAATGATAATGATAATGATAATAATAATAATAATAATAATAATAATAATAATAATAATAATAATAATAATAATAATAATAATAATAATAATAATAATAATAATAATAATAATAATAATAATAATAATAATAATAATAATAATAATACACAAGTCAATACTAATTAAAAGACATTTAAAACCATTTACAAAATTTGTAAATTCTATAGACTTTCAAGTACTAAAAGGCATTAATGTGTAATACAAGCAAAAAAAAAAAAAAAAAAAAAAAAACTAAATGGTTCACATCAAAACTGGAAAAATGTATACAAAAATAAAAAAAAGAGTGAAAAGCATGTAGTACTACTTATGTAGTGGAGCATGTAGAGATAAAAATAATAATAATAATAATAATAATAATAATAATAATAATAATAATAATAATAATAATAATAATAATAATAATAATAATAATAATAATAATAATAATAATAATAATAATAATAATAATAAAATAAATAAACCATAAATAAGTCTAATAATTTGCACACGTCTGTACATCAAATACAGTGTTTTGTTCTAAGTCTGATCTGGTTTGACCTTTCATCTGTCGGTAACATCTCGTATATTGGATATTACATTTTACTTCTCCAGAGAAAATGAAGTGTAACAATAGTGAGTAATATTAATGAATTAGCTTCGAAATTGTTAATAGTTCAGTATTCTGCAACCCACTTCCTTCACCATTTAGGTGTGTTTTCGTATCAGTCATGGCGTGACAACAAACCACTCCATGTTGACGATATGGCCCATGCTAGGTTGAGAGTTTCTTTGATTCGAATTAAAGGAAGGAATTGAAATCTGCTAGTATAAAGTTATAAACTGCCTTCTTAACTCCCCTTCTGTGTAGGTAGTTTGATATATGTAGTTAAAGTACCAGGCAATGCCGGCGATTCCAGTAGACGAGCCCTCCAGTCACATGCAAAAACGTCAATGTGTTGCTGGTTACAGACGAGTAAAGTACTGTACGGGACCAAACTGTCTGCGGTTACGGAATGCATGGAAGTCACGGGATAAGGTGGTGACGGGTGGCAATGCTTGCATGACCAGAAATTAACACCTGAGATTCTTATTGTTCCTTAAACGAGCACCAATAATGGTGCTCTCGCTTCTAGCCATTGGTTTGTTCCAAAGGCCAAGCTACTGCTACCTATTATAGCTGAGGATATATCCACAGGACATTCGTAAACGAAATCTTGTGGTCCATAGTGAAGTTCGTCAGATTTAGAATATAACGTACGAGGCGTGTCCGTAAAATGTCTCCAATTTTATTTAATATAGAAAATATGTTTATTGTCAATGAATGTTACATTGATGGGAAGGCAGGACTTACCGAATTTTTCAACGTAATCACCACTGCGATCGATGCACTTTTGCATGTGCTGTGGCAGTTTTTGTATAACCTTGCCATAGCACTCTCCCGCCAAGTTGCGCAGGTAGCGCTCAACCTCGTTTTTCAAATCATCGTCGGTCTGGAAATGTGTTCCACCCAGGTGTGACTTCAACTTAGGAAACAGATGATAATCACTAGGTGCTAAGTCAGGACTGTAGGGGAGATGGGTGAAGATGTCCCATCCGAACTGGGCCAGATCAGCCGTTGCATGTGCAGTATGGGGACGAGCGTTGTCGTGATGAAAAATCACTCCCTTCGTCAGTATTCCCCTCCTTCGATTTTGAATGCCAAGTCGCAATGTTTTTTAAAGTCTCAGAGTAGTTAGCGGCGTTTATTGTTGTGCCGGTAGGCATAAACTCACACAATACACCTTTTCTGTCCCAGAACACACTGGCCATCACTTTGCCGGCAGAAAATGTCTGTTTGAACTTCCGCGGCTTCGGCGAATTCGAATGCCGCCCCTGACGAGAACGTTCTTTAGTTTCTGGTGTTGTGTAGTCACCTAGGTTTCATCGCCAGTGACAATTGAATCCAACAATTCCTCGCTCTGATCTGCACAGAGCTCCAGGAATCGGTGGACCGCTTCATCACGTTGCCGTTTATGGTTTTCGGTGAGCATTTTGGGGATCCACCTCGCACATACTGTGACTTTGTGGGTTCGTGAAATGATAAAACGAGGTTACGAAACACAAAAACTACATTTATTCTCCTCGAAATACACTATTCAACATTACAAAATTGCTAGAACCTCAAACTGTTTATTTCCTCTCACTCTACCCTCAACTGTCTCTCACTTCCGGTAACGATCGGCCATCATTTTTCATCGGCTTCGCGAGCCTACCACCAGGGTGACACTGCTCCCTCCTCAAGGCTGGTCGTCCCGAACAGCGCCTTCGTAGCGGGCCAGGCGACCCAGGTGTACCACCAATATCTTTCCTCGGGGCACCTTCTGGATGCGGTAGACCACGTCGTTAATCCTCTTCACCACACGGTACGGTCCTTGCCATGGCTGCTGAAGCTTCGGGCAGCGTCCCTTGGCCCGGGTCGGGCGGTACAACCAGACCAGGTCACCTTGCTGGAACCCTTGGCTGTTGGCTTGCCTGTCGTATCGGGTTTTCATGCGGTCGCTCGCCTTCTGGATGTTCTGGCGCGCCATATCGTGCATGTCGTGGGGGTGGTCCACCAAGTTCTCCACATCCCTCAAGAGTGGCCCCAAGTCTGCGTCGGCCAGCTGCTCCCTCCTCAGGCCTGCGCTATCCTAGCCATCCGCAGGCACTGCCGTGACTACTCGAACTGCTGCGGCACGCTCCTTCCCCTCCACTCTTGTGCATTGGCATAGCGCCCGCGTTACCGTGACTCTTCCCTCTGCGATGTTCCGAGGTGAAGTCGTAATCCTGCTGCCTCTGGACCCAACCTGCTGTCTGGCCTTCCGGTCGCGCCGTCACTATCACTTCGCTCCTCGCGGGGACAGCCACGTCTTCGCTCAAGACGACCCTGCCGATTCCAAGGCGCTCTTCTGGTTGACGGAGTATAACCTCTTCTCCGTTGAGCCTCAGGACCTTCCTGCCGACGTCGACCGTCGCCTCGTGGCTCCTGAGGGCATCCAGTCCCAGAACCACCTCCTCAGCCACCTTCGCGACGAACACCCACAGACGCACGGCACTCCGTCCCAAGTTCAGCTCCAGCAGGGCCTCCTTCTCCACAGGCATGGTGTCGCCCGATGCCGTCACAAGCTCGTATGGTCGGCTCGGCTTCCTCGTCGGCAAACCCTTCGCCACGTCAGGTCTGATGATGGTCACGGCCGCCCCGGTGTCCACCAGCACGCGGCACGGCTTTCCTCTTACCCAGCCGTCCGCGATGAGGTTGTCATCCATCCGCCGGCTGACGGCGCGGATTGTCACTCGAGGGGATGGTGGTAATGGCGCCAACGTGCCCCTCTCCACGACGGCCCTTACTCGTTTTCCGGCTGCTCTTCCTGGTGTGGGCAGTCTCTCCGCAGGTGTCCGGGCTGTCCACACCCCCAACACAGGCCACTAGGTGTTCGCCGGCGTCCCACAGCTGGTCTTCTGTCTCCGGCGTAGCGGACACTCCTCGTTCTCGACGTCGGGATAGATGCTACCTTGGCCGCCTCCATCCTTAATGCCGCTGTCAGCGCCTCGTGGATGGTTTTATATTCGTCGAGCATTAGGCGCTGACGAATCTCCGTGTCCCGTACCCCGTCGACAAAATTGTAGGCGGCTTCCCGGGATACGAACTCCAGTGGCAGGTCAACCAAGGCCTTGCTAGCCAGCTGCTCGATCGATATGGCGAACTCCTGCAGCGTCTCCCCCGGCTGCTGCGACCTTGCCTTTAGCTGGCTGCGGTATGCTGCGGCTAAGCGGTGGTTCCCGAAGCGATTCTCCAGGGCCTCCCAGATGTCCTTGGGCGCCGCCGTCGTCTGCACCGCGTTGAGGATTTCCGCGGCCCGTCCCTGGAGGCTGGCTATTAACTGTGTGGCCTCCTTCTCCGGTGACCATCTGTTGTGCTTGGCCACTGTGTCGAACTGGCGGCGGAGGACCTCGAATGTTGACGCGCCGTCATATTTCGGAGGTTTGACGCGCGCCGATGTTGTGTCGCGTCCCGGTGCGTCAGCCTTCAAATCCTTCAGTCTTCTGCCGACGACGTCCTCCACCATGGCGTTCACAGACTTGACGCTGCTGTCGGCCTTTCCCTCCAGGTTGTTTACGCGGTTCGCGAGGTCTTCGACGTCTTCAACCATGGCGTTCAGGGCGTTATTGTCGGCCTTTTCCTCTAGGTCATTGAAGCGGTTCGCCAGGTCCTCGACGCACTCGTCCACTTGGCCCATCCGCTTGCCCAGCTCCGTCACGTCATCCCTCACGCCGGCCAACTGTTCCTCAAATTTGGCGGCGAGGACCTCGTTCGCCTCCTTCATTTCCGTGGACAGACTGTCGTTCGCTGCCTTCATTTCTGTGGTCAATTCGGTCTTTATTTCTTTCAACTCTGCGGCCAGGTTGTTATTTGCCGCTTCTGTTTTTTTTTTTTTTTTGTTAACTCGTTCATCTTCGCGGCCAAGTTGTTATTTGCCGCTTCCGACTTCGCTGTTAATTCGTTCATCTTCTGCAAAAGCATTTCCAATGCCGATTCCATGGCCATAATGTTCGGTGATGTAGTTGTCCCGCTTCCTGACACCAGTTGTGCCTTTGTGGGTTCGTGAAATGATAAAACGAGATTACGAAACACAAAAACTACACTTTACTCTCCTCGAAATACACTATTCAACATTACAAAATTGCTAGAACCTCAAACTGTTTATTTCCTCTCACTCTACCCTCAACTGTCTCTCACTTCCGGTAACGATCGGCCATCATTTTTCATCGGCTTCGCGAACCTACCACCAGGGTGACAATACCTTGCGATAATGCAAATGTTCGGTCGAAATCTTGTCAATCGTAGTCTTACTGACTTCAGGGATACGTTCGCACAAATCGCGAACTGTCACATGCCGATTTTTAAGCATTTATTGCTCTACTTTTGCAATTGTTTCGGCTGAAACCGAAGGCCGACCAGAACGCTGTTCGTCATGGACGTCTCACGTCCATCTTTGAACTCTCTGACCCACTTTCGCACGTTTTTGACGTCCATACACTGTAACCCATAGACTTCGCATAACTGACGATGAATTTCAGTGGGGATAGTGCCCTTGACACTCAAAAAACGGATTACTGCACGCAACTGGCACTTGGCGGCGGAAGTGATAGGAAGCTCAATTGCAAACGGCTGCCCAGCCAAGACTAATGATTGCAACGGGTTCGTTGTGGTGGGGATTTGAAGGGGTGAAACCAAGCTACACGACAGTGTTGCCGGATCTTGCGTAATAGCGTTCCTCACGGCTCCAGCGCCTTGGATACCTTATTTTATGGACACGCCTTGTAAAAATGTCAAAAGGAATCCAGGCAAAACTGCTTAAATTTCCCACTCAAGCAGGCAACAAAATCTATACGTATTTGTAATTTACGTACCCTACGTTAACTCATATCGGACGATGAATGAAATGGTGCTGACAGGAGCCCGAGGTCCTTAGAGTTACCTGCTGTTTAACTTTCAAGATAAGGGAAAACCTCGAAATAACCTTATCCAGATAACTCACCGGACCGAGCTTCAATCTCAGAACCTCTTTGAAAACAATAATTTGAGCATATAACAATAATTATATAATGTATATTTCTGAAATACTTTTACAAACTTCGGGTACGGAAAAAAGTTCATATGAACATATGTCCCATAATCCTTTGTTTTCTCGCTAGGAGGTGTTCAACACAGTGGTACACTTATAAACCACAGAACTCATAATAAATGCTCGAAATGTTCTCATGCTTATATGCATGCCTGTACTCGTCGAATCATGGAATGTCGCACCTTTTCAAAAACACCGGGATGGTGGCGAATGATTTCGCAGGCTTCCATGACACGTCGATGAAGCGTTTCTACATCCTGGATGATAGCTCCATAAACCAATGATTTACGACGCCCGCAGAGGTAAACATCAACAGGATTGAGGTCGGGAGAACGTGAAGGCCATGAAACTGGTCCTCCTCTGCCTATCAATCGGTCATGGTAGATGCCAGTTAGTGCATCTCGAAGAATGCGACTAAAATATGCCGGAGTCTCATCATGCACAAACCAGTTTTTACTTATTTTCAGGGGCACATCTTCGTGAAGTAGGTCGGGAAGAGTGCTGGATAAAGTTCCTGTAGACAGCACCAGTAAGACGGGCTGGTAAAATGTATGGACCTATCAGTCACCTAAATTGCCAGCCCTCACATTCTGATTAAACTGTTGCTGATGTTTAGCCTGAAGTAGAACACGAGGGTTACAATCTACCCATACGTGTACCTTGTGGAAATTAGTAATTCCATCTTTCCCAAGCGTTGCCTCGTCTGTAAACAAAACTGACGAGACAAACAATGGATTGCCCGTTAGTGCTACAAACCACCGGCAAAAGTTATCCCATGGTGGATAATCGGTAGGCGAAAGGCCCTGCACACGTTAAATATGATATGGATATAAGTGCTGCTCATTAAGTACTCTCCATGCTGTCACAGCAAGGCGACAAAAATTGGATGACTCGGTTGTCTTCGGTCTGGAAACTCCATCTGACAGCCGTGCAGCCTCACGTCCATTACCATTCACGCGACCATCATAAAAATCATGCCTGCCTGTTCGCGAAATGAATATCCAGCCATGGTGGAACGAAACATTTAGTTAACCCACTATACGTACACAACTGAAACGTTGAAATGACAAATGACAAACGTAAACAAGTCTCCATGACAACACTTCGCCATCTACCGTATGCAGTACAATAGCGTAAAACCTTCTATGAGTGCATAGAGAAAATAAGTTTTGAGGTTGGATCCCGAAGGCCGTTGAACTCACTCTTTCATTGTGACGGAATAACGCGAAAACCAAGGCATATGGGAGATATGTTCATATGAACTGTTTTCCTTCTTTTGGTGTGAGGAACCCACACCTGAAGTTTGTACAAGTACTTCTGAAACATTCTGTATATACCTCCCTTATGTAGCATGCTACCACCTAGCCCGCCCCGATAGCGTGTCTGCCTCACGTTCAAGAGGTCCCGAGTTCGAATACCGGCCAGGGTAAGTTACCTGGATAAGGCCTTTCGGGGGTTTTCCCTTATCCTGAAAGACGAATGTCGGGTAACTCTAAGCTCCATGGACCCCGGATACATTTGAGCATCATTTCACCTATTTCATTCATCGTCTGATATGACCCAATGTTAGAGGACGTAAATTTAAAAAAACCAGGCAGTAGATTGTGGAAAATCAGACAATTTCATTCTGAAGATTAGAAAGGAGGGTAAACAACTTCAGAAGCAAAGTTGAGGTTCTGTTGTATTTTCAACACTGAGGAAAAGGTACACCAAAAGACCACCAAAAGGTAATTGTGGGTAAATTTGATAGATGTGTTATCCACAAAGTTGATAGGAGTTCTTGTAAGCTAATTGCGCAGTCATTTGGCATTGCAACGTGTTCATATTCAATTATATTTTGAAATCCAAGCATGAACATTTCCTTATTTAATGGACTACAGCGAATCAGAGTTCTCCGGAAAAGCAAACAATGATTTGGGTGACATCACAGATCTTCTCCAATCTCCTTAGAGTAGCATACTAACGTCAAATCTCTTCCCACTGCCACTGAGCTGGAGGCATGGACCTATGGTATGGGAGCAATAATGGGAAGTGTTTTCTTTTTGCATGCATATCTATATTATTTATAGTGCAGAGGGATTCTTCTTTCTTTCTTTGCAAAAGCAGCAATGACACTGTCAGAAGATTTAAATCTTCCACTCAAATCTATCCAACTTAATGTAACAAGAAAACAATTGACAATGACAAATCTTTAAGTTAAGTTGCATTTTAAATCAAACTTAAATATAGGTAAACCGCAAACAAAATGCAGCTGGAGGTGTGATTTGCCAAAACTGAAGCTCTCCAGCTTTCCCCCTCTACCGTCATTTTAGGCTTCCTCTCCTCCAAAGCGCAAGCTGCACTGCACCGGTCAACGTATGGAAGGGAGGGAGTCATGTTCTGCTTGGATGTTGAGGAGGGGAGACGACTGCTTGCAAATGCGCACACCGACTGCAGTTTGCTTGCACTCTATCTGTAGTTCTATTAATACAATGTGTTAGACTTTCAAGTTACTTCATGAATGTTCAGTTCATTGCAGTCCCAGGTATATGATTAATGATCCCAAGGGTGAGGTTTCAAACACAGCCCAAATAATATTTTTTTAAAGTGTGCTTAAAGGGGATGGCTCCATGTCAGTAGATTTACTGGCACGTGAAAAGTTCTATGGGACAAACTTCGAGCACACCAAAGGCACTATGTAACCTAGAAAATGCTAGCATCATTAACAATTTTTTTCCAGCTTTATGGGGAAGTCAAAATTAACCAAAAGCATTTCTCCAATCTGTGGTAAATGAATGATGCTTTTACAGCAAAAGCTATAAAAAATAATATATGATTTATGTGAATTAGATGTACAGTTTTTTTACATAGAATGCATAAGATTTTACCAAAATGCATTTAAAGAAGCAGTAAAGAAACTGCTCCTTCAAGAAGGTACATTGTTTGCAGTAGCTCTAGGAGCTTCAAAAGCAAGAAGTAAAATAGCAGCAAGATGAATGCACATAAAATTACAGATGAGAGGATCCATATTCCAGCATATTCCTCAGATACTGCAAAAGAAGTATTTTTAAACCATATTATGGAATTTTGAAATGTGGTATATGAATTTAAAGGCTTCAATTATTAAATTATTTTTGCAATTGTGTGCCCTTCATGACTACATGCCAATGCTGAAAGAATCTCCACAAACAAGAAACATATAGAAGTGCGTACAGCAGTAATCTCAGGTGTTTGAAGTATATCACTGGACTCCTTGGGCATTTTGGCCATCCTATAAAATATTCTAAATTGTAAAGCATTTTCTTTGAAATTAAACTGTGTTCCAGGTGAGTATAATTGTGTAAATCCCAGAACTGGAATTGTTCTATTTCATAGTTAACCATGTAAATTACATTAAGTAAAGTGTTGACTCTAACCCACTAATACTCGCTTTTGCAGAATGGGGGGGGGGGGGGGGGGCATTAACTACTTTTAAAAGATTTAATAATGGCAGCTGTAATATATTTTATAAACGGATGTTTGTTTAAAAAGTTCTTAAATTTTATATTGCAGATTTAAACAAAATATTGGACAATTTTGAAATCTGAGTTAAATATGTGAGGATATAATGGAGTACACTGCAGAGTTATTTGAAGAAAAAAAAAAGTATCCTTTAATCTCTTAGAGAAATCAGTAGTGTTCAGGAAGGTTTTGAAAGATGTTGGGTATAATACATATGTAAGCATGTTATACCCACTTTTTTAAGTTAATTTATGGAAATTAATCATTTCTTCACACTAGCTGTATACAGGCTAAGGTATTGGATTGATAGAGTCGACATGAAAAATTCAATGCCATGGCCAGGATTTGAACCACGGATCTACTGGTTTCCATCCAGTCACTCTTACCCATTGAGCTACCATGGCCAATTTGCCGTCATGACATTCAATTCTCCAACTGACTCATATTTCCCTGGTAAACCACTAGGGGCTCTCGCATCTGGGATACACCGTTTGTGGCAACTTACTATTGTAAGTACTTGAGTCCCATGCTTCATCATTTAACTCTTATTAAACTCTAATAAGAGTTAACTGATGAAGCCTGGGACTCAAGTACTTACAATAGTAAGTTGCCACAAATGGTGTATCTCAGATGCGAGTGTCTCTAGTGATTTACCAAGGAAATATGAGTCAATTGCAGAATTAAATGCCGTGATGGCAGCCAATAGATCTGTGATTCAAATCCTGGCCGTGGCACTGAACTTTTCATGTCGACTCTATCAATGTTATACCTACATTTGAGATGTGATAAAAACCACTAATGGGAATTTTCTTCTTTCTTAAAGAATCTTCATTCATCAGCACCAACTTTCTTCCCTACAAAGCAAACCTCCTCAGATGTAATGTATTGCTGCCAGTGCTTTTTCCAATCTTGGAAGCACTTCTGGAACTCACTTTTTGTTATGATGTTTAGCTTGTACAGCGATTCTGTTTTACTTCATCAGTGGTGGGAAAACAAATGTCCTTTTACGGTTCTCTTCAGCTTCAGGTTGCAGGGGGCCATGTCCAGCATATATAATAGCCAAGAAAACAATTTTTAAGTGCCCACAACATCATGGACAAGCATTGAGGTGTTAGCAGAAGCCCTATTGAGAATTTCTATAAGTGATTTTGCCCAATTCTGATGAACCTCTCTGTTATTCAGCTATTTTCCAGAATCATTTTCTTTACGTCTTTCACATTGTTGTCAGTAATCGATCTGTGAGGGGATCCAGAGCAGTTCTCATCTTCAATGCCTTCTTAAACGTCTCTGAAATGTTTAACATTTGTAAGCTTTTGTCTTACTCATAGTACTCACCAAAAACTATAGTAAATATTTCAAATGCGTGCTATACTGTACTCAATTTTTCAAGCAAAATTTATTGCAAATTAAGTAAAAGTTTGTCAAGCACTCAAAAGCAATTAAACGTTTTCAACTTTCAACAATAAGTCAAATATTCAAAACAAGTAACTATGCAAGCATCAGGAACATATGTACCAATAAGATAAAATGTTTTAAAAATTGAATGTATAAAAAATTTGCATTTTCTTTTTATCAAATCTCGTAAACTTTACAAAGGACACCTTTCCACTCGATGATTGCCTTCATTTATTATATACACAACATTAAAAGCATATTTTTATTAGTTAATGACATGAACATGAAAAACTGAAAAAGGCTATATTGTAAAATAGTTGCTGCTATCAAGAAGCAAACGAGAACTGGAATCTATAGTTTTAAGATATATAGTTTTCTTCACCAATTTTCCCCCGAGACTCATAGATCCTTTTAACCTTTATTATATTTATGGTTCTCAGAAGTCTTTAACTAGTTAATTTACTTAATAACAGCAACCATCTCTATGGCAACATTTTTGGATTCTAAGATAAAAAGGAGATGTTTTTCTGATAGTGGACACATATGCCAATTACCCCCTTCATACCCTCTAATCTGTAAGCCCAGCTCTCTACCTAATTTAGCAACCTAGTTTCTTAACATACAGGTACAAACTTATTTCATATTCGAGATTTAACTGTTAATCATGAAATTGAAGATAGCACAGAATTACTAAAATACATACAAAAACATAGTGAACTCGTCATATGGGAGAGGATATACATAGAAAAACAAAAACCAACTAATGAACCTTGAAATCCCACTAGAAGAGAATCCCACATTTCAGTTCATCACTAAATCAACAGATGGCAGCAACAACCCCAGAATTACCCACACCGCTGGATCTAGCGTCAGTCGCACAAGAGCCGTAGATGCAAACGAAGATTTGCGAAACATGTCCTCAAAATAGGTACGAAAGTGAAGCAGATGTGTAAGAAATACGACTCATCTAAAATTTAATAATTATTTCATATTGTCACATTAGTGACTAAATTGTAAGTAGCTCTTTTGATATTGGTGGTGTATGTGACATCACCCCCTCACCACACCTGTAACCATCTTCGGTATGGAAGCCTGTTGTAAACTTCTTTCTCAGCATTCATCAGAGACGGACATATTTGTCTGTTTTCTTCAGGTAATGACATACGGCCATCTTTGTATTTTCTGGTATGGTAGTAAAACTATGTCTAAATTAACTGTAGTTGCAGTACTTTTAGTACAACCTAACCTTTATAGAGAAATTCCAACCTCTCATAAAGCATGATTATCACTGAGCTATTAGCCCCTAAAGTCTGATCTGGCCACATGGCAGCTTAATCGGTGTCCATCGTTGGTCAGGTTGTGACAATATCTACAAGAAGAATGTTATAGGTACCTGCTGGGATTCCAGGAATTTTGGCTAGGAAGCAGTAGCAACAACATGGGGATTCAACAAGACTTGAAAATAACTTCATCACAACAGTATCCATAACATCAAAGTGATTTTTTAAAACAAAGTATTTTTATTAACAATATACACTTTTAAAAAAACATGTCATTTTAAACAAATGTATTCATACAAGGTCAAATAAAATATTGCTATAAGAATATTATACATCTGCTTGAATATCTTGTGCAACTTTATGAGTAATACAAGGTAAAATTCTCTATATAGAAGTAAGTTTTCCTTTTTTGAGTTAAAAAAGTTACACTGTTAGTAGACATTTTGATTTGTTTTTCAACCTATATCCAATAATGATCTATACATAAATTAAAACTGTCACTCAGCACCAAGTATTTGTGAAGTAAATTGCATCGCGAAGCACCTTTCAGGTTCAATTTTCTAACTTGAAAAGTTTTCTTAGCCTAATATGTGAGGCATAGTTTTCATTTACTTTTTACTGTAATGTGAAAAAGAACAATGTCATTAAGTTAAACAGATTGCATAGTACAAACAAAATTCTAACTATACTATTAATAAACTCATCCACACTATAATAGACTTTGTCAAGTGGCAACCCCACTAAAAATAACTACATAAGTTTATCACAAGTATCTGGACAAGTCCATTTCGCAACAGTTGCGACTGGAGGGGAAGGCAGGTCAGTTGTGAGAAAGTTAACAACTGGAGATCCAATAGAATGTATTTCGCGGGCTTGTGGGTCGTGATCCAGAGGATGAAAATTCTACTGAAGAACATGAACAAGCATTGTCCATGGGACAACCATCAGAATTCTGGATAACCACAAAAGTCATCTGGGAATTAAAACCATTGATGTGGCTAAGAGAAATGGAGTCATCATGGTAACATTACCAACACATTGCAGCAATAACACACAGCCCCCAAACGAAGAACCAAGCGGCAGTATGCGGCAAGTTAACAGCATGTGTCACCAAGTGGTAGACAGGCTGGTTATACACCTGGAATCTTCAAATGGTACGTCTACATCTGATTCTGAGCTGGGCGATGTGCCTCCTACGACTCAAACTAACGTAAGTTTTTACTCAAAACATTTTCTTTAGCTGTTTCTTTATTTGCTTGATTTAGTTTATTTAGCAAATATGCACCGAATGCTTTGTAGCCATATTTCCACCTGCCCATTACTCTAATATGAAATTATATGTTATTAGTTCAACAATTATTTACAATTCCGTAGCATCATCAAGCGACATTAAGAACTTTGCATCCAGTAAGGTGCAAGCGCAGCCGCCGATATCTAAAGAATTATCAAAATCAGATAATTATTTTATAGCTTCGAGCATATACTTATGGGCACATCCCGCGAGTGCCACCTACATTACTAAAACCTGCAGACATACGGGTAACTCGACGCACAAACAAGAGTGCACGACTTTCTTGTTCAAGAACCCGGAGAAAAACCAAATTTTCAGTCCAACCAAATCACGTACTCCATAGTTCAGTAGTGATATACAAACTAATCGAGTTGGACCCTGAGATAAACAGCACCTCCTCAGGTACATCTTGTCGCTTCAAAGCCCGACGGAGCGAGCGATCTTCGAGACAACGTGACAAAACTAAAGCGGGTAATAGTGTATTACGATTGCCACTCTATCACAATTAAAACCCCAATGAAATTGTATAGGGGTATGTAAAAAGTTACGTGGTAAAGAACAAGACATTCAAGTTGAAAGATGTGTGCCAGTTAGCAGAGAAAGCAACGTTTGAGGTTGCAGCAGGTATGTGGCAGATTAACGGCATGTGTCACTAAGTGGTACACAGGCTGGTTATAAACTTGGACTTTTCAAGTGGTACGTCAACATTTGATTCTGAGCTGGGTGTCGCGCCTCTATCTGACGACTCGAATCAACCTAAGCTTTTACTTACAATATATTTCATAACTTTTCTTTAGAAGTTTCTTTATTTGCTTGATTTAGTTTATTTAGTAAAAATTCACCGAGTGCTGTGTAGCGATATTATCACCTGCCCATTATTCTAGCATGAAATAAATTATATGATATTAATTCAAGAATTGTTAACAAATATATAAACAGTTACATCAATAGCTAATATCTATGATTTTTACAATATGTGTAAAAAGGTAGGCTAAGTATAAAACACACAGGGTTTGTATATCAGGATTGTCTGCTAGATTTCAGAGCGAGTACCGGGACAGCTTCCGCTGTTGCTTTTCCCTTAGCGTGGCTATAAGGGTTACTGACCTTCTCTTTTGTATAGTCAAAGAATGGAATTTACCGTTTCTGCGCAGTTTAGAAAAGAGTGTTGGACGATAATCGAGACACCCTGGCGAGGTCTAGGGTATGAAGAAGTGTTATGCCATAGCAGCATCAAGCGACGTTAACAAATTTACATACAGTAAGGCGCGAAGCGCAGCCGCCGATATCTAAAGTATTCTCAAAGTAAGATAATTATTTTATAGCTTCACGCATATAAATATGGGTATATCCCGCAAGTGCCGCCTAAATTACTAAAACCTGCAAACATGCGGGTAACTCGACACCGAAACAAAAGAGTACACGACTTTCTTGTTCAAGAACCCTGAGAGAAACCACATTTCCAAGCCAACCACATCACCTACCCTATAGTTGAGTAGTGATATAGATACTGGTCGAGGCGGACCCTGAGATAAATAGCACCTCCTCAGTCACAACTTCTCGTCGCTTCGAAGCCCGAGGGAGCGAGGGACCTTCGAGACGTGACATAACTAAAGTGGGTCATACTGTATCACGATTATTACCATATCACAACAATTTAAACGCCATTGAAATTGTATGGGGGTATGTAAAAAGTTACGTGGTCAGGAACAAGTTACCCAAGCTGAAAAATGTGCGCCAGTGAGCAGAGAACGCAATGTCTGAGGTTACAGCAGGTATATGGCAAGCAGATACCAGAGGACATCAATGCAACAGAGAATGCAAGCGGCAGTATGTGGCAGGTTAACGGCATGTGTCACTAAGTGGTACACAGGCTGGTTATAAACCTGGACTCTTAAGTGGTATGTCAACCTTTGAATGTGAGCTGGGTGTCGCGCCTCTATGTGACGACTCGAATCAACCTAAGCTTTTACTCACAATATATTTCATAACTTTTCTTTAGAAGTTTCTTTATTTGCTTGATTTAGTTTATTTAGTAAAAATGCACCCAGTGCTGTGTAGCGATATTTCCACCTGCCCATTATTCTAGCATGAAATAAATTGTATGTTATTCATTCAAGAATTGTTAACAATTAAATAAACAGTTATATCAATAGCTAATATGTATGATTTTTACAATATATGTAAAAAGGTAGGCTATGTATAAAACACACAGGGTTTGTATATCAGGATTGTCTGCTAGATTTCAGAGCGAGTACCGGGACAGCTTCCGCTGTTGCTTTTCCCTTAGCGTGGCTATAAGGGTTACTGGCCTTGTCTTTTGTATGGTCAAAGAATGGAAGTTACCGTTTCTGCGGAGTTTAGAAAAGAGTGTTGGACGAGAATTGAGAGACCCTGGCGAGGTCTAGGGTAGGAAGAACTGTTATGCCGTAGCAGCATCAAGCGACATTAACAAATTTACATACAGTAAGGCGCGAAGCGCAGCCGCCGATATCTAAAGTATTCTCAAAGTAAGATAATTACCTTATAGCTTCGAGCATATATAGTTATGGGTACATTCCGCGAGTGCCACCTAAATTACTAAAACCTGCAAACATGCGGGTAACTCGACACCGAAACAAAAGAGTACACGACTTTCTTGCTCAAGAACCCTGAGAGAAACCACATTTCCAAGCCAACCACATCACCTACACTATAGTTGAGTAGTGATATAGATACTGGTCGAGGCGGACCCTGAGATAAATAGCACCTCCTCAGTCACAACTTCTCGTCGCTTCGAAGCCCGAGGGAGCGAGGGACCTTCGAGACGTGACATAACTAAAGTGGGTCATACTGTATCACGATTATTACCATATCACAACAATTTAAACACCATTGAAATTGTATGGGGGTATGTAAAAAGTTACGTGGTCAGGAACAAGTTACCCAAGCTGAAAAATGTGCGCCAGTGAGCAGAGAACGCAATGTCTGAGGTTACAGCAGGTATATGGCAAGCAGATACCAGAGGACATCAATGCAACAGAGAATGCAAGCGGCAGTATGTGGCAGGTTAACGGCATGTGACACCAAGTGGAAGACAGGCTGGTTATAAAACTTGACTCGTCAAGTGATACGTCTACAGCTGCTTCTGCGCTGGGCGAGGCGCCTTAGCAAACTCAAATTAACTTAAGTTTTTACTCGAAACATTTTGTTTAGCTGTTTCTTTATTTGCTTGATTTAGTTTATTTAGTAAATATGCCCCGAGTGCTTTGTAGCCATATCTCCACCTGCCCATTATTCTAATCTATTTCATATAATATGTTATTAGTTCAAGTATTATTAACAGTTACATAAACACTTATATCATTGACAAATATCTATGATTTTTATATTAATATCTGTAAGGAGGTAAATCATGTATAAAATACACAGGCTTAGCATCTCTGGGATTGTCTGCGAAGTTTCGGGGCGAGTACCGGCACAGTTTCCGCTTTTGTTTTCCCTTAGTGTGGCTATAAGGTTAACTGACCTTCTCTTTTGTATAAGGACAGAATGACATTTACCGTTTCTGGGAAGTTTAGAAAAGGGAGTGTTGGACGAGAATCGAGGCCAACTGGCGAAGTCGAAAAGTGTTATCCCATAGCAGCATCAAGCGACTTTAAAGAAATTTGCATCCAGCAAGGCGCGAAACAGAGACGCTGATATTTAAAGTAATTTCAAAATAAGATAATTATTTTATAGCTTTGCGGATATAGTTATGGGTACATCCCGCCAGTGCTGCCTAAATTACTAAAACCTGCAGACATACGGGTAACTCGACGCTTAAATAAGAGCACACAACTTTCTTGATCTAGAACACTGAGAAAAAACCAGTCCAACCACATCACCTACTCCATAGTTCAGTAGTGATATAGAAAATCATCGAGGCGGTCCCTGAGATAAGCAGCGCCTCCTCAGGCACGAAATCTTGTCGCTTCGTAGCCCGACGGAGCGAGGGACTTTCGAGACAACGCGACATAACTAAAGCGGGTCATACTGTATTACGATTGGTACTATATGACAACAATTTAAACCCCATTGAAATTGTATGGGGTATGTAAAAAGTTACGTGGTCAGGAACAAGTCACCCGAGCTGAAAGATATGCGCCAGTTAGCAGAGAAAGCCTTGTCTGAGGTTACAGCAGGTATGTGGCAAGCTGATACCAGAAGACATCAATGCAACAGAGAACGCAAGTGGCAGTATGTGGCAGGTTAACGGCATTTGTCACCAAGTGGTAGACAGGCTGGTTATAAACCTGGACTCTTCAAGTGGTACGTCAACATTTGATTATGAGCTGGGTGTCGCGCCTCTATCTGATGACTCGAATCAACCTAAGCTTTTACTCACAATATATTTCATAACTTTTCTTTAGAA
This sequence comes from Mantis religiosa, assembly GCA_030765055.1. Taxonomy (NCBI): domain Eukaryota; kingdom Metazoa; phylum Arthropoda; class Insecta; order Mantodea; family Mantidae; genus Mantis; species Mantis religiosa. Next base: position 24,420,337 of record CM060947.1, read on the forward strand.
GTTTCTTTATTTGTTTGATTTAGTTTATTTAGTAAAAATGCACCGAGTGCTGTGTAGCGATATTTCCACCTGCCCATTATTCTAGCATGAAATAAATTATATGTTTTTAATTCAAGAATTGTTAACACTAATATAAACAGTTATATCAATAGCTAATATGTATGATTTTTACAATTTATGTAAAAAGGTAGGCTATGTATAAAACACACAAGCTTTGTACATCAGGACTGTCTGCTAGATTTCAGAGCGAGTACCTGGTCAGCTTCTGCTGTTGCTTTTCCCTTAGCGTGGCTATAAGGGTTACTGGCCTTCTCTTTTGTATAGTCAAGAAATGGAATTTACCATTTCTGCAGAGTTTAGAAAAGAGTGTTGGACGAGAATCGAGACACCCTGGCGAGGTCTAGGGTAGGAAGAAGTGTTATGCCGCAGGAGCATCAAGCGACGTTAAGAAATGTACATCCAGTAAGGCGCGAAGCGCAGCCGTCGATATCTTAAGTATTCTCAAAGTAAGATAATTACCTTATAGCTTTGAGCATATATCGTTATGGGTACATCCCGCCAGTGCCGCCTAAATTACTAAAACCTGCAGACATGCGGGTAAGTCGAGGCTCAAACAAGAGTACAAAACTTTCATGTTCAAGAGCACGGAGAAAAAGCCAGTCCAACCATATCACCTACTCCATAGTTCAGTAGTGATATACTCATCGAGGCGGACCCTGAGATAAATAGCGCCTCCTCAGGCACAACATCCTGTCGCTTCGAAGCCCGACGGAGCGAGGGACCTTGGTGACAATGCGACATAACTAATGCGGGACATACTGTATTACGATTGCCACCTTATCACAATTTAAACCCCATTGAAATTGTATGGGGGTATGTAAAAATTTACGTGGTGTGGAAGAAGACATTCAAGCTGAAAGATATGCGACAGCAGAGAAGGCAAGGTCTGAGGTTACAGCAGGTATGTGGCAAGCAGATACCAGAGGACTTCTAACTTAAAGGAGAATCAAGCGGCAGTATGTGTCAGGGTAACATCATGTGTGACGTGGTAGACAGGCTGGTTATAAACCTGGACTCTTCAACTTGTACGTCTGAATCTGATTCTGAGCTGGGCGTGAAGCCTCTGACGACTCAAATTAACTTAAGTTTTTACTCACAACATTTTGTTTAGCTGTTTCTTTATTTGCTTGATTTAGTTTATTTTGTAAGTATGCACCGAGTGCTTTGTAGCCATATTTCCACCTGCCCATTATTCTAATATGAAATAAGTGTTATGTTATTAGTTCAAGAATTGTTAGCCATTACATAAACAGTTATCTCAATGGCAAATATCTATGATTTTTATAGTAATATTTGTAAGAAGGTAAATTATGTATAAAATACACAGGCTTAGTGTCTCCGGATTGTCTGCGAGGTTTCGGGGCAAGTACCGAGACAGTTTCCACCGTTGGTTTTCCCTTAGTGTGGCTATAGGGGTAACTGGCCTTCTCATTTGTATAACGAAAAAATGGCATTTCCGGTTTCTGGGGAGTTTAGAAATGGGAGTGTTGGACGAGAATCGAAGTACCCTGACGAGGTCTAGAGTAGGAAGAAGTGTTATGCCGTAGCAGCATCAAGCGGCGTTAAGAAATTTGCATCCAGTAAGGTTCGAAGCACAGCCACCGATATCTACAGTATTCTCAAAATAAGATAATTATTTTATAGCTTCGAGCATATAGTTATGGGTGCATCCTGCTAGTGCCACCTAAATTACTAAAACCTGCAGACATTAGGGTAACTCGACACACACAAACAAGAGGACCCGACTTTCTTGTTCAAGATCCCTGAGAAAAAAACAAAATTCCAGTTAAACCACAACACCTACTCCATAGTTCAGTAGTGATATACTCATCGAGGCGGACCCTGAGATAAATAGCACCTCCTCAGTCACAACATCTCATCGCTTCGAAGCCCGACGGAGCGAGGGACCTTCGAGACAATGCGACATAACTAAAGCGGGTCATACTGTATTATGATGGGCCAGCATATCACAGCAATTTAAACCCTATTGAAACTGTATGGGGGTATGTAAAAAGTTACGTGGTGAGAAACAACACGATATTCAAGCTGAAAGAAGTGCGCTAGTTAGCAGAGAAGGCAATGTCTGAGGTATGTCTTGAATCACATCTTCTCAGACGACATAATCGCGCCCTTCCGCCATGTTCTCACCACGACTTAATTCCAGAGGAACCATTCGTTCTAGGAACAGATAGATGGCGTTGCGAAGGAGGAGCCTTCTGAGCCCGGTAATGGCCAATTTCTTCATGGAATCCTTTGAGTCTAAAGCCTTAGACACAGCTCCTAAAAAACCGTCTGTCTCCGATATGTAGATGACACTTTCTTCGTATGGCCACAAGGAAAAGAAGCCCTTCAAGAGTTTCTAATACATCTCAACAGCATCAACACCCGCATACAATTGACCATGGAGGTAGACATGGACAACTAGCATTCCTGAACGTCCTGGTCAGCAAGAAAGCAGACGGCACGCTTGGACACACTGTTTACCGTAAGCCCACTCATACGGACCGCAATCTGAATAAGGACTCTAACCATCAACCAGGACAAAAACGAGCCATGATAAAGACACTCGTGATTCGTGCTTCACGTGTTTGCGAGCCAGTTATTAGGAACAGAACTCGGCCACCTTGAACAAGCCTTATCCAACGGCTACTCAATTCAAGAAATTAGGAGGGCTTGCCGTCCAGCTAGGCCAAAACCTGCCCCACAGAATACAGACAGACCCAAATACAATGGTATTGTTTTTCTGCCATACTTCAAAAATGTTACCAACCACATTCAGCACATACTGCAGCGACACGTCAAGATTGTTTTTAAGCCCACCAAACAACTTAACAACCTACTACGCTCTGCTAAAGATCGACGGGAACCTCTATCATCAGCTGGTGTATACCGTATTCCCTGCTTCTGCAGTTCGGTCTACATTGGAACGACACAGCGCAGCATCAACACCAGATTCGCCGAACACAAACGAAACTGCCGCTTGGGACAAACAGATAAGTCTGCAGTCGCCCAACATGGCATTGAAGCTGGGGGTGAACACATTATCAAGTTCCAGGAGACTGCACTGTCATGCCCCACTACAACACAAGGGTATTGAAATTTATAAACATCCACATTATTTCAACAACAGGAAATTTTGAAGCTCAATAGCAGCTGGCACTCAGACATCCAACTCAAGAAACGGCATAAAACAGAAGAACACAAAGCGAACCAATCAAGGGAGCAACATCTGTAACGAATCCCGCCCCCTCCTTCACTCAGTCCGCCAGCCGTGCCATTCAGCGGAGGTCACTCGGCCTATAAATATTGCAGCTCAGACAGTCAAAAGACTACTTCCCCCCCCCCAAAAAAAATTCCACCTCAGTGCAATAGGTGCCAGCTACTTATGCACGTGGAGAGCCAGTGCCTAAGTAAGGTCCTGGTATGCTCTAAGTGCACTGGCAACCACAAATCCGTGGACTGCAATACCCCTCCCCAGCTACGAAATTGTGCACTCTGCTGGTCGACCGGACATGCGCGCGCTGGCGCTCCTGCCCGGTCTACCGGCAACAAGCAGTGGTCTTGCGCAGCCGCAACTCCCGCCTTAACCCTACAGCTCAGCCATACCAAGTCCCGCAGGCATCTAATATGCCGGCTCCTGCCCACAAACCCAGACCTCAAGAACCTGCTGTGTTCATGTTCACAGCAAACCAATGCAGTAGGGATCCCAGAACCAACCCTCCCAAGCAATCTGCCAGTCATAATCTTCCTATCTCTGCCACAACGCAGCCCAGGAACAAAGACGGGAAGGCTTCTGCCTTCCCGCCTGCTTCCGCTTCCCTTCTCCAGGCAATGGGGAAAAACTCTGTGTCCTGGGAGTCTGTCCGGACCAGGGCAATCCGCGTATTGAGAGAACTGGAAGCTCAACCAACAAACTCAAATCTAATAATCATAAAGAACGCCGACTTCTTTCAAATGTTTGCTGGCCAGGAAAATTAATCCTGCTGACCGACATTCACTCTCATAAAGCCCAAGACCAACCTGATGACGACTAACCGCACTTTTAGGATTATGACCTGGAATGCACATGGGATACGCCCCCGGAAAGCCGAATGTGTTGAATTCATGCGAAAACACAAATCTGACATTGCCCTAATCACTGAAACCCACCTCAACAATATTGACAGACTCAATTTTCTGGGTTACTTCATCTACCGTAATGACAGGAACCGCCGCGGTGGCAGCATCGCAATAGCAGTTAAAAGAGATGTTGAACATAACTTAGCTCACCTTCCCAACCTCCACAGACTCAAAGCCACGGGCATTCATATTTGCGTCGACAACCTCCGTGCCCTGGTGGTGGCCACATACAACCCTCCTGGTGATATAGACATTAATGGCATTGATGCCTTTCTCCACCATCACCCACAGGTGCTCCTAGCAGGCGCCCTTAACTGCAAACATCCTCTCTGGAACAGCCGTGTCCAACGCTCCAAGGAGTAAACTCTTACAATACGAAAACCACACTGACTGCATCATATATGCCCCGGACGAGCCCACGTATGTGCCTCATGCCCGGAATGCCCAACCGGACGTCCTTGACACTGCCATAGCGCGAAATATCACCACACCAAACGAACTCCAGACAATCAATGACCTCTCCTCTGACCACTTACCCATAGTAATCACTGTTAGCGGAAATCTCGCCCACATCCCGAAAGTTCCCAGACATAACTTCAGTAAGACGAACCTCTTCTCTAACACAATCACTGAACAGCTTAACTTACGCGACATCACCAGTGCGGAGCTTGAAGACGCTACCAAACACCTGGAAAACACTATATCCTTCGCAATCTCAAACAGCTCACAGCAAATCTCTGACGAGGCTAAGGCGGAGGCTCTTGCGGATGCCCTTCAAGACACTCTCGTCCCAAATTCTCAGCCGCAAAACCTGGTCTTTGTTACAGAAACGGAAGCCCTCACATCTGACCTCAGAAACAGACAAACCAACGATCAAGCACTTGCATAACAAGAAGGCCCCTGGACGTGACCGCATACCAAACATTGCTTTAAAGCATCTACCACCACTAGCCCTTCAGGCTCTGACGAACATCTTTAACTACACACTCCATAATGACATTTTTCCTGAATCCTGGAAAACAGCAAGAATTCAACATATGCCGAAACCAAAAAAGGACACTTCCAAGCCCGAAAACTACAGACCCATCAGTTTACTCAACACACTCAGCAAACTCCTAGAAAAGGTAATCCTCAAGCGCCTCAACTCTCATCTGAAGAAACACAACATTCTCATTAATGAGAAATTCGGTTTCCGTACACAACATTCAACAACACTACAACTCCTCCGCACAACAGAACATATCACATCCGGTTTCAACATCCGCAAGAGCACGGGCGCTGTGTTCTTTGATATGGAACGGGCGTTCGACAGGGTATGGCATGCTGGCTTACTCAAAAAACTCAGCCATTACCATTTTCCAGACACGGCCATCAAACTTATAGTAAACTACTTGCGCAAAAGAACCTTTTATTCTTGCATCAATAACCATTCTTCCACTCTTAAGACCAATTCAGGCCGGAGTCCCCTAGGGAAGTGTACTGGGTCCGACCCTTTTCTGCATTTACATGAATGATATCCCTAAAACTGACAATATTAAACTCTCATTATATGCCGATGACACTGCCCCTATGGCTCAATCTGGCGACAAAGTTCATCTCTGCGCGACTGCAGCACGCCCTTACATCGCATGAGCAATGGTCCACACAGTGGAGAATAAAATTCCAAGTGGGCAAAACCCAAGCAATCATTTTTACCGAACGAGTAAAACACAGAGAGAAAATTAGAACCCATCCCCCTCTACATCTTTTTGGCACCCCCATTAACTGGAAGGACACAGTCACCCACCTGGGTGTTACTATGGACAAAGGCCCAACATGGGCAAAACATATTCAGAATATCCGGCACAAGACCGGTGCTCAATTGCGTAAACTATACCCCATCATAAATTACAGCTCCACCCTCCAAATTAACTTGGGCCTTACGCTGTATAAAACTCTACTCAGACCGATCTTCATATACGCAGCACCCGTCTGGGGTTACGCAGCCAAATCCCATCTACACACACTACAAACAATGTAGAACAAAATATTGCGAACCATAGCTAAAGTACCATTCATCGCTCCCTCCAAACTCCTTCACAATGAATTACACATGCACACAGTAGAACAATTTATTAAAAAGCTTGCAGCTGACCTATACGCCAACTGTGCCAAGAACTCAAACCTGCTAATACAAGAATTAGGGCAATATCAGATTGCCACCAACAGACACAAACGACCCCTCTCAGTATTTAACCGAAACTTATCAAACGAAACAACTCCCGAAGAGGTCCTGGAATACCTCAACTGCCTTGTACCATTGAATACCTAATTTAATCACATATTCCATAGTTTCAGATACACTCCACAATACTGGATGTCTACAATTACAACTGGACAACACAACACTGAGCGGCTACCGAAGGTAAAACCCACGCCACATAACCATTTCGTTTAGACATTATATCACCTTCATCTCATCTAATGTTAAGCCGTAGCTCTAATCTGCATCCCTGTTCACTAATTCCTTATGCATGTTGCACGTACTAACCGTGTGCATCAGTCAGGGCTCTGTCATGGCTGCCGCCCGTAAAGCCAACATATGCGCTAGTATGGTCTCCATGCTAGCAAGTAGAATTAACCGGCACTAACCGGGGTGCTTTAGCGGAACCCCAAAAATAGCAAACAAATCCCCATTTTGCATGCTTATGTACGTATATTAACATTACAGCACCCTTCCCCATGAACTGCATGTTAGGTTACCAACCGCATGTGCATGGGGAGACGATGCAGCTTCCAGGCGGACGATCGTCACTGGGGGCGGCGGGTGTGGGGCCGCCACTACCTATAAAAACAAAACTCAAAACTTCAGACAATACTCAAATTTCTTCGAGGAGACTACGACCACGACCACGCCACTGAAGATGTCCACCATAGTAGGGACGGAAAAACTGGAAAATTCAAATCCAGCAGACCACGGCATAACAGCCCGGAAATAACTCTTAGTTATGTCTAAGAAAACACCAGGAAGGACTTTTACGCCAAACCTCATGGACGGTCCAGCAAACCAAATAAATATCCAAACCATTGTACAAGAAATTAATGAAGCAATATACTCCACACATATAAAATGTGAAAAACGAATCCAGGGAAATCAGTTGGATTATTACGCACCTGCGAAACAGAAGGGCCAGCAACTTTTATACATCAGAATACATCACTATTTACAACTAATTATGCAAGGTCATGTACGCCAAGGTAGCAACAAGGTAATAGATGGGATAGCGTGGGATAGATAAAACTAATAAGGAATAATGTAAAAGATTGTAAAAATGAAATTGTACGAATAAATTATTAATTCTTTATTCATATAAGTAATTCAGATTGCACCAAATGCTACATATGGCATTGTATTTTTATTTATTTCTAGGAAGTATGCAATGGCAACTTGGATTGTTGCTTTAAGTCCAAGGACAAAGTGAAATGGTAGTGGAAGTGTTAACTAGTGATACTGTCGTTAATGACATTTGTTGCATTGCATATAATACATTTGTGAATGACAAAGTAGTGTTGGCATGCGTAAGCAGCGGCTACATTGTTGTATAAAATGTCTGTAGAAGTTTTGTTGTAAAAGATGAAATTTAATTATTCATGTTACTTACACAAATAACATATTTCTGCTATCTGGACAGTTGAAGAAATAAATGAAAGTGTCAACCAAGTTACTTGAGTTACAAGTCTTGCAGAAAAGCGGATTCAGAGGTAAAAGCATGGAACAAGACGAAAATGGATAAAGTCGAGGTAGCATCAAAGCTTTCATTACAAATTCTACAAATAAATTATTCATTCATTCAAGTAATTCTGATTGCCCCACATGCTACATATGGCATTGTATTTTTATAGGAAGTATGCAATGGCAAGTTGGAGTTCAAGTATTCCTATGATTATGGGAATATTGGGTGTCCAGTGATGATGCTTTAAGTACAAGGACAAAGTGAAAAGGTAGCGAAAGTGTTAAGTAAAATGACACTGTCATTAATGACATTTGTTCCATTACTCAAAATGAATTTGTGAATGACAAAATAGTGTTGGAATGCATAAGAAGCAAATACGTTGTTGAATATAATGTATGTAGAAGTTTAGTTGTAAAAGGTGATATTTAATTATTCATGTTAGTTACACAAATATATTTCTGCTATCTGGACAGTTGAAGAAATAAATGAAAGTGTCAAACAAGTTACTTGAGTTACAAGTATTGCCGAAAAGCAGATTTAGAGGTAAAAGAATGGAGCAAGACAAGAATGGATGAAGTCACGGTAGAATCAAGCTTTCATTAGTGGAAAACAAAGATATTAAACTTTATATAAAATTACAAAATTTAATATATTTAAATTTAAACACAATATTTATCTAGGCCAAAGCAGAGGGCTTTGCAAAAAAACCAGGAAGGACTTTTATGCCAAACCCCACAGACGGTCCAGCAAACCAGATAAATATCCAAACCACTGTACAAGAAATTAATGAAGCAATATAATCCAAACATATAAAATGTGAAAAACAAATCCAGGTAAAATCAGTCGGATTATTAAGCTCCAGCAAAACAGAAATGCCAGCTTCTTTTATACATCGGAATACGTCACTATTTACAACTAAATTGTGGCATGTACGCAAGGTAGCAACAAGGTAAAACATGCAAGTGTGGGATATATAAACAATTATAAGGAATAATATAAAAGATTATAAAAACGAAATTGTACGAATAAATTATTCGTTCATTATTCATACAAGTAATTCAGATTGCCCCACATGCTACATAGTGTCACATATGCCATCAGGGTTGCATATGGTTGCCCCTAATTTGGAATATTTAGTGCATTATTAACAGTTCTAAATTCTCGGATAAATTTAAATTATGGCTGAAAGTCCCATTTCTTGTTTCTTGCACAACTTCGTCTCAAGCTGGGACAACGAGGCTGGTTAACCACATCCAGCCAAGCTTATAGAAAAGTCACCCTATTTGACGTCACGTCCTGTGGCGTGGGTTTTGTCGAAGGCACTCCTCAGAACCGGATGTTCTAGAACATTCCATGACAGGCTGAGTCTCAAACCGGATGTTCTAGAACCTTCCATGATGGTTTGGGTCCCCCATATTAGGGAGAATTAACATCATTCGGAATGCCGATATAAGCAGGCAAGTTCGAGCCTCGCCCTCCATATTTGACTCTACTGCTCAACTCGTTCTCGCTCAGCCAGCGGCAGCACGAAGGCACCAGATGTTTTAGAACATTCCATGACAGGCTGAGTCTCAAACCGGATGTTCTAGAACATTCCATGACAGGCTGAGTCTCAAACCGGATGTTCTAGAACCTTCCATGATGGTTTGGGTCCCCCATATTAGGGAGAATTAACATCATTCGGAATGCCTATATAAGCAGGCAAGTTCGAGCCTCGCCCTCCATATTCGACTCTACTGCACAACTCGTTCTCGCTCAGCCAGCGGCAGCACGAAGGCACCAGATGTTTTAGAACATTCCATGACAGGCTGAGTCTCAAACCGGATGTTCTAGAACATTCCATGACAGGCTGAGTCTCAAACCGGATGTTCTAGAACCTTCCATGATGGTTTGGGCCCCCATATTTGGGAGAATTAACGTCATTCGGAATGCCTATATAAGCAGGCGAGTTTGAGCCTCGCCCTCCATCTTCGACTCTACTGCATAACTTGCTCTCGCCCGGCCAGCGGCAGCAAACCTGCAATTGCAGGTGTGAGTGAAGCAATGTGTCAATATCTTCTCGATTCACTTTTGTACTGCAATTGCAACCCTAGATATATTTCACATATCTCCAAAAGTGTAGGTCCATTTCTCAATATTAACAATAATAATGTCAAACTATGTAAAGGACCTCTTTAACCATAACTTGAAAAGGTTTTACGGTGGCCTTTCTGGGTTACCCTCTCAAATTCAACTGTTAATCTGTTCACGAGCCTCTTCTGGGCAAATCTTAACATTATAAATCAGAAACTCTTTAAAAACCCCTATTGGTAACTGAATTGGTAATAAATTATAGTTAATACAAAGTTGCTCTACCTTCTTTATGGCTATGTTCCCCTAGTTTACGATGGCTAGCCCAAGCCTACATGACAATATGACATTGTAATTCTATTTATTTCTAGGAAGTAAGCAATGGCAAGTTGGAGATCAAGTATTCCTAAGATTCTGCAAATATTCCAGTGATGCTGCATAAGTCCAAGGACAAAGTGAAATGGTAGTGAAAGTGTTAAGTAAAATGACACTGTCGTTAATTACATTTCTTGCATTGCATATAATAAATATGTGAATTACAAAATAGTGTTGGCATGCGTAAGCAGCGACTACATTGTTGTATATAATGTCTGTAGAAGTTTTGTTGTTATACAAATGTTAGTTACACAAATATAATATTTCTTCTATCTGGACAGTTGAAGAAATAAATGAAAGTTTCAAACAAGTTACTTGAGTTACAAGTCTTGCAGAAAAGCAGATTCAGAGATTAAAGAATGGAGCAAGACAAGAATTGATGAAGTCAAGGTAGCATCAAACTTTCATCACCGGAAAACAAAGATATTAAACTTTTTATAAAATTACAAGAAAAAAGAATTGTGGCCAACATAAAATTAATATATCTATATCTAAACATAATATTTATCTAGGCCCCAGTAGAGGTCTTTGCATAAACACCAGGAAGGACTTTTATGCCAAACCCCACAGACGGTCCAGCAAACCAGCTTAATATCCATAGCATTGTACAAGAAATTAATGAAGCAATACACTCCACACATATAAAATGTGAAAAATAAATCCAGGTGAAATCAGTTGGATTATTAAGCAGTTGTGAAGCAGAAAGGCCAGCTTCTTTTATATTTTGTGACGATGATGCTTTAAGTCCAAGGACAAAGTGAAATGGTAGGGAAAGTGTTAAGTAAAATGACACTGTCATTAATACATTTGTTGCATTGCATATAATGAATTTGTAAATGACAAAATAGTGTTGACATGTGTAAGCATCGACTACATTGTTATATATAATGTCTTTAGAAGTTTTGTTATAAAGGTGAAATTTAATTATTCATGTTAGTTACACAAATACCAAAGTTCTGCAATCTGGACAGTTGAAGAAATAAATGAAAGTGTCATCCAAGTTACTTGAGTTACAAGTCTTGCAGAAAAGCAGATTCAAAGGTAAAAGCATGGACCAAGACGAAAATGGATGAAATTGGTGTAGCATCAAACCTTTCATTACAAATAAATAATTCATTCTTATCCATACAAGTAATTCAGATTGCCACACATGCTACATATGGCATTGTATTTTTATTTATTTCTAGGAAGTATGCAATGGCAATTTGGAGTCCAAGTATTCCTATGATTCTGGGAATATTGGGTGTCCAGTGATGATGCTTTAAGTACAAGGACAAAGTGAAAAGGTAGCGAAAGTGTTAAGTAAAATGACACTGTCATTAATGACATTTGTTGCATTGCATATAATGAATTTGTAAATGAAAAATAGTGTTGACATGTGTAAGCAGCGACTACATTGTTATATATAATGTCTTTAGAAGTTTTGTTATAAAGGTGAAATTTAATTATTCATGTTAGATACACAAATATCAAATTTCTGCTATCGGGACAGCAGAAGAAATAAAGGGTCAAACAAGTTACTTGAGTTACAAGTCTTGCAGAAAAGCAGATTCAAAGCTAAAAGCATGGAGCAAGCCGAAAAGGTATGCAATTAGTGTAGCATCAAACCTTTCATTACAAATTCTACAAATAAATAATTCATTCATTATCCATACAAGTAATTCAGATTGCCACACATGCTACATATGGCATTGTATTTTTATTTATTTCTAGGAAGTATGCAATGGCAATTTGGAGTCCAAGTATTCCTATGATTCTGGGAATATTGGGTGTCCAGTGATGATGCTTTAAGTACAAGGACAAAGTGAAAAGGTAGCGAAAGTGTTAAGTAAAATGACACTGTCATTAATGACATTTGTTGCATTACTAAAAATGAATTTGTTAATGACCAATTAGTGTTGGTATGCGTAAGAAGCGACTAAATTGTTGTATAAAATGTCTGTAGAAGTTTTGTTGTAAAAGGTGAAATTTAATTATTCATGTTCGTTACAAATATATCAAATTTCTGCTATCTAGACAGCAGAAGAAATAAAGTGTTAAACAAATTACTTGAGTTACTAGTCTTGCAGAAAAGCAGATTCAGAGGTAAAAGAATGGAGCAAAACAAGAATTTATGAAGTCAAGGTAGCTTCAAACCTTTCATTAGTGGAAAACAAAGATATTTAACTGCTTATAAAATTACAAGAAAAATGAATTGTGGCCAACATAAAATGTAATATATTTAAATTTAAACAAAATATTTATCTAGTCCAAAGCAGAGGGCTCTGCAAAAACACCAGGAAGGACTTTTACGCCAAACCCTGAGGACCGTCCAGCAAACCAGATAAATATCCAAACCATTGTACAAGAAATTAATGAAGCAATATACTCCACACATATAAAATGCGAAAAACAAATCCAGGTGAGATCAGTTGGATTATTAAGCACCTGTGAACCAGAAAGGCTGGCTTCTTTTATACTTCAGAATACATCGCTATTTACAACTAATTCGTGACATGTACACAAGGTAGCAACAAGGTAATACATGCAAGTGTGGGATATATAAACAATTATAAGGAATAATATAAAAGATTGTAAAAACGAAATTGTACGAATAAATTATTCGTTCATTATTTATACAAGTAATTCAGATTGCCCCACATGCTACATAGTGTCACATATGCCATCAGGGTTGCATATGGTTGCCCCTAATTTGGAATATTTAGTGCATTATTAACAGTTCTAAATTCTCGGGTAAATTTAAATTATGGCTGAAAGTCCCATTGCTTGTTTCTTGCACAACTTAGTCTCAAGCTGGGACAAAGAGGCTGGTTAACCACATCCAGCCAAGCTTATAGAAAAGTCACCCTATTTGACGTCACGTCCTGTGGCGTGGGTTTTGTCGAAGACACTCCTCAGAACCGGATGTTCTAGAACATTCCATGACAGGCTGAGTCTCAAACCGGATGTTCTAGAACCTTCCATGATGGTTTGGGTCCCCCATATTTGGGAGAATTAACGTCATTCGGAATGCCTATATAAGCAGGCAAGTTCGAGCCTCGCCCTCCATCTTCGACTCTACTGCAAAACTTGCTCTCGCCCGGCCAGCGGCAGCAAACCTGCAATTGCAGGTGTGAGTGAAGCAATGTGTCAATATCTTCTCGATTCACTTTTGTACTGCAATTGCAACCCTAGATATATTTCACATATCTCCAAAAGTGTAGGTCCATTTCTCAATATTAACAATAATAATGTCAAACTATGTAAAGGACCTCTTTAACCATAACTTGAAAAGGTTTTACGGTGGCCTTTCTGGGTTACCCTCTCAAATTCAACTGTTAATCTGTTCACGAGCCTCTTCTGGGCAAACCTTAACATTATAAATCAGAAACTCTTTAAAAACCCCTATTGGTAACTGAATTGGTAATAAATTATAGTTAATACAAAGTTGCTCTACCTTCTTTATGGCTATGTTCCCCTAGTTTATGATGGCTAGCCCAATGCTACGTGACAATATGACATTGTAATTCTATTTATTTCTAGGAAGTAAGCAATGGCAAGTTGGAGATCAAGTATTCCTAAGATTCTGCAAATATTCCAGTGATGCTGCATAAGTCCAAGGACAAAGTGAAATGGTAGTGAAAGTGTTAAGTAAAATGACACTGTCGTTAATTACATTTCTTGCATTGCATATAATAAATATGTGAATTACAGAATAGTGTTGGCATGCGTAAGCAGCGACTGCATTGTTGTATATAATGTCTGTAGAAGTTTTGTTGTTATACAAATGTTAGTTACACAAATATAATATTTCTGCTATCTGGACAGTTGAAGAAATAAATGAAAGTGTCAAACAAGTTACTTGAGTTACAAGTCTTGCAGAAAAGCAGATTCAGAGATTAAAGAATGGAGCAAGACAAGAATTGATGAAGTCAAGGTAGCATCAAACCTTTCATCACTGGAAAACAAAGATATTAAACTTTTTATAAAATTACAAGAAAAAAGAATTGTGGCCAACATAAAATTAATATATCTATATCTAAACAAAATATTTATCTAGGCCAAAGCAGAGGGCTCTGCAAAAACACCAGGAAGGACTTTTATGCCAAACCCCACAGACGGTCCAGCAAACCAGCTAAATATCCATAGCATTGTACAAGAAATTAATGAAGCAATACACTCCACACATATAAAATGTGAAAAATAAATCCAGGTGAAATCAGTTGGATTATTAAGCAGTTGTGAAGCAGAAAGGCCAGCTTCTTTTATACTTCAGAATACATCGCTATTTACAACTAATTCGTGACATGTACACAAGGTAGCAACAAGGTAATACATGCAAGTGTGGGATATATAAACAATTATAAGGAATAATATAAAAGATTGTAAAAACGAAATTGTATGAATAAATTATTCGTTCATTATTCATACAAGTAATTCAGATTGCCCCACATGCTACATAGTGTCACATATGCCATCAGGGTTGCATATGGTTGCCCCTAATTTGGAATATTTAGTGCATTATTAACAGTTCTAAATTCTCGGGTAAATTTAAATTATGGCTGAAAGTCCCATTTCTTGTTTCTTGCACAACTTAGTCTCAAGCTGGGTCAAAGAGGCTGGTTAACCACATCCAGCCAAGCTTATAGAAAAGTCACGGTATTTGACGTCACGTCCTGTGGCGTGGGTTTTGGCGTTGGCACTCCTCAGAACCGGATGTTCTAGAACATTCCATGACAGGCTGAGTCTCAAACCGGATGTTCTAGAACCTTCCATGATGGCCTGGGTCCCCCATATTTGAGAGAATCAACATCATTCGGAATGCCTATATAAGCAGGTGAGTTCAAGTCTCGCCCTCCCTCTTGGACTCTACTGTCATCTCACTCTCGCCCGTCTGGCGGCGGCAACCCTGCGATTGCAACCCTAGGCATACGTCACATATCCTCAAAAGTTAAGGTCCATTTCTCAATATTAACAATAATGTCAAACTATATAAAGGACCTCTTTAACCATAACTTGAAAAGGTTTTATGGTGGCCTTTCTGGGTTACCCTCTCAAATTCAACTGTTAATCTGTTCACGAGCCTCTTCTGGGCAAACCTTAACATTATAAATCAGAAACTCTTTAAAAACCCCTATTGGTAACTGAATTGGTAATAAATTATAGTTAATACAAAGTTGCTCTACCTTCTTTATGGCTATGTTCCCCTAGTTTACGATGGCTAGCCCAAGCCTACATGACAATATGGCATTGTAATTCTATTTATTTCTAGGAAGTAAGCAATGGCTAGTTGGAGATCAAGTATTCCTAAGATTCTGCAAATATTCCAGTGATGCTGCATAAGTCCAAGGACAAAGTGAAATGGTAGTGAAAGTGTTAAGTAAAATGACACTGCCGATAATTACATTTCTTGCATTGCATATAATAAATCTGTGAATTACAAAATAGTGTTGGCATGCGTAAGCACAGACTGCATTGTTGTATATAATGTCTGTAGAAGTTTTGTTGTAAAGGTGAAATTTAATTATTCATGTTAGTTACACAAATATCATATTTCTGCTATCTGGACAGTTGAAGAAATAAATGAAAGTGTCAAACAAGTACGGTCCAGCAAACCAGCTAAATATCCATAGCATTGTACAAGAAATTAATGAAGCAATACACTGCACACATATAAAATGTGAAAAATAAATCCAGGTGAAATCAGTTGGATTATTAAGCAGTTGTGAAGCACATAGGCCAGCTTCTTTTATATTTTTAACGATGATGATGCTTTAAGTCCAAGGACAAAGTGAAATGGTAGGGAAAGTGTTAAGTAAAATGACACTGTCATTAATACATTTGTTGCACTGCATGTAATGAATTTGTAAATGACAAAATAGTGTTCACATGTGTAAGCAGCGACTACATTGTTATATATAATGTCTTTAGAAGTTTTATTCATGTTAGTTACACAAATACCAAAGTTCTGCTATCTGGACAGCAGAAGAAATAAAGTGTAAAACAAGTTACTTGAGTTACAAGTCTTGAAGAAAAGCAGATTCAAAGGTAAAAGCATGGAGCAAGAAGAAAATGTATGCAATTGGTGTTGCATCAAATCTTTCATTACAAATTCTACAAATTTTATGATGCTTTAAGTACTAGGACAAAGTGAAAAGGTAGCGAAAGTGTTAAGTAAAATGACACTGTCATTAATGACATTTGTTGCATTACTAAAAATGAATTTGTGAATGACAAATCAGTGTTGGTATGCGTAAGAAGCGACTACATTGTTGTATAAAATGTCTGTAGAAGTTTTGTTGTAAAAGGTGAAATTTAATTATTCATGTTCGTTACAAATATATCAAATTTCTGCTATCGGGACAGCAGAAGAAATAAAGTGGCAAACAAGTTACTTGAGTTACAAGTCTTGCAGAAAAGCAGATTCAGAGGTAAAAGAATGGAGCAAAACAAGAATTGATGAAGTCAAGGTAGCTTCAAACCTTTCATTAGTGGAAAACAAAGATATTTAACTGTTTATAAAATTACAAGAAAAATGAACTGTGGCCAACATAAAATGTAATATAATATTTAAATTTAAACAAAATATTTATCTAGGCCAAAGCAGAGGGCTCTGCAAAAACACCAGAAAGGACTTTTACGCCAAACCCTGACGACCGTCCAGCAAACCAGATAAATATACAAACCATTGTACAAGAAATTAATGAAGCAATATACTCCACACATATAAAATGCGAAAAACAAATCCGGGTGATATCAGTTGGATTATTAAGCACCTGCGAACCAGAAAGCTGGCTTCTTTTATACTTCGGAATATATCGCTATTTACAATTAATTTGTGACATGTACACAAGGTAGCAACAAGGTAATACATGCAAGTGTGGGATATATAAACAATTATAAGGAATAATATAAAAGATTGTAAAAACGAAATTGTATGAATAAATTATTCGTTCATTATTCATACAAGTAATTCAGATTGCCCCACATGCTACATAGTGTCACATATGCCATCAGGGTTGCATATGGTTGCACCCAATTTGGAATATTTAGTGCATTATTAACAGTTCTAAATTCTCGGGTAAATTTAGATTATGGCTGAAAGTCCCATTTCTTGTTTCTTGCACAACTTAGTCTCAAGCTGGGACAAAGAGGCTGGTTAACCACATCCAGCCAAGCTTATACAAAAGTCACCCTATTTGACGTCACGTCCTGTGGCGTAGGTTTTGTCGAAGGCACTCCTCAGAACCGGATGTTCTAGAACATTCCATGACAGGCTGAGTCTCAAACCGCATGTTCTAGAACCTTCCATGATGGCCTGGGTCCCCCATATTTGAGAGAATTAACATCATTCGGAATGCCTATATAAGCAGGTGAGTTCAAGCCTCGCCCTCCCTCTTGGACTCTACTGTCATCTCACTCTCGCCCGTCTGGCGGCGGCAACCCTGCGATTGCAACCCTAGGCATACGTCACATATCCTCAAAAGTTAAGGTCCATTTCTCAATATTAACAATAATAATGTCAAACTATGTAAAGGACCTCTTTAACCATAACTTGAAAAGGTTTTATGGTGGCCTTTCTGGGTTACCCTCTCAAATTCAACTGTTAATCTGTTCACGAGCCTCTTCTGGGCAAACCTTAACATTATAAATCAGAAACTCTTTAAAAAACCCTATTGGTAACTGAATTGGTAATAAATTATAGTTAATACAAAGTTGCTCTACCTTCTTTATGGCTATGTTCCCCTAGTTTACGATGGCTAGCCCAAGCCTACATGACAATATGGCATTGTAATTCTATTTATTTCTAGGAAGTAAGCAATGGCAAGTTGGAGATCAAGTATTCCTAAGATTCTGCAAATATTCCAGTGATGCTGCATAAGTCCAAGGACAAAGTGAAATGGTAATGAAAGTGTTAAGTAAAATGACACTGTCGATAATTACATTTCTTGCATTGCATATAATAAATCTGTGAATTACAAAATAGTGTTGGCATGCGTAAGCACAGACTGCATTGTTGTATATAATGTCTGTAGAAGTTTTGTTGTAAAGGTGAAATTTAATTATTCATGTTAGTTACACAAATACCATATTTCTGCTATCTGGACAGTTGAAGAAATAAATGAAAGTGTCAAACAAGTTACTTGAGTTACAAGTCTTGCAGAAAAGCAGATTCAGAGATTAAAGAATGGAGCAAGACAAGAATTGATGAAGTCAAGGTAGCATCAAATCTTTCATCACTGGAAAACAAAGATATTAAACTTTTTAAAAAATTACAAGAAAAAAGAATTGTGGCCAACATAAAATTAATATAATATCTATATCTAAACATAATATTTATCTAGGCCCCAGTAGAGGTCTTTGCATAAACACCAGGAAGGACTTTTATGCCAAACCCTACATACGGTCCAGCATGCAAGATGATGCTTTAAGTCCAAGGACAAAGTGAAATGGTAGTGAAAGTGTTAAGTAAAATGACACTGTCATTAATGACATTTGTTGCATTGCATATAATGAATTTGGAAATGAAAAATAGTGTTGACATGTGTAAGCAGCGACTACATTGTTATATATAATGTCTTTAGAAGTTTTGTTATAAAGGTGAAATTTAATTATTCATGTTAGTTACACAAATATCAAATTTCTGCTATCGGGACAGCAGAAGAAATAAAGTGTCAAACAAGTTACTTGAGTTACAAGTCTTGCAGAAAAGCAGATTCAAAGCTAAAAGCATGGAGCAAGAAGAAAATGTATGCAATTGCTGTAGCATCAAATCTTTCATTACAAATTCTACAAATTTTATGATGCTTTAAGTACTAGGACAAAGTGAAAAGGTAGCGAAAGTGTTAAGTAAAATGACACTCTCATTAATGACATTTGTTGCATTACTAAAAATGAATTTGTGAATGACAAATTAGTGTTGGTATGCGTAAGAAGCGACTACATTGTTGTATAAAATGTCTGTAGAAGTTTTGTTGTAAAAGGTGAAATTTAATTATTCATTAAATTTTAGATGAGTCGCATTTTTTACACATCTGCTTCACTTTCGTACCTATTTTGAGGACATGTTTCGCAAATCTTCGTTTGCATCTACGGCTCTTGTGCGAAACATGTCCTCAAAATAGGTACGAAAGTGAAGCAGATGTGTAAAAAATGCGACTCATCTAAAATTTAATAATTTTTCGCTTCACTGTGGTGTTCCAATACAGCTGAATATCGATTAATTATTCATGTTCGTTACAAATATATCACATTTCTGCTATCTGGACAGCAGAAGAAATAAAGTGTCAAAAAAATTACTTGAGTTACAAGTCTTGCAGAAAAGCAGATTCAGAGGTAAAAGAATGGAGCAAAACAAGAATTTATGAAGTCAAGGTAGCTTCAAACCTTTCATTAGTGGAAAACAAAGATATTTAACTGTTTATAAAATTACAAGAAAAATGAATTGTGGCCTACATAAAATGTAATATATTTAAATTTAAACAAAATATTTATCTAGTCCAAAGCAGAGGGCTCTGCAAAAACACCAGGAGGGACTTTTACGCCAAACCCTGAGGACCGTCCAGCAAACCAGATAAATATCCAAACCATTGTACAAGAAATTAATGAAGCAATATACTCCACACATATAAAATGCGAAAAACAAATCCAGGTGATATCAGTTGCATTATTAAGCACCTGCGAACCAGAAAGGCTGGCTTCTTTTATACTTCGGAATACATCGCTATTTACAACTAATTTGTGACATGTACGCAAGGTAGCTACAAGGTAATACATGCAAGTGTGGGATATATAAACAATTATAAGGAATAATATAAAAGATTGTAAAAACGAAATTGTACGAATAAATTATTCGTTCATTATTCATACAAGTAATTCAGATTGCCCCACATGCTACATAGTGTCACATATGCCATCAGGGTTGCATATGGTTGCACCCAATTTGGAATATTTAGTGCATTAGTAACAGTTCTAAATTCTCGGATAAGTTTAAATTATGGCTGAAAGTCCCATTTGTTGTTTCTTGCACAACTTAGTCTCAAGCTGGGACAAAGAGGCTGGTTAACCACATCCAGCCAAGCTTATAGAAAAGTCACCCTATTTGACGTCACGTCCTGTGGCGTGGGTTTTGTCGAAGACACTCCTCAGAACCGGATGTTCTAGAACATTCCATGACAGGCTGAGTCTCAAACCGGATGTTCTAGAACCTTCCATGATGGTTTGGGTCCCCCATATTTGGGAGAATTAACGTCATTCGGAATGCCTATATAAGCAGGCAAGTTCGAGCCTCGCCCTCCATCTTCGACTCTACTGCTCAACTCGTTCTCGCTCAGCCAGCGGCAGCACGAAGGCACCAGATGTTTTAGAACATTCCATGACAGGCTGAGTCTCAAACCGGATGTTCTAGAACCTTCCATGATGGTTTGGGCCCCCATATTTGGGAGAATTAACGGCCTTTGGAATGCCTATATAAGCAGGCGAGTTTGAGCCTCGCCCTCCATCTGCGACTCTACTGCATAACTTGCTCTCACCCGGCCAGTTGCAGCAAACCTGCAATTGCAGGTGTGAGTGAAGCAATGTGTCAATATCTTCTCGATTCACTTTTGTACTGCAATTGCAACCCTAGATATATTTCACATATCTCCAAAAGTGTAGGTCCATTTCTCAATATTAACAATAATAATGTCAAACTATGTAAAGGACCTCTTTAACCATAACTTGAAAAGGTTTTATGGTGGCCTTTCTGGGTTACCCTCTCAAATTCAACTGTTAATCTGTTCACGAGCCTCTTCTGGGCAAACCTTAACATTATAAATCAGAAACTCTTTAAAAACCCCTATTGGTAACTGAATTGGTAATAAATTATAGTTAATACAAAGTTGCTCTACCTTCTTTATGGCTATGTTCCCCTAGTTTACGATGGCTAGCCCAAGCCTACATGACAATATGGCATTGTAATTCTATTTATTTCTAGGAAGTAAGCAATGGCAAGTTGGAGATCAAGTATTCCTAAGATTCTGCAAATATTCCAGTGTTGCTGCATAAGTCCAAGGACAAAGTGAAATGGTAGTGAAAGTGTTAAGTAAAATGACACTGTCGATAATTACATTTCTTGCATTGCATATAATAAATCTGTGAATGACAAAATAGTGTTGGCATGCGTAAGCAGCGACTACATTGTTATGTCTGTAGACATTTTGTTGTAAAGGTGAAATTTAATTATTCATTTTCGTTACAAAAATATCAAATTTCTGCTATCGGGACAGCAGAAGAAATAAAGTGTCAAACAAGTTACTTGAGTTACAAGTCTTGCAGAAAAGCAGATTCAAAGGTAAAAGCATGGAGCAAGAAATGTATGCAATTAATGCAGCATTAAATCTTTCATTACAAATTCTACAAATTTTATGATGCTTTAAGTACTAGGACAAAGTGAAAAGGTAGCGAAAGTGTTAAGTAAAATGACACTGTCATTAATGACATTTGTTGCATTACTAAAAATGAATTTGTGAGTGACCAATTAGTGTTGGTATGCGTAAGCAGCGACTACATTGTTGTATAAAATGTCTGTAGAAGTTTTGTTGTAAAAGGTGAAATTTAATTATTCATTAAATTTTAGATGAGTTGTCTTTCTTACACATCTGCTTCACTTTCTGCGATTGCAACCCTAGGCATACGTCACATATCTTCAAAAGTTAAGGTCCATTTCTCAATATTAACAATAATAATATCAAACTATGTAAAGGACCTCATTAACCATAACTTGAAAAGGTTTTATGGTGGCCTTTCTGGGTTACCCTCTCAAATTCAACTGTTAATCTGTTCACGAGCCTCTTCTGGGCAAACCTTAACATTATAAATCAGAAACTCTTTAAAAACCCCTATTGGTAACTGAATTGGTAATAAATTATAGTTGACACAAAGTTGCTCTACCTTCTTTATGGCTATGTTCCCCTAGTTTACGATGGCTAGCCCAAGCCTACATGACAATATGGCATTGTAATTCTATTTATTTCTAGGAAGTAAGCAATGGCAAGTTGGAGATCAAGTATTCCTAAGATTCTGCAAATATTCCAGTGATGCTGCTTTAAGTCCAAGGACAAAGTGAAATGGTAGTGAAAGTGTTAAGTAAAATGACACTGTCATTAATGACATTTGTTGCATTGCATATAATAAATCTGTGAATGACAAAATAGTGTTGACATGCGTAAGCAGCGACTACATTGTTGTATATAATGTCTGTAGAAGTTTTGTTGTAAAGGTGAAATTTAATTATTCATGTTAGTTACACAAATATCATATTTCTGCTATCTGGACAGTTGAAGAAATAAATGAAAGTGTCAAACAAGTTACTTGAGTTACAAGTCTTGCAGAAAAGCAGATTCAGAGATTAAAGAATGGAGCAAGACAAGAATTGATGAAGTCAAGGTAGCATCAAACCTTTCATCACTGGAAAACAAAGATATTAAACTTTTTATAAAATTACAAGAAAAAAGAATTGTGGCCAACATAAAATTTAATATATTATTTATATCTAAACATAATATTTATCTAGGCCCCAGTAGAGGTCTTTGCATAAACACCAGGAAGGACTTTTATGCCAAACCCCACAGACGGTCCAGCAAACCAGATAAATATCCAAACCACTGTACAAGAAATTAATGAAGCAATATACTCCACACATATAAAATGTGAAAAATAAATCCAGGTGAAATCAGTTGGATTATTAAGCACCTGCGAAACAGAAAGGCTGGATTCTTTTATACTTAAGCATGGTGATCATTGTCCTAAATGTCCAAGAATAAAGTGAAATGGTAGTGAAAGTGTTAAGTAAAATGATATTGTCGTTAATGACATTTGTTGCATTGCATATAATACATTTGTGAATGTGAAATTAGTGTTGGCATGCGTAACCAGCGTGATACCCAAATTAAAGGATTGCATTATGTAAAGAATCATGATGGATTTCAAAGGAATGTTGGTTCTTTGATAAAACACGTGCAAGTGCATTTGAGTAGAATAGCAGTTTGGGGTGAATAGATGTTTTAAAAAAAGAAACGTAAGAAACAGTGTCCTTAGCAGAATACTAAAGGATGGCACTTGACTTTGAATAGGGTCTTTTTCGGACCATTCATAATGGCGACAAAATAGCCACAAAGGAAATCTTTGTGTGAAAAGAGGGTTTCGAGAAAGTGAAAGTCACATGTACAGCCACGCGTGTCTGTGGTCATTCAAGCAGTCTATGGCGTGGAGCCGATTAGGGCGGTCATCTTCTTCTGTCTTGGTCAAAGGCACACCAAGAAGTGATGAGAGAAGATATTTGTCAGTTTATACGTAGCTAATTAAGTATTATCGAGTAATAGGTATTCCTCCTTCAGTAACTTAAAACAGTGATATTGGTAACCCTTGGTCGGCAACTTCAAGTTCGAAGTTCTGAGAAAAAGAAGCAGTCAATAAATCAGTTTGAAACGGGCATTCCAGTGTCATTAAACTATCCTTCTCACACAAATCCATGCATACCCTGTGATTAACCTCGTTGCTTAACCCTGAGTTAAACATTGTTTCAAACTGTCCCATAAACGTGGAACTTGGCTCGCCCAATATAATCGCTTCAAATTGGCGCCACAACGTGGAACCCTTGCCGAATCAAGGAACTAAAATTAAACCAGCCCGAAAAAATCCGCATTAGCGGAACATATGATTACAACCGGCCATCACATCGACTTTGATAACACCGAACTTCTAGCCACCTGCAAAAATTTCTCATACAGACTGACGCGAGAAAGTTTAGAAATCTTCAAAGAAAAGAATAACATCAACAGAGATCATGGAAGGCAGCTACACGACACCTGGAAGGCCCTGCTTACTAGCACAGCTACTGGCCGAAGATCAGCCAATGAAAAGCAAGGGGCGGAGCGAACAGACCATCCGGCATCCGACGGCCTGCCACAGCAATCTCTGCAAAACGATGGTCTAGGGAAGAATACCACAGGAAAAGAAAGCCCTAAGGAATCGAACCAGACAGCAAAACACAATATTAATTATCTCCAAAACCAACAAAAAGCGGTGACACCGGTGCAAGATCCCATTGGCAGACAGGCGACCAATTGGGGACAAAGGCGCGGGACCAGCAGAGATTCGCAACCAATATATAAACGGGAGCAACCGGACAAAGAGCGGACAAGAGCCCAGAAGAAGCTCACGACAAGATGAGCGAAACGTCGGCAATTTCGACCAAGATGACGCGGCCTTCACCGGAAGCCAAGATCACACAACTACATTGTTGTATATAATGTCTGTAGAAGTTTTGTTGTAAAGGTGAAATTTAATTATTCATGCTAGTTACACAAATATCATATTTCTGCTATCTGGACAGTTGAAGAAATAAAAGAAAGTGTCTAACAAGTTACTTGAGTTACAAGTCTTGCAGAAAAGCAGATTCAGAGGTTATAGAATGGAGCAAGACAAGAATGGATGAAGTCACGGTAGCATCAAACCTTTCATTAGTGGAAAACAAAGATATTACACTTTTTAAAGAATTACCAGAAACAAGAAATGTGGCCAACATAAAATTTAATATAATATTTATATTCAAACATAATATTTATCTAGGCCCCAGTAGAGGTCTTTGCAAAAACACCAGGAAGGACTTTTATGCCAAACACCACAGGCGGTCCAGCAAACAAGATAAATATCCAAACCACTGTACAAGAAATTAATGAAGCAATATACTCCACACATATAAAATGTGAAAGACAAATTCAGGTGAAATCAGTTGGATTATTAAGCAGCTGCGAAACAGAAAGGCTGGCTTCTTTTATACTTAAGCATGGTGATCATTGTCCTAAATGTCCAACAACAAAGTGAAATGGTAGTGAAAGTGTTAAGTAAAATGACACTGTCATTAATGACATTTGTTGCATTGCATATAATGAATTTGTGAATGACAAAATAGTGTTGTAATGAGTAAGCAGCGACTACAATGTTGTATATAATGTCTGTAGAAGTTTTGTTGTAAAGGCGAAATTTAATTATTCATGTTAGTTACAAAATATCATATTTCTGCTATCTGGACAGTTGAAGAAATAAATGAAAGTGTCAAACAAGTTACTTCAGTTACAACTCTTGCAGAAAAGCAGATTCAAAGGTAAAAGCATGGACCAAGACGAAAATGGATGAAATTGGTGTAGCATCAAACCTTTCATTACAAATAAATAATTCAT
This sequence comes from Mantis religiosa, assembly GCA_030765055.1. Taxonomy (NCBI): domain Eukaryota; kingdom Metazoa; phylum Arthropoda; class Insecta; order Mantodea; family Mantidae; genus Mantis; species Mantis religiosa. Next base: position 24,445,874 of record CM060947.1, read on the forward strand.
TCTTATCCATACAAGTAATTCAGATTGCCACACATGCTACATATGGCATTGTATTTTTATTTATTTCTAGGAAGTATGCAATGGCAATTTGGAGTCCAAGTATTCCTATGATTCTGGGAATATTGGGTGTCCAGTGATGATGCTTTAAGTACAAGGACAAAGTGAAAAGGTAGCGAAAGTGTTAAGTAAAATGACACTGTCATTAATGACATTTGTTGCATTACTCAAAATGAATTTGTGAATGACAAATTAGTGTTGGTATGCATAAGCAGTGACTACATTGTTGTATATAATGTCTGTAGAAGTTTTCTTGTAAAGCTGAAATTTAATTATTCATGTTAGTTACACAAATATATTTTTGCTATCTGGACAGTTGAAGAAATAAATGAAAGTGTCAAACAAGTACGGTCCAGCAAACCAGCTAAATATCCATAGCATTGTACAAGAAATTAATGAAGCAATACACTCCACACATATAAAATGTGAAAAACAAATCCAGGTGAAATCAGTTGGATTATTAAGCAGTTGTGAAACAGAAAGGTCAGCTTCTTTTATATTTTGTGACGATGATGATGCTTTAAGTCCAAGGACAAAGTGAAATGGTAGGGAAAGTGTTAAGTAAAATGACACTGTCATTAATACATTTGTTGCATTGCATATACTGAATTTGTAAATGACAAAATAGTGTTCACATGTGTAAGCAGCGACTACATTGTTATATATAATGTCTTTAGAAGTTTTATTCATGTTCGTTACAAAAATATCAAATTTCTGCTATCGGGACAGCAGAAGAAATAAAGTGTCAAACAAGTTACTTGAGTTACAAGTCTTGCAGAAAAGCAGATTCAAAGGTAAAAGCATGGAGCAAGAAGAAATGTATGCAATTAGTATTGCATCAAATCTTTCATTACAAATTCTACAAATTTTATGATGCTTTAAGTACTAGGACAAAGTGAAAAGGTAGCGAAAGTGTTAAGTAAAATGACACTGTCATTAATGACATTTGTTGCATTACTAAAAATGAATTTGTGAATAACAAGTTAGTGTTGGTATGCGTAAGAAGCGACTACATTGTTGTATAAAATGTCTGTAGAAGTTTTGTTGTAAAAGGTGAAATTTAATTATTCATGTTCGTTACAAATATATCAAATTTCTGCTATCTGGACAGCAGAAGAAATAAAGTGTCAAACAAGTTACTTGAGTTACAAGTCTTGCAGAAAAGCAGATTCAGAGGTAAAAGAATGGAGCAAAACAAGAATTGATGAAGTCAAGGTAGCTACAAACCTTTCATTAGTGGAAAACAAAGATATTCAACTGTTTATAAAATTGCAAGAAAAAAGAATTGTGGCCAACATAAAATGTAATATAATATTTAAATTTAAACAAAATATTTATCTAGGCCAAAGCAGAGGGCTCTGCAAAAACACCAGGAAGGACTTTTACGCCAAACCCTGCGGACCGTCCAGCAAACCAGATAAATATCCAAACAATTGTACAAGAAATTAATGAAGCAATATACTCCACACATATAAAATGCGAAAAACAAATCCAGGTGACATCAGTTGCCTTATTAAGCACCTGCGAACCAGAAAGGCTGGCTTCTTTTATACTTCAGAATACATCGCTATTTACAACTAATTCGTGACATGTACACAAGGTAGCAACAAGGTAATACATGCAAGTGTGGGATATATAAACAATTATAAGGAATAATATAAAAGATTGTAAAAACGATATTGTATGAATAAATTATTCGTTCATTATTAATACAAGTAATTCAGATTGCCACACATGCTACATAGTGTCACATATGCCATCAGGGTTGCATATGGTTGCCTCTAATTTGGAATATTTAGTGCATTATTAACAGTTCTAAATTCTCGGATAAATTTAAATTATGGCTGAAAGTCCCATTTCTTGTTTCTTGCACAACTTAGTCTCAAGCTGGGTCAAAGAGGCTGGTTAACCACATCCAGCCAAGCTTATAGAAAAGTCACCCTATTTGACGTCACGTCCTGTGGCGTGGGTTTTGTCGAAGGCACTCCTCAGAACCGGATGTTCTAGAACATTCCATGACAGGCTGAGTCTCAAACCGTATGTTCTAGAACCTTCCATGATGGCCTGGGTCCCCCATATTTGAGAGAATTAACATCATTCGGAATGCCTATATAAGCAGGCGAGTTCAAGCCTCGCCCTCCCTCTTGGACTCTGTCATCTCACTCTCGCCCGTCTGGCGGCGGCAACCCTAGGCATACGTCACATATCTTCAAAAGTTAAGGTCCATTTCTCAATATTAACAATAATAATATCAAACTATGTAAAGGACCTCTTAAACCATAACTTGAAAAGGTTTTACAGTGGCCTTTCTGGGTTACCCTCTTAAATTCAACTGTTCACGAGCCTCTTCTGGGCAAATCTTAACATTATAAATAAGGTATTCTTTAAAAGCCCTTATTGGTAACTGAATTGTTAATAAATTATAGTTAAAACAAAGTTGCTCTACCTCATTTATAGCTACGTTCGCCTAGTTCACGCTGGCTAGTCCCAAGGATATGTGACAATATGGCATTGTAGTTTTATTTATTTTTAGGAAGTACACTTGCCAACATGGTGATGCAGTACGTCCAAGGACAAAGTGAAATTTTAGTGAAAGTGTTAAGTAAAAGACACTGTTATTAATGACATTTGTTGCATTGCATATAATACATTTGTGAATGACAAAATAGTGTTGGCATGCGTAAGCAGCGACTACATTGTTATAATGTCTGTATAAGTTTTGTTGTAAAGGTGAAATTTAATTAATGTTCGTTACAAAAATATCAAATTTCTGCTATCGGGACAGCAGAAGAAATAAAGTGTCAAACAAGTTACTTGAGTTACAAGTCTTGCAGAAAAGCAGATTCAAAGGTAAAAGCATGGAGCAAGAAGAAATGTATGCAATTAGTATTGCATCAAATCTTTCATTACAAATTCTACAAATTTTATGATGCTTTAAGTACTAGGACAAAGTGAAAAGGTAGCGAAAGTGTTAAGTAAAATGACACTGTCATTAATGACATTTGTTGCATTACTAAAAATGAATTTGTGAATAACAAGTTAGTGTTGGTATGCGTAAGAAGCGACTACATTGTTGTATAAAATGTCTGTAGAAGTTTTGTTGTAAAAGGTGAAATTTAATTATTTATGTTCGTTACAAATATATCAAATTTCTGCTATCTGGACAGCAGAAGAAATAAAGTGTCAAACAAGTTACTTGAGTTACAAGTCTTGCAGAAAAGCAGATTCAGAGGTAAAAGAATGGAGCAAAACAAGAATTGATGAAGTCAAGGTAGCTACAAACCTTTCATTAGTGGAAAACAAAGATATTCAACTGTTTATAAAATTGCAAGAAAAAAGAATTGTGGCCAACATAAAATGTAATATAATATTTAAATTTAAACAAAATATTTATCTAGGCCAAAGCAGAGGGCTCTGCAAAAACACCAGGAAGGACTTTTACGCCAAACCCTGCGGACCGTCCAGCAAACCAGATAAATATCCAAACAATTGTACAAGAAATTAATGAAGCAATATACTCCACACATATAAAATGCGAAAAACAAATCCAGGTGACATCAGTTGCCTTATTAAGCACCTGCGAACCAGAAAGGCTGGCTTCTTTTATACTTCAGAATACATCGCTATTTACAACTAATTCGTGACATGTACACAAGGTAGCAACAAGGTAATACATGCAAGTGTGGGATATATAAACAATTATAAGGAATAATATAAAAGATTGTAAAAACGATATTGTATGAATAAATTATTCGTTCATTATTAATACAAGTAATTCAGATTGCCACACATGCTACATAGTGTCACATATGCCATCAGGGTTGCATATGGTTGCCTCTAATTTGGAATATTTAGTGCATTATTAACAGTTCTAAATTCTCGGATAAATTTAAATTATGGCTGAAAGTCCCATTTCTTGTTTCTTGCACAACTTAGTCTCAAGCTGGGTCAAAGAGGCTGGTTAACCACATCCAGCCAAGCTTATAGAAAAGTCACCCTATTTGACGTCACGTCCTGTGGCGTGGGTTTTGTCGAAGGCACTCCTCAGAACCGGATGTTCTAGAACATTCCATGACAGGCTGAGTCTCAAACCGTATGTTCTAGAACCTTCCATGATGGCCTGGGTCCCCCATATTTGAGAGAATTAACATCATTCGGAATGCCTATATAAGCAGGCGAGTTCAAGCCTCGCCCTCCCTCTTGGACTCTGTCATCTCACTCTCGCCCGTCTGGCGGCGGCAACCCTAGGCATACGTCACATATCTTCAAAAGTTAAGGTCCATTTCTCAATATTAACAATAATAATATCAAACTATGTAAAGGACCTCTTAAACCATAACTTGAAAAGGTTTTACAGTGGCCTTTCTGGGTTACCCTCTTAAATTCAACTGTTCACGAGCCTCTTCTGGGCAAATCTTAACATTATAAATAAGGTATTCTTTAAAAGCCCTTATTGGTAACTGAATTGTTAATAAATTATAGTTAAAACAAAGTTGCTCTACCTCATTTATAGCTACGTTCGCCTAGTTCACGCTGGCTAGTCCCAAGGATATGTGACAATATGGCATTGTAGTTTTATTTATTTTTAGGAAGTACACTTGCCAACATGGTGATGCAGTACGTCCAAGGACAAAGTGAAATTTTAGTGAAAGTGTTAAGTAAAAGACACTGTTATTAATGACATTTGTTGCATTGCATATAATACATTTGTGAATGACAAAATAGTGTTGGCATGCGTAAGCAGCGACTACATTGTTATAATGTCTGTATAAGTTTTGTTGTAAAGGTGAAATTTAATTAATGTTCGTTACAAAAATATCAAATTTCTGCTATCGGGACAGCAGAAGAAATAAAGTGTCAAACAAGTTACTTGAGTTACAAGTCTTGCAGAAAAGCAGATTCAAAGGTAAAAGCATGGAGCAAGAAGAAAATGTATGCAATTGGTGTAGCATCAAATCTTTCATTACAAATTCTACAAATTTTATGATGCTTTAAGTACTAGGACAAAGTGAAAAGGTAGCGAAAGTGTTAAGTAAAATGACACTGTCATTAATGACATTTGTTGCATTACTAAAAATGAATTTGTGAATAACTAATTAGTGTTGGTATGCCTAAGAAGCGACTACATTGTTGTATAAAATGTCTGTTGAAGTTTTGTTGTAAAAGCTGACATTTAATAATTCATGTTCGTTACAAATATATCAAATTTCTGCTATCTGGACAGCAGAAGAAATAAACTGTCATACAAGTTACTTGAATTACAAGTCTTGCAGAAAAGCAGATTCAGAGGTAAAATAATGGAGCAAAACAAGAATTGAAGTCAAGGAAGCTTCAAACCTTTCATTAGTGGAAAACAAAGATATTTAACTGTTTATAAAATTACAAGAAAAAAGAATTGTGGCCAACATAAAATGTAATATAATATTTAAATTTAAACAAAATATTTATCTAGGCCAAAGCAGAGGGCTCTGCAAAAACACCAGGAAGGACTTTTACGCCAAACCCTGCGGACCGTCCAGCAAACCAGATAAATATCCAAACCATTGTACAAGACATTAATGAAGCAATATACTCCACACATATAAAATACGAAAAACAAATCCAGGTGAGATCAGTTGGCTTATTAACCACCTGCGAACCAGAAAGGCTGGCTTCTTTTATACTTCAGAATACATCGCTATTTACAACTAATTCGTGACATGTACACAAGGTAGCAACAAGGTAATACATGCAAGTGTGGGATATATAAACAATTATAAGGAATAATATAAAAGATTGTAAAAACGAAATTGTATGAATAAATTATTCGTTCATTATTCATACAAGTAATTCAGATTGCCACACATGCTACATAGTGTCACATATGCCATCAGGGTTGCATATGGTTGCCCCTAATTTGGAATATTTAGTGCATTATTAACAGTTCTAAATTCTCGGATAAATTTAAATTATGGCTGAAAGTCCCATTTCTTGTTTCTTGCACAACTTAGTCTCAAGCTGGGTCAAAGAGGCTGGTTAACCACATCCAGTCAAGCTTATAGAAAAGTCACCCTATTTGACGTCACGTCCTGTGGCGTGGGTTTTGTCGAAGGCACTCCTCAGAACCGGATGTTCTAGAACATTCCATGACAGGCTGAGTCTCAAACCGGATGTTCTAGAACCTTCCATGATGGCCTGGGTCCCCCATATTTGAGAGAATTAACATAATTCGGAATGCCTATATAAGCAGGCGAGTTCAAGCCTCGCCCTCCCTCTTGGACTCTACTGTCATCTCACTCTCGCCCGTCTGGCGGCGGCAACCCTAGGCATACGTCACAGATCTTCAAAAGTTAAGGTCCATTTCTCAATATTAACAATAATAATGTCAAACTATGTAAAGGACCTCTTAAACCATAACTTGAAAGTGTTTTACAGTGGCCTTTCTGGGTTACCCTCTTAAATTCAACTGTTCACGAGCCCCTTCTAGGCAAATCTTAACATTATAAATCAGGTATTCTTTAAAAGCCCTTATAGGTAACTGAATTGTTAATAAATTATAGTTAAAACAAAGTTGCTCTACCTCATTTATAGCCTCGTTCCCCTACTTCACGCTGGCTAGCCCCAAGGATATGTGACAATATGGCATTGTAGTTTTATTTATTTTTAGGAAGTACATTTCCCAACATGGTAATGCAGTAAGTCCAAGGACAAAGTGAAATTTTAGTGAAAGTGTTAAGTAAAAGACACTGTTATTAATGACATTTGTTGCATTGCATATAATACATTTGTGAATGACAAAATAGTGTTGGCATGCGTAAGCAGCGACTACATTGTTATAATGTCTGTAGAAGTTTTGTTGTAAAGGTGAAATTTAATTATTCATGTTCGTTACAAAAATATCAAATTTCTGCTATCGGGACAGCAGAAGAAATAAAGTGTCAAACAAGTTACTTGAGTTACAAGTCTTGCAGAGAAGCAGATTCAGAGGTAAAAGAATGGAGCCAGACAAGAATGGATGAAGTCAAGGTAGCATCAAACCTTTCATTAGTGGAAAACAAAGATATTAAACTTTTAATAAAATTACATGAAAAACGAATTGTGGCCAACATATAAATTAATATAATGTTTAAATTTAAACATTATTTATCTAGGCCAAAGCACAGTGCTTTGCAAAAACACCAGGAAGGACTTTTACGCCAAACCCTGCGTACGGTCCAGCAAACCAGATAAATATCCAAACCATTGTACAAGAAATTGCATTTATAGTCTGCCCGAGCGCTAACTCAGGCACTGAGGCGCTACACACTCGACTCGGCATGAACTTCTCTTCTGAGGAGAAATCCGAGGTTTTGCAGACTGTCTGGAAGCAAGCTTTTTGAAAACCCAGCCACGAATTCTGAGCTAGAATGGGAAGTCCAGACTATTACTTCTTCACCCCATGGTTTGGGCATATCGCCCGCTCCGGCTTCATAGATCTCTCCAGCACTTTCTGGGTCGTCCTCTGTCTCTTCTTCCTTTTGGATTATAGTTTAATACTGCATTTGGATATCTTCCATCCTCCATTCTTTATATACGTTCCTGCCATTCTTGCCTTTGCGTCCAGGCATGGGTACAAAACTGGGTAGTGAAGAGGCATGAGCAGCACGTGCCCTTCACAACACCACAGGAAGTGTACAAGCTCATTAGGAAGCTACCTAATGGGAAAGCCGCCGGCCCAGACAGGGTGACCAATGAGGAACTTAAAACATCTCCCGAGAAAAGACCTGGTGCAACTTACAAAAATTTTCAATGCCTTATTGTAGCAAAATTATTTCCCTGACACTTGGAAACAAGCCAAGGTAATAATGCTCCCAAAGCATGGGAAAAGCACCAGGCAACCTCAAAAATACCGCCCCATTAGTCTCCTGTCTACTATTGGCAAATTGCTGGAGAAAATAATTATATTTCGACTCCAAAAACAAATTCCGTCGCTTGACATTTCAAACTCACAATTTGGCTTTAGAAAAGGACATTCAACAGATTTACAACTCTTAAGACTAGCTGATGACGTCACCAAGCAATTTAACAATGGGGCTTCTACACTGGCGCTATTTTTGGACGTAGAAGCCGCATTTGATCGGTGCTGGCACAATGGCCTCATTTACAAACTGCACCGAGTTTCCCGGCCTTCAAAATTCTCTACCATTGCTGCATAACTTCTTACAAAACAGGCACTCCTACGTCCAAGTGGGTCGCTCCTCTTCACAGGAGAGAGTGATGCAGGCTGGCATACCACAAGGGGCTATCATGTTCCATTTCTTGTATATATAATTCACCGACTTCCCTGTGGACGCCAGATGCAAAGTTGCAATGTATGCTGACGACTGCAAAATACAACAATCATAAAAATCTTCGTTTTGGACTTTTAGAGATGCAGAGGTATATTGACCGCTTCCTTTCATTGCTTTATGACTGGAAAATCAAAATTAATGTGAACAAATGCCAGCTTATACATTTTACAAAGCGGCGCCCTTTGGCAATGGACCTAATGGTTGATGGTCAAGTGCTGCACTGTCGCCAGCAGGTCAAGTACCTCGGCATGACGTTGACGTGCACGATGCACTGGACCACCCACCTAAAAGATAGCACCAACTAGGGGCAGCAGTGATTAAAGTTGTGCGCCCCTATATTTGGAAGCAAACAACTAAAACTGCGCTGGAAGATTGTCCTGTACCAATCATTCATACTATCCATGATCCAATAGGCCTGCGTGGTCTGGGCTAATACCTCCAATACCGCCCTAAAATATCTCCAAACCCTGCAAAATCCTGTCTGTTCCTATACGTACAACCACCACCCTTCATCAAGAAGCCCACATCCCATACATCCCCGAGGCCGTCACCAAACATGCATCTTCCATTGGGCGCGCATACATCACAATAACCCTGCATTGGGAAAGGCGAGCTCAAACACAGGAAACATGCCAGCATCAAAACTTTTTAAGTCAATAACTTCACAATTATGCACGCCCAACTCTTCCCGGCTCAGGCAATGTGCCCCGGCAGAGTTTGCCACCATCGGCAGCCTAGGAGCCAACTGCAAGCTGCCGCACAGCCTAACTGCGAACAATGTGTACAGTATTCTGTTGTTTAAGGACTATGATACAATGAAGCACAACATTAATACAATTTTGAGTCGAACTAATACTCAATGCTCCATTTATTGCTAGTATTTAACTAGAACGCGTTTCGTTAGGATCTTCCTAACATCATGAGCTGTTGTCGACTAATGTATGCCAGTTCAGTGAACTCCTCGGAAGTGATAGGTGCGTCTCTGTCTGTATCTTGATGAACCTGAAATTTGGGTTTTCTTCAAAGGTAGTATCGAAATTAAACAATTTACTTTCATATTTCTTTATAAAGATTTTTTCCCACGTGGTTAATGCAGCTGGACCTTGGACACTTTTTAGTAAGTGAATTTCTCGTTCTATGTCATGATTTTCCTTCCAAAAATGGTACGCTACCGCCGATTTATCTATTTCTTTATTCCTGATGTTCCTAAAGGAAGATCCTAACGAAACGTGTTCTAGGTAAATACTAGCAATAAATGGAGCATTGAGTATTAGTTTGACTCAAAATTGTATTAATTTTGTGTTTCATTGTATCATAGTCCTTAAACAACGGAATACTGTTTGGCTATCAAGCCCATTATGGACAAGACAAAGGCAACCGACAAGGTGAAGGAAACTGAGGACGGAGAGGTTAGTTCCAAACATTTTACACATTGTAATAGTGCCATAAGCAATCAAAAGGTAAACATCAAACGCTACCTGAAAATTAAAGAAAAAAGGTTCGTTTCACTGGATATAAAGTTCGTAAAGGCTTGTATGAAAAATAAAGTATGCCCAAACTTCGTTAGAAAATATGCGAAAATGAACCGAAACAAAAAACAGCAAACGGCAGCTGAAAAGAAAATAATACAATTAGAAATCTCAAAACACTATAGTAAATTATCAAAATTAGATTTGAACCTCTACGAATTACATTTGAAATTGTGCAAAACATTAGGAAACATCGTTTTGGACAACTTAGAAAACTGCTTTTACGCATATTAACACTCGCATAAACAAAAAAGCACGAAAACAAAACAGAAAAATACAGGGTCTAATCTTGTGGAGAGCAAACTACACGGAATGTCAAGCTACAAACAAACATAATCAAAATGAGGTAATTAATCTCTCTCATGAAACTTTCACACATGCAGAAACAGCGTTCTTAAACAAAGGGTTAAAAACGTGCGTAGATTTCTCTGATAACGTAGAAGATTATATAGTTGACATTGAAATAGCTACCGAGGGTCTAAATACTGGGCAGAAATCAGCAATTAGTAGCGAATGTGGAAAAATCTTAGAAAAAATAGAAAGGGAAATTGGTAAACCCAAACAATATGTGAAAATACTTAAATCTCTGAATAAAAAGTATGTTGTCTATACGAAAGCAGACAAAGGAAATAAGATGGTCATCATGGACAAACAGGACTACATCTCTAGAATGACAGATTTATTGGCAAGTGATGAATTCCAGGAAATAAAGTCTGACCCTTTAAATATGTGTGTAAAACAGTTAAATTAAACAATGAAGGATAAAACAATAATACCAAAAGAAATTAAAGTTTAAAACCAGACAACCCTACAGTAGCTAACATATATGGATTACCCAAAATTCATAAAACAGGAAATAAGATGCGCCCAACCATTAACATAAATACACCCTGCTACAAGCTATCCAAATGGTTAAACAAAAAATTTAAGGAGCTACCAAAATTCAAAAGCCACAGTATTAAAAATTCGTTGGAATTCATCAACAAAACTAAAAATCTACAATTTTCTCCCACCGACCGAATGGTATCCTTTGATGTAATCTCCTTGTTCCCAAGTGTTCCGAGAGACAAACTCATAGAGTACATGCAAACATGGCTTCAGTCCCTACAAATAGACCAAAACGTCATAGAGGAATACCTTCAATTAACCAATAAAAATTTTTCAAACAAAAATCAGGACTATCTATGGGCAACCCATTGTCTCCATTTTTGGCAGACCTCTTCATGAGCTTTTTGGAAACGCACATCACAAAGGCATTCCCACTAATTTTTAAGCATTGGTACAGATATGTGGATGACATTTGGGCAATAATAAATGAGAAACAAGTGGATGATGCATTAAAACTACTTAATTTACAAAATCCTGCAATAAAATTCTCCATAGAAAAAGAGACAAACAATGAAATCCCTTTCTTAGATTTGAAACTTACAAGAAAACATAATAAACTTGAATTTGGCATACACAGAAAGGAAACACAGACAGAAAATTTCATAAAATCAGATGGATATAATCCAAGACAACACAAGCATGCTGTTATCAACAGTTTAACTTACAGGCTGGTTAATGTACCTTTAAACAAGATAGAATATAACAAAGAGTACAATTATATCATTCACATTGCAGAATACAATGGATACAGCGCTGAATTGGTCAACAAGAAAATAGATATATTCAAAAGACAACTAAGATGCAAACAAGTAACTACTCTCTCCACAATTAGCAATGAAACCTCATAGAGAAAATTTACGTATCATCCCAGAGCTACACACCTTTTCCAAAAATCTTCAAAGAACACAATATTACTTTGGCCCCACAGAACAAATTTAGTGTACAACACCTTTTGAAATCACATAATACAAAGGAGATACCCACAGGCAAAAAATCAGGAGTGTACTGGATAAATTGCAAGGACTGTGACAAATTCTACATTGGAAAAACAAAAAGGAACGTGAACATTAGGCTTAAAGAGCACTTTAGGAACATCAGGAATAAAGAAATAGATAAATCGGCAGTAGGAACCATTTTTGGAAGGAAAATCATGACATAGAACAAGAAATTCACTTACTAAAAAGTGTCCAAGGTCCAGCTGCATTAACCACGTGGGAAAAAAGCTTTATAAAGAAATATGAAAGTAAATTGTTTAATTTCAATACTACCTTTGAAGAAAACCCAAATTTCAAGTTCATCAAGATACAGACAGAGATGCACCTATCACCTCCGAGGAGTTCACTGAACCGGCATCCATTAGTCGACAACAGCTGATGATGTTAGGAAGATCCTAACGAAACGCATTCTAGGTATATACTAGCAATAAATGGAGCATTGAGTATTAGTTCGACTCAAAATTGTATTAATGTGTATAGTGTAAATAGCGAAGTGTAAGTAGTGAGTGTGTGTGTATCGGGATGTACGTGGTATGCCCAGGTGAGTGTGTGTGTGTGTGTGTGTGTGTGTGTGTGTGTGTGCGCGCGTGCGCGCTTAAAGACCATTAACATGAAAAAAACTGGTTGTTGGTGGCCAAAAACAGGTCACCATATGGTTTTTTTTAACAAACCAAAAGGACAACAACATAATAAAACAAACTGTAAATCAATGTAAACTAGAGCCTGTAAGCCGGGTCCAATGTTGACCAGGCACTCTATTCTTAAAATAAAAAGCCTATCAAGCTTATCATTTGCAGTCGTCCAATGAAGAAGCCTGACATAGTTTAAGGCGAAACGTCAGCAAGATTTTTAAGAAATTATAAGCCAACAGAACGCAGACCACACTGGAAGCCAGGCAAAAAAGTAATGGACAAAGGCCGTGGAAGTCTACATAACCATTGGAGATAAACTGGTTTGAAAGATACTGGCGAATTAAAAGACAGAAGATCTATAATATACTGGTTTGATGGATATATTAGTTGAACAAATTCTACATTTCACTAAGAATAAAACATGAGTTAAATGTAAACGATATCACGATCTTATACTTTGCATATGTAAGAATCTAATGAGGTATGGAATAATGTTCTGGGGAGGGAGTAGAGGTAGCTGCTTAGCTTTTAAAATTCAAAAAAAGATAGGACATCAGGTCAGCAGGAAAATATGACCTATGTAGAAACTCTTTTAAAAAAACTAAATATCTTAACTTCACCAAGTTTATACATACAGTGTTTATTATGTTACACAAAACAAAAATTATAGAAATTTCACCACAAATAACCAACTTCACAATCATGACACTAAGAGCCAAACAAAGTTGAGAACAATGACGCATAGAACTACACTCTTTTCCAAAGGGGTTAGATATACTGCAGCTGCCCTGTATAATATATTGCCAACAAGTTTCTAAAGCACAAAATCCATGCAATGTTTCAATATATCTTTGGAACAAATGTTTTTTAGGGATAGCTTTTATAGTGTGAATGAGTTTATGGACATACTGTAACTGTAAAACTAGATAATTAAAATCTTATTATACATTTTCATTACTGTTATAAATTTAAGTTTCTTCCCCCTTCATGTTTTTGTATTAATGGCTTATTGTATTCTTTCTTAATTAATGTATCCTTTTGTTCTTTCTACTGACGTATCCCATATCATGTATAGCGATCAGAGGATGAAATAAAGATCTATTTATACCACAATCTTAAGAAATAAAATTGATTATGATGCATCCAATATTAATTTGTGTAAAAAGTGCTTTTTCATACCAAATAAATCATGTTCCTTGTGTAACGCAGTCCTGATTATTATATGTTTACACCAGTCCCTTGAAGAGCCTAATTATGGGGTTTTACTGTGTGTTTATAGAAAAAAATTTGTAGTTAGCCTGTACAAAAGAAAAAAGTTAAAAAAATTATAATAATTATTTTAATTCAATAATAGTTGGAAGTTTTTGAACAATGCAGTTTATTCACATTAATTGAACATAACCAATGTTCAATTAACATTACTTTCAAGTTTCAAAATGTACCACAAACTAGTGCTGACTGAGAGGCCTGACTTATTTAGCCGTTCACTATGTTTTGAATTACAGCAGAGATGTCAAATACATCGTCATCTACATCTGCTAGGTTATCCCACTCCTCTAGAATGCTACTGAAAGTCTTTGTATTTGTCGCAGTTTTACAGACTGCTTTACCTTCTTCACCATCAGTTTTGCCATAGCCTTGAGCATTTTCTTCTTGTAATGAGCTACAACTGTCTTTATTTTTATTGACTGTAATGTAATTTGTTATGCTTATTTGGCCTAGCTTTCTACTTAAAGATTTAACAGATACTACTGGCTGCTTTTTCCGACCATTTGCAGCTTCCTTTTGTTTTTCTCTTCCATTTAGATCCCCTAGTATCTTTCTCTTGCTTATATAATTATCACTTACAAACTCACAAGCCTCTCCAGCGATTTTTAGGCTGTTTATGCTTTCCAGTAAATCATCAGGACAAGTTTCTTCCATGGACATCTTTTTTGCCTTACTCTTCTTCTTTGCTGAAAACAAAACGGTAGTATATGTCTTGAAAGACTGAAAATAACTTTGAAAGGATAGAGCCAACATGAAAAATTCAATGCCATGGCCAGGATTTAAACCACGGATCTCCTGGTTTCCATCCAGTTGCTCTAAACCATTGAGCTACCATGGCCAACGTCCCATCCTGACATTAAATTCTCCATTTGACTCGTCAGAAAAATTCAATGCCACGGTTGGAATTTGAACCACAAATCTCCTTAGCCTATATACGGCTAATGCGAAGAAATGATTAATTTCTATCAATTAACTAAAATAATAAGAGTTAAATGATGAACCCTGGGACTCAAGTACTTACAATACTAAGTTGCCACAAACGGTGTATCTCGAATACAAGAATCCCTAGTCGTCTACCGGGGAGATATGAGTCAAATGGAGAATTTACTGTCATGACAAGTTGGCCATGGTAGCTCAATGGGTTAGAGCGACTGGACGGAAACCAGGAGATACGTGATTCAAATCCCGACCATGGCATTGAATTTTTCATGTTGACTATCAAAAGTTGAACATGTTTAATACAATAGTTTTTAGAAGCTTCCCACTTTTGTGCTTCTGTACACTGATCTGAGAAACTAAGCATTCCATCCTGTAATTCAATGTACACACATGCAATACTAAGAGGATGAGGGGCTAAGCACCACTTCACTGCAGTAAACAACACAATCTGGGAAGTACCAAATACCATGTGACAATAAATGAAAGTAAAATATTTAAGCTCATGTTTATAAAGGTTTTAGAACTTGAATAATGGTAATTATTCACCTTGTTTCATTATTTGAATGTATCAAATAAGTGAAAATAGAAATTGTTCTTTCACACTAGCTGTGTGTAGGACGCACTATGAAAGAGTAGAGCCAGACTGAAAAATTCAATGCCATTGCTGGGATTTGAACGACGGATCTTCTGGTTTCTGTCCAGCCGCTCTAACCATTTGAGCTACTATGGCCAACGTGCCAACATGACATTAAATTCTCCAACTGACTCGTGATAATATATAGAATGTAGTGATAAACTATTTCCATTTGAGCTTCACTGTTTTGCATGCTCTAAAAGTTGTGCTATGGAGCAATGTTTACATCTGTACACCCTTTAACCCTTCGTTAGTTGCGCATGTATCTGTGAGATACATGGCCTAAATTTGTTTCATTATTACAACAATAAATATAGGCAAGGGTTTGCAGAGCCAGAACATCTTCCATCATACCTTTGTTATTGCTTCCTGTAAGTTTCAACCATTTTCCCCTAATGCCAAGTTTGCAAACGAGGCAAAGTCATTACATGTGTGCTGTTGCTCCGACATGTTGGTGACACTAACATGATTCTGTATTTGAACTGTCATTATAAAACAAAATAATTATTTCATTTATTTTGTTGGTTGTTGAAAGTCTAATATGAACATGAGAGCGATTGCAGAGACAAAGACATAGTAGAAATGAAAGCCTATATTGCTGGTGTTCTGCGGATGACGGCTAAATATTCATGATTTCTGGACAACAGATGACCTTGGTGTCAATATTTTCAGAATGACTATGTCCGAGAAACACTTAGGCTTCTTAATAAGGTGCATTCGTTTTAAAACAATTGAAAACAGATACTAAAACACAATTAAGTCATATGTATCCACCAGATACATCATGACTAACAGCGTCACGAAAGATGATGCGCCCAACGGAAGGTTAAGAAAGAATAGTGTGTAACTGCAGTCATCTTGCAAAATCACCTGTCTCAATTCAAAAGCCATGTCCAATTGCTTTAATTCTTTTTTAAATTAAACTTCCTGCCTTATTTTTTAATCATTAAAGGCTCAGGAAGATGTGCAAGAAGAGGTTCTAAAATTAAAATCCTCCTATATTTGGAGATATGCAGTACCTGAACTCCTGAATATGATTTAACAGTGTATGCTTACCCTTTTTGTTCTGTAGCAGCATTTCTTCATAATCCTGCACAAGAGCTGGATAAGTCCTTTGCACCAGATACTGAGGTTCTATGGTACTTAATACAGTAGTTCCTGCATCTTCCAGTAAACCTCCAGGATCATCCCATTGTATCTCATAGCTGGGCACACCCCGCAATACTCTCTTCTTTATGATTTGGCTAGGAAACAGTGTTTTTCCACCATTTAACACATGCCATCTTCCTATAAGTGGCAGAAACTTCTCTATAGCATAGCTTGGTTCCCAACTCAGTTTTCTTGCACTAAAATTCTGTAAAAGAAGGTATAACAATTATAGGATCCTAGATTTATGCAACATCCACATGACCTTCCATACCATTGCCAACCCCCACATATCACCTATAATGGTCTGGAAAACAATGTGCAGAAAATTATAGAGTAGAAAGATAAAATTTTGGACAAGGTCCAAACCTTGCTCCACGCACGGCTAGTGTGAAAGAACAATCAATTTCCATTAATTGACCTAAGGTAACTAGCTACAAAATAGGAATGAACATAAGGTAGAGCTAGGCATGGTTGGTCTATTGTAGTCTAGCCAGTAAGGTGAGTGCAATGTTGCACAGTTAAGCACGCTTACTGGCTTGCTTGGCCAAACCGTATGGATAATTTCTTTGCACGCTCAAAAGATACTAATTATAGAATTATTTTGTTTATCCTATGCCACAGCTATTTTTTCTGAGGAAGACTGTCCAAACCCCTTGTTTCGGAGATATGAAAAGATAAGATGCCTGACGACAAAGAAAAGAAACATTAACTGCCAGTGAAGAAAAACACACACCTGCTCTGCTGCGGTTACAATTTTTACCTTGCATTCAGTAAAGCGGCCCGGGTTCGTTCCCACCCATGTCACGATGTGGAGACCGTGGGAGGGAAATGCAGTGCTAAATGCAAATGAAGTACTACTAACTTTCAGTCAAGTGAAAACAATTCAAAGTGATAACAAAAGTGTGAATAAATTGGAAAGTATAGAATAAAAAGAAGTATTTCAGAAAGTGGAGTGCCATTGTTACTAAAATTAGGCAAGTGAGTCAACCTTGTATATACTTTTCTCCACTTACAACTTTTTTGATGAAGACTAGTTTCTGGGGACCTCTCCCCTATCGTCAGTTCTGTGGTTGACTGATGATGCATCCGGTGTCTGCATCTGGCTTGGTGTTGTGCTGCCATCTAACGTCCTGGTAAGTTTGATGACGTCATCTATCTTGGGAATTTCAAAATTCATCAAGAGGTCCTGTTTCTTCGTAATAAAAATGTTTTCCCAAATCTGTAGTTCCAGAGGTTTCTTTGCCTGTTTGATCAGTTCTATTTCTTGTTTTATGTTGTGATTCTCAGACCAAAAGTGATGTGCTACGGCCGACTTATCCATTTGTTTGAATTTAATATTTCTTAAGTGTTCTTTCATTCTTTTTCCTAGATTCCTTTTGGTCTTACCAATGTATATCTTGTCACAATCCTGGCAACTCATTTGGTAAATGCCTGATAATTGAGTTTTCGGTGTGCTATTTTTTAGAGGGTGGTTTAGTAAGTTGCGGATGTTGTGTTTGTTCTGAGCGGCTAATTTTATGTTGAAGCTCTTAAATATCTTTTCAAATTTTTTGAAGTATTTTGGATGAAATGTAAATTTGCCATATCTGGTGTTTGGGTTTTCTAGTTTCTTTTTAACGTAGTAATGTCTCTTAAGTTTTTGTTTCTTTTGTGTCTGTAGATCAGTTTTTTGATGAAATTTGTGTTATAGTTGTTCAATTTGGCAACCTGGTGTATGTGAGTGTACTCCTGTTCATATTCTGTTTTTGTTAGCGGAATGTTGATTAATCTGTGAACTAAACTATGGAATACTGCATATTGATGTTGTACTGGGTTGAATTTAATGTAATTGTCAACATGTGTTGCTTTTCGGTATATTCCAAATTGTAATCCTGTTGGTGTTCTAATGATTTTCAAATCTAGAAAAGGTAGCCATTCATCCTGCTCTACTTCAATGGTGAAAACTATGGATTTTTCTTGTAGGTTTAGCAACTTTATAGCATCCTCGGTTAGTCTTCTAGGGACTATAGCAAACACATCGTCGACATATCTTTTCAAATGTTGGCATAGAAAAAATTTACATAGGGAGAACAAAAAGAAACATAGGCACTAGAAAGAAAGAACACTTCAGGCACTTAAGATACAAAAATATTGATTGATAAGTCCGAAATAGCAGCTCATTTCTGATCTGAAAATCATGAAATTGAAGATAGCACAGAATTACTAAAATACGTACAAAAACATAGTGAACTCGTCATATGGGAGAGAATATACATAGAAAAGCATAAAAACCAACTAATGAACTTTGAAATCCCGCCAGAAGAGAATCCCACATTTAAGTTCATCACTAAATCAACAGATAGCAGCAGCAACTCTAGAATTACCCACACCCACCACACCACTGGATCAAGCTTTAGTCGCATAAGAGCAGAAGATGCAAACGATGATTTGCGAAACATGTCCTCAAAATAGGAACGAAAGTGAAGTAGATGTGTAATAATTACGACTCATCTAAAAATTAATAATTATTTCACTTCACTGTGGTGTTCCAATACAGTTAAATCTCGATAAAACCAATAGTTTCAACCCAAGACCTCACAAACATGCAGCCATCAATAGCCTAACACATAGACTAACATACCAATAGATGAAAAGAAATACATGACCAATTATACCAAAATAATAGAAACGAAAACAAATGGTTGCAATAAAAAATTGATAGACAAAATAAAGAGATTCAGATAAAAGCAGCTGAATAAGATCACCACCCTAACAACTTTTAGGCACAAACAACATACAAGAAATTCACGTATCACCCATGGGCAACCAGAAAATTTCACTTGAATAAAAAATTAAACATCTGAGAAAACATTTATTATAAGAAGTTTGAGAAACATTTCATGAAATTTGACATTCCAGCAGAAGAAAACTTTTACTTAGCCTCATTGGATCATCACCAGATGTCTCATCTCATTGAGAGAACTATGATCAGCTAGAATACCAAAGTTCTAGACAGCTGGCAACTTCATGATAAATGCCTTTAAGTGGAGGTGAAATGAACTGAAAGATTTGTGGTATGTGAAGTACAGAGTATCTCAGCTGACTCAGTTTAATTTTAATTATATGCAAGGCGTGTCGTAAAATAAGGTCTCCAAGATGCTGGAGCAGTGAGGAACGCTATTACGTAAGATCCAGCAACACTGGCGTGTAGCTTCGTGTCACTCCTTCAAATCCCGACCACAACGAACCTATTGCAACCATTAGTGTTGGTTGGGCAGCCATTTGCGATGGAGCTTCCTATCACTTCCGCTGCCAAGTGCGAGTTGTGTACAGTGATCCGGTTTTTGAGTGCCAAGTGCACTACCCCCACTGAAATTCATCGTCAGTTATGTGAAGTCTATGGGCCAGTGTATGGACGTCAAAAACTTGCGAAAGTGGATCAGAGAGTTCAAAGATGGAGGTACAGATGTCCATGATGAACAGCGTTCTGGTCAGCCTTCGGTTTCAGCCGAAACAAATGCAAAAGTGGAGCAAGAAATGCTTAAAGATCGGCGTGTGACAGTTTGCGAGCTGTGCAAACTTATCCCTGAAGTCAGTAAGACTACGATTGACAAGATTTTGACCAAACATTTGGATTATCGCAAGGTGTGTGCGAGGTGGGTCCCCAAAATGCTCCCCGAAGAACATAAATGGCAAAGTGTTGAAGTGTTGATCTCCTGGCCCAGTTCGGATGGGACATCCTCACCCATCCTCCCTACAGTCCAGACTTAGCACCTAATGATTATCATCTGTTTCCTGAGCTGGAGGAACACCTGGGAGGAACACATTTCCGGACCGACGATGATTTGAAAAATGAGATTGAGTGCCAGCTGTGCAACTTGGCAGGAGAGTGCAATGACAAGGGTATACAAAAACTGCCACAGCGCATGCAAAAGTGCATCGCTCGCAATGGTGATTACGTTGAAAAATAGCTGTAAGTTCTGCCTTTTCATCAATGTAACATTCATTTACAATAAACATGTTTTCTATATTAAAATTGGAGACATTTTATGGACACGCCTTGTATATGCAGGTTGAAATATATAAATATAATAAATAAAAAGCAAGGAAACATAACTAAGATATATTTGATAATGAATATATGTGAATAACATCTTTTTTACACAACAGGTAAATTTTCAATTAAGTTATCATGCATTATCCATTATAACATAGGGTTTTCTAAATGATGGACCCAATAAAATTTGTATTTATTAAAGCATAAATCCAACATGAACAATCTATATAACAATGAAAAGAGAAAGTTTCAAAGCTTTTTTTGGTGGGCAGTGATGGGTTTTAGAAGCAACCGGTAGAATGCTTGCATAATAGGCTGCCATTGTGTTTCACTATCAGTACATAGTGAGATGGCTACTGTGTAGCACAATGTTTCCTGAGTTAGAGTTTGCAAAATGTGAGTCACAAATTGTAGTGCAGCACATTTTGTAGCAAATTCAGTACTGAACACCAACTAGAAAAAGCATTAGCCATTGGTTTATGCAATTTAAACAAACTGGAAGTGTGTGTAAAAGAAAAAAGCACAGGCTGATCACGAGTTTCAGAGGACGTCAAGACAGATTGAAGAAAGATTTGTTTGTAGTCCACCTAAGTCTACCCCTAGAGCTATTAGAGAGCTTGGAATATCCCAACTAACTGTATGGAAAGTTCTGAGATGGATTTGCTGGGCAAGCCCTACTAATTACAACTTGTGCAGGCTCTTAAACCTAAAGACACAGAGAAATATCTAGACTTTTGTGCTAGGAATGATGGAGGATGATGTATTTATACTGTATCATTTTTAGGGATGAAGTGACTTTCCACCTCAGCAGAAAAGTCAGACAATGTTCGCATATGGGGTTTGCAAAATCCACATTCAACATTGCAACACGAAAGTGTGTTCTGTGCCTTATCCTGCACAAAGGTTTATGGACCATTTTTATTTGTGGACAAAAAGTGTGACTGGAATAACATATCTGGACATGTTGGAACAATGGCCACTTCCTCAAATTATGGAAGAATCTCAGGACCTTATTTTCCAACATGGAGCCCCGCCCTATTGGCACAACGATGTGCTTTTAGAATGAATCCCTTCCTCAGCACTGGATAGGTTGCAGGGTAAATGAAGACCTGGCTGTACACTTCTGGCCACAAAGATGTGCTGATCTCTTCCCAAGTGACTTTATGGGGTTATATTAAGGAAGCTGTTTACTACCTACCGCCTCTACTTACAACTCTGGACGACCCGTGGAACTGTATCACTGCTACAGTGCACTCAGTAACAGAAGATATGCTTGCTCGTGTGTGGGACAAGTTTGGCTATCGCGTAGAAGTTTGACGAGCTGCAAACTGTGGACATACTGAATATTTATAATGTATTAAAAACTTTGAAAATTCCTGTTTATTGGTATAAAGATGGTTCAAGTTTGATATGAATTTTATAAAATGGATCCACCATTTTGAATAACCCTGTATTATTTTTATAGCCTTGAAGCACCTATCTATTCCTTTTCTTCTCAAATTAGTGAAAATATTTTGAGATATAGTGCATCCCTCTTATAAATTCATTCACCAACTCTGAACAATATGGTCATTTGGTTTAAGTAAGTATGACAAAATTAAAAGTGATTGTGTTGATTTTACCAAAGTAAAGCAACACCTCTCAGCACTTTTCTGGGTCCAACTAAGCATAACAATTTAATTCTGTTTTTGGATACAATCATTGTTTGAAGTGCTAATACTAACTAAATGGTTAATGATGACTTACAACAAATGTAGCAGCACTTGGACATCTCCATTTGAATTCTGGCAGACTAGGAAGGGGATGTTTCAGCAAATATTCATCCAAAGTAGCCTGACAAGGAAAATCTGGATCTACCAAGGCTTTGCGACGCATTGTTAGTTCTGCAATAACTTTTTTTCTTTTTTCCCTAGACAAAATTAATTAAAAAAAATTGTAGTAATGCAAATTTTATACTTAAATTCATGCAATTTCTTTCTATGCTGTCAAAAAAATAAAGCCTAAAAGTGAATCACTGTTGAAAAAATTATACCCTTAACTGACATTTTAGTAGCTTTTATATCTTTATGCAAAACATTCAATCTGCATGCAGATTTTGTCGTAATCTAGACATAAGTAACACACAAGAAACATCAAAATCTAAACAACTGAATGCAGGGCTGACAATATTTAGTATTATAGTGTCAAAACAATGAAATGAAGGTAAACAAAACTAGAACTAGATACAAAAATGTTTACATTAAGCCATTCTCCACAGGCACTTTTCATAGTTTTTAAGAAAGAAAATATTAAAACAAACAGAAAACCAAAAATATTTAGGAATTACTCTAGATTCAAAACTAATACAGAAAAACCACATGAAAACAATTACAGAAAAAGCAGAACAAAGATTAAATATTGGCAGGAAGTAAATAGGACAGTTCAAAAAATACCTTAAACATGACATATAACATGTATATAAAACCAGTATTGCAATTTGGAGACGAAACTGAAGTGAAAATTACGAAATCAAGAGCAAACAGATGGAAGTCAAGACAATGAAATCGAGATGGAGCAAAATCAGAGTTCTATAAATATAAAAATTTAAAGAAGCATAGAGATAGTGAAACACAATACGTAAAATATGAAGCTATTAACAGTGAAGCAAACAAATATATACAAATATAATAATTTGTAACTTAAAACTTCATTTATCTTATAAGAAATGATAATTCTTATAAATTCTCCAGGATTGCAATTTCATGTATATTTATACGCATCTTCAGCTGTCGCCATCATTACTAAACACTAGATGTTGATAAGTTCTTATTAGTACTAACCAAAATCTGAAAATAAAACAAATTTAAAAACAGAATCGACTGGCAGTATTTCAAAATTCATTTCACGATGTTGGCTTTTTAAAATATATATCTTTTCCCAAATCATTAAATCTATCGGACCATTTAATTGTTTTAATAATTTAACTTCTGGATTTATTTCAAGGTTAAATGACCAAAAATGATCTGCTACGGCCGATTTATCAGTTTGTTTATACTTAATGTCACGAAAATGTTCTTTCGTTCTGTTTTCTAAATTACGTTTTGTCTTTCCAATATAAGCTTTATCACAATCGAAACAATTAAACTGATGACTACCAGATTTTTTATTATTAGGAATTTTATCTTTTATAGAAGTTTGGTATAACTTTAGTTCCTCAAAATAAATACAGTATTAAAATTTATTGCATTTCTCTATAAAAGATAAAATTCCTAATAATAAAAAATCTGGTATTTATCAGTTTGTTTCATTTGTTATAAAGCTTATATTGGTAAGACAAAACATAATTTAGAAAACAGAACGAAAGAACATTTTTGTAGAATTAAGTATAAACAAACTGATAAATCGGCCGTAGCAGATTATTTTTGGTCATTTGACCATGAAATAAATCCAGAAGGTAAATTATTAAAACAATTAAATGTTCCGATAGATTTAATGGTTTGGGAAAAGATATTTATTTTAAAAAACAAACATCACGTAATGAATTTTGAAATGCTGGCAGTCGATTCTGTTTTTAAATTTGTTTTATTTTCAGATTTTGGTAGTACTAACAAGAACATATCAACATCTAGCATTCATAACGATGGCGACAGCTTTGCTTCCAGCTGAAGATGTGTATAAGTTTACATGAAAACTTGATCCCGAAGAATTTATAAGAATTATCATCATTTCTTATAAGTGAAGTTTTAAGTTACAAATTATTATATTTGCATATAGTGAAGCACAAGTTAAAATAAAAGTGAATTGAGTATCAATATCTTCTCAATTCACGTTTATTTTGCTCTAAAAATAGTTACAGGAGGAATTACTGCAATACAGATAGCTACAGATAATATATTAATTTATCTTAAATAGGACAGCAATTCCTAATTTCATATGAAAAATTACAAAGGCTCCATTTTAATATTTACTGGAAGGTACCTAATAAAAACAAAAATAATTTCAAAATACAAGTAAATTACATACAAAAATGAATAATTTCCAAAAGAAACACACTAAAATTAGAAGGGGGGGGGGAAGAGAAACAGAGAGAAAAGAAAAACTATGAACAGGGATGGTCAAATATTTAAAATCTGAACAGCATATGCTGGCCTGTTCTTTCCATATAATTGAAAAAAAAAAAAAAAAAAAAAAAAAACAAACAAACAATTACTCAGTACCACTTGGACAACCTGGGGAACACAGCAGGACTGGCTCATTGCAAAGCCAAAGAAATTGTGGGAACAAGGAATCCTTTGGCTCATTAAACAGTGGGGTACTTGTGTTCAGGCCTCTGGTGATTGCTTTTGAAGGAAGACTTCAATTATAATCAGTGTTGCTTCATACCTTTTAATTTCAATGGTCCTTGTACAAAGGCATTCCTATGGACCTTCCAAACATATACCACATGCAAGATTTTTGTGGTTATCCCAAACAAGCACATAAAAAATACAAGAACCATAAGTTCGCCATTGAAATGTGACGGATTGTTTCAGGTTCAATGTGAGGCTATCTCCTTGTATAAAGTAACACCTTGTTAACCTGGACCAGTTTTGAAGAAACAAAATGTTTAGCGCAGTAAATAACTTGTTTTAGAGACGGTAAATTGCTATTCTCAGTAGGTACATTACTCAAATTCCCTTGCCAGGATAAGACATGGTCAACACAAACTGAACAATTTCAAAATGTGCTATTCAATTAACTTCTGATAGCTGAAAGAAATTGCTGACCCCCAAGAGAGTCCAAGTAACTAATTACTGCATGAAAACAGCTGCTTAAGTCTAAGGCTATAAACTTCAGTTGTGAAATACTCTAATGCCCGATTTCACCAATAGATGTTAAGACTTAACACAGGTTTAACAATAGTTATAACAAATATTGCATTTCACCAACAAGTGTTAGGTTAACAAATGTTAGGTTAACACGTGTTAAATCTCATGTTAAACTAATAAGTCAAATTTCTGATGTTAAGTCCTTAACAATTGTAAATAGTCAAGATGGCATGAACGCAGCTGTTATTGATTTGCTATATTTAAGACCATCTAAATGGCATTCGTAATGAGTATGGCCTATGAGGAGAAATTATTTTGAGGAGCTATCAGAAGAAAATTTTCTACAGAGGTATAGACTGTCCAAACAAGTTGCTATGAAGGTCACTGCGGAACTACAAGAGAGGTAAGAACATGCATCGAAAGAATATGCCGATCTCATCTTTGCTTCAAGTATTAATAACTTTGCAATTTTATAGTTCAATGTCCACCTCCCACCTTGAAATGTTCAAGTCACTTGTCACTTGTCCTTCGCTCCTCATTTTATATTTACCTAATACTGAGTTAGAACATACATCGAAAGGAATATGCCGATCTCGCCTTTGCTTCAAGTATTAATAACTTTGTGATTTTATAATTCACTGAATTATGTGGATAATATCCACCTCCCGTCTTGAAAAATTCAAGTCACTCGTCACTTGTCCTTCGCTCCTCATTTAAAATTGACGTGATACTGAGTTGGGATGTGCATAGAAAGGAATATGCTGACTTTGCAATTTTATAATTCACTGAATTATGTGGATAATACACTGTCCACCTCCCATCCTGAAACGTTCAAGTCACTCATACTTCTTCGCACCTCGTTTTAAATTTACATAATACTTAAGATGTTTCGTGTTTCTAGTAATGACACATGCATTTGAATTAAATTTGTTTCCAATTTTTTCCCACAAGACATTTTTCTCTTTTACATTCACTGCATCCGTCCTATTTTCTAAGATATCCTTATACTTCGTCACCAATGCAATTAACAGTTCTTTCTCCATCGATGAGGAATTTGTTTCACGGATTTTGTTTATGATTTTGTCTATCCGCCATCGTTTTAGCTGTGTGCAGACGAAAATGAAAACAAAAGCGCATCGCAGTACGTTCAGAAAATAGTATGACTCATACATAGCCTCCTATAGCTGTAATATTTACAAGTTTCTTGACGTTAACACGTGTTTAACACTTTCAGAAAACAGGTTGGTGAAATGCAAGAAATTTAACAGCTTTGTTAGCACTGTTACAATGTTATGTTACATTTGTTAACGTTGATTTTAACATCTGTTGGTGAAATCGGGCATAAGTGGTACATACAAATACTGACAGAGAGGTTTCTTTCTTTCCAGCTTGTGTGACAACATATATAATGATTATTGCATGGTAGCATAAACTAAACCCTAGAAGCACAAAAGTGAATCGAGAAGATATTGACACATTGCTTCTCTCACACTGTTTATTCACAGGACATGTTTCAAGAGCTTTTGCTCTTATCATCAGCTGGTACTCGATTAGTGCAAGTTGTAGTGGTTTCCTCTTTCTCCGTATTGTCAATAGATGGCGTGATGTACTTGTCAAAGATGTCCGGTGGTGGAGTTTCAAAATTCATGACTGACGATTTTTGTTAATGAAGATTTTTTCCCATACGGAAAGGTCTATGGGGTGATTAACATTTTATTAGAGATGTTTCCAAGTTGATGTCACGTCTACTATTCAAAAAATGAAAAGCCATTGCTGATTTTCCTGTTTCACCATTTTTAATGTTTCTTATATGTTCTTTAGTTCTGATGTTAATATTTCTTTTTGTTTTTCCTATATAAATTTTAGGGCACATTTGACCTCATAGATTCCTGGTTTTTCTTTGGTAGTGATTGAATTTTTGGGAGGACCTTTTAACAAATTTCTGATATTAAACCTATTTTGAGGTGCAAGAGTTATGTTGTGTTTTGAGAAGATTTTTTGGAATTTATTATAGGCTGATGGATGGAAGGTGAATTTTTTAAAAAGTTTTTTCTCTTTTTCTCCTGTAGGTTTTAGGGTGGAATCAGAAATTTGTTAAAAGGCCCTCCCAAAAATTCAATCACTACCAAAGAAAAACCAGGAATCTATGAGATCAAATGTGAAACTTGCCCTAAAATTTATATAGGAAAAACAAAATGAATTCTCAGAGAAACTTTCTTTTGTGCAACGCGAGAATATTTCCTAAGTCCAAATGTACACGTATATGCCTGCCCAAGCAGATGACCAGCCGGTTCTCGTGTTGCACCAACATGAGAAAGATGTGTAAAACTTGTAGCCAACCTCTGCAAAAATGCCCCAGACGTAGGTGATGCAGTCCGTGTGCAAAGGAACATAGTTTGAGCAGGCTAAGTTATCACCCAGTCAAATTTTGTTACTCATGCACTGCTTTGAACATAAACAATCCTACGACACTATGATATTGGAGTGCTCCGTAGGAAAAACATGTATGAGCTCACAGACTGTATCAAACTGGTTTGGCTACTGCCACAAAGTGTGCATGATGTCAAATGACACCAAGTATACTGCAAGAGGGAAAATTGGCAGGTCCCGGCCACGTCGTTCAAATCGACGAAAGCAAAATAGGATGATGCAAATTTCAGCGTGGGCACATCGTAGAGGACAACTGGATCTTGGGGATCAACTGGGAACAAATGAGGTGCGGATGACGATATGCCCCAACAACAGAAGGGATGCAAATATGCTCTACAGTCTAATTGCAGAGCACATAGAATTCACCAGCACCATTCACACCAATACCTGGCGGGGATACTATGCGTTGATGGCTGGAGGGTTTGCTGCGCACCTAGGAGTGAATCACTCAGTGCACTTTGTCGACCCACTGACAAATGTGCACATAAACACCACAGTCATGCTGGCGAGGACTACAATTAGGTGCAATTTAGGTATTACTTTGTATTAGTCTGCTACATAGTGTAATTTAGGGACAAGTAAGACTGTTGGCAGCATTGCATTCAGTGGAGAAACAAGGATAGTTAGACTGCACTTAATTCTTCAATATGGCTATATTATGCAGTAAGTAAATAAACAATAAAAGAATGCCCTTCAATACGAAATTGCAATAAAAAGTAAAGAAATTATATTAAAAACAATGGTTGTATATAAAAACATCAAGAAGTGTGAAGGACTTAGAAAAAAATTGCTGTGTCGTATATTAAAAATAAGAGACAGAACCTCTTATAAGACCTTTTTCTTTTAATGAGTCCAGATTCATAAACACAACTGAGTTTGAAAAAGTTATTTATTAGCAACACATTTCACATTTTACTGTACTACACTGAACTGGTGAAAACACTTATCCTCACACAAAATTAACTTAGGTTAAATGAAACGAAGTGCACATGCACATATATATGCACAAACACAGTTATACATAATGAACGCTTAACCCATTAAAGCCCAACTTTTTTTTCTCTAAAAAATTGAACGGGGGGCGAACCACATACAATGTACTCTTCAGCATACAGAATGGCAGCAATATATTTTGTTTGTCTTTCTACTTGCTCAGTGTCCCAAAATCACCCAGTCTATAAATAGATCACTTGACTTGCTCATATTCTCAGCATTATAATTGCTTACAGCTGCGGATTCTTTGTGCGATGAAATAATACAAACCTTTATAGACAGTTTATAGTATTACAGTAAACTGGCAGGGAAACGTAACAAGGAAACGTAACAAGGAAAATGCAATAATGTACTTTTACATACACTGTGGCAGTTAGCACCAGACTTAAAAAGTTAAAGGACATATTAAAGGAAATGAATTTAAAAAAAAAAAAAAAAAAACACTTACTGCTGTAAATTAATAAACTATGCTACATGCAAATTTTTAAAAGACAATAATGTATTCACATAATCCATTAACTTCAGTGATGACATACATAGTAAAAATAACTCTTGAGAATTCATGTAAAATAACTATATGTAGCAGTCTATGAATAAACCGCTGTGTGTTAATAGGTTAATATTTGTCGGTGTTAATACTGCTTCAATTATACAAATATAACTATTTGTAACAAAAAACTTCACTTATCTTAAGAAAATGTCAGTTTTTCTTATTAGTTGAGATCGATTTCACAAACTCTTGCTCACGTTGAACAGTTGAGTGTTGACTGAGGACGCCAGAGTTCGTGAAATCGATCTCAACTAATTCAACTATACCTTGTTTCACATAAGCTTGCCCTGCATCTCTTAACGGTCACGTGACCTAATCACCTCTCATTGGCTACTACTGTAGTATAGACTGTCATGCGGTAAAAATTAGTTTGTTATTTAACATGGTGATATATCTTCATATGTTGGAAGAGAATTGTCAAATTTTTATTTTCGTAACAATTTTAATTAAACATATTACGCAACAGAGTTGATTTATCCGAAATGCATGTTAATTCTTAAACGAAGTAAAGAGGAGGTTCCTTTGCTCTCAAGCACATGGCACGATAGCACGTGATTTAGCGGTAGTGATGACATATTTGTTTATATGACTTTTATCACTGACCTTGTTTTGAACTGGATTAGTCATATATCGCCATTCGACAGTGTGTTGTACCCAGTGCGCGAGGAAAATTATTTTATTGATCGATTATTGCACGTGTACTTATATGTGTACTGGCAGAGTCTACCGCCAGTTTTTCGCTGAAGTATCGCAAGGATAATTCTTTACAAACAGGCGAAAAAACAATGTGGTGCATGTGTTTAATGCACTCACAGAGAAGAATCCGTCTTTGTCAGTGAGAGAAGTCGAACAGCTGTGCTCTGAAGTTACAGATGTGAGTGTTAGATCCGTAGGAACATCGCGATGTGAAATTGAGAAAACAGGAAAACTTACCACTCCAGGCAAAAGCAGGAATAAACAAAAGTGCGTGCTCGGAGAAAATACGTGAAAAGTATTGTGCGTCATCATGTGCATAGTTTTTTCTTTAGAAACGAACTCCCTAACATAAGTAACATTTCGTCTGCTGTAAATGAGGATGCAGATTTACCAAATTTCAGCAGATTGCTTATACAGCTGGGGTTTGTGAATGAAAAAAGAGGCAAGAAAAATGTGCTAAAAGACAGAGGCGATATTGCTGTGTGGCGAAGACGTTATTTAAGGACAATCAGACTGTACCGAGATACAAATCGCAAAATATACACGAAGAACGCACGAAAAGTAAGGTATGGCGTGACACGACTTTTAAGACTGAAAGACAAGCATTCTTGAAAGGTATGTGTGCTGGTTTAAAAAATCCCAGTGGAAAAGACCTTTCATTATAAACTCTTTCAATTTCATTGCTCAGTCATTCAGTTTCAACTTGTTCAGTTCATTATAAACTTGTACTTTTGCATGCCTTCACATCTTTATTTGTATGATTTTATTTATCTTCCCGGCTATTATTATGAAGTTTACTGCACGTCTAAATGTGACGGGAAGGCACCGCCTATGGCGCGAAAGCATTAGCCAATTAGGGTGAGGGGGAAGGTAGTTGAACGCGGGGCAAGGTTATATGAAACAGAGTGTAATAAGAAAAATTGACATCATTTTCTTAAGTTAAGTTTTTTAGTTACAAATAGTTATATTTGTATAATACTTATTGCTTCACTGTGGCTAGCTTCATTTTCTATGTAACTGCTTCAATTGTTCCCTTTTTTTTCCCCCCTGAACAAAAGCTATCTTCTTTGATGGAGGTGATTGCCTTTGAAATTAGTCTCTCAATAATATAAAAAAGTGACGAGTATCAATAAACCAACCACAAATAGTTTTTGCAATTAATTTTGACATCACTGTTACTAAACTCCTCCAAACACATATATAACATTTAGTTTGTTATTTGTTTAACTCTTTCATACAAAGGCAATTCTCATATAAAATTTATGTTCTGTGGCAATTCATATGTCAATAGAACTTACGTTTCCATTTGTGTCAGATGGTTCAAATTAGAAGTCAGGTTGCAACCCTTTGAAAGACCACAATCTGTACATCCAGAACGGTTATGGTTCATTAATTTTCCTGCATGAGTGCACTTAGTGCAAGTATTCGGTAATGCTGCAAGTTGTGCTTCCAACTGTTCATAATATGGATCATATCGCCACTGGCGGAATCTGCAACAAATTAAGTGCATACACTGTTTTGGACACTTACAAACTGGAATTCATTATTTAACTGATTTTTTTTCTTTCCCTTCCTAATTTAAAATAAGGAATTGTATAGTGCACAGAATTAGATTTATAATCAATTAATCCTTTCAGTCCCAAATTGTTTTGCTACTTATGCCTGTCTTCTAATTCGAAACTGGTTTTCTTACGTACATCTGCAACACCTTCAAGGAATTGACTTGAATAGCCATGATCGTTACGGTGACATGCACTGGACTGGCCATCCAGAGGTTTTAAGTTCAAGTCTCAGCAACCAAGGTCAAATGTGCTTGTGATAAAGGACAGGGAGGGCTCACATAAAATAACTGGTCTGAGGCATGCATGGATGTTGATGGGGTATCATTTGACTGCAGTTGCTTGGATTTTCCTTTTTATGCTTGAAGGAAACAATATATATATATAAAATTGTAAAGATAATATAATATTTACAATTCAAAACATCTCAAATGCATAACTGTTTAATTTGTTAAGGACATTATAACAAGAATAGAGCAGAAAAACTGTCACACACACCAAAATGTATATCTTGCACTGTGGCATAGTGCTAAGTGTGGCACTCTAGTTCTTGGCCACAAAATGCTTCTGAATTCAATTCTTCCATGGGGTGATTTATGATGCATTAGATAAACACTGTAAAAGTCACCACTAAATTTGTGTACAACACCTTTTGAAATCACATAATACAAAGGAGATACCCACAGACAAAAATCAGGTGTGTACCGGACAAATTGCAAGGGCTGTGACAACTTTTATTGGAAAAACAAAAAGGAACTTGAACATTAGGCTTAAGGAGCATTTTAGGAACAAAGAAATAGATAAATCGGCAGTAGTGTACCATTTTTGGAAGGAGAAACATGATATAACGAGAAATTCACTTATTAAAAAGTGTCCAAGGTCCAGCTGCTTTAACCATGTGGGAAAATATCTTCATAAAGAAACATGAAAGAAAATTGTTTAATTTCGACACTACCTTTGAAGAAAACCAAAATTTTAAGCCCATCAAGATACAGAGACACACCTATCACCTCCGAGGAGTTCACCAAACTAATGTCCATTAGTCGACAACATCTGATGATGTTAGAAAGATCCTAACGAAACACGTTTTAGGTAAATACTAGCAATAAGTGGAGCATTGAGTATTAGTTCAACTCAAAATTATATTGTGTTTTATGTAATGAAATGAGTATACAGCATTTCCTAAAAGCAACTCAAAATGCATTTTCCTTATCACTGATGACAAAGATGCAAGCTGAGCAGGTGGCTTTTGGCCACCGAAGCAAAAGAAAAAGACATTAGCTCATATGCCTTTAGGCACAAGTGTCATAGCAACAAATGAGTAAAATAATTTTGGTATCTTTTATTTACCATTGAAAAGTAGTTTGTTTTTTAAGTTTTCAGTTTCTTTTAATCAGCCATGGAGAAAAAAAGGAAATGCTACACACTACACCAGAAAGTATAATTCACACGAGAGGTGGCACTTAATATACACAAAACCGAAACTGCTTCCAACTTAGGAATTGCCTATACTCGCTATGTACAGTCATCAGTGACGCAAACTCCGGAGAAAAACTTACCCAGATGACTCATCCTGACCTAGGTTCAAACTCAGGACCTCATGAATGTGGGCTGTGTAGACACTGCATCAGTGCAAAACGTGTGAAAAAGGTCTAAGTTCATTAATATGTTTTGCAAAATGAGTTGTATGCATTTAATGCAGGAAAAGAGAAACACGCCAAATTAACTGAATAGTTTAAAGTGGGACCAAATTCTAAATAATGTTAGCTGTGTACATATCTTTATTGTTTGTAAAGTTTTATACGTGCAGGCCCACTGTATTACTAAAAAAAAATATGCATTAACAAAATCTCATTTAAAATAAGACCTGAAACTTCCCTGGCGACGAATATGTTCAATATCTTCTTGGGCAGCAAGCCAGGTGAAAAGGTGATTAGAAATCGACGTTTTGGAAGTGTGCATCTCTCCCATCATCAGGATATTTATTAAATGTTATAACCACAAATGAATCACTGGATGTAACACAAATGTAAACAAAGACAAAACACTATCAAAATTTGCATTACTGAACAAAAGACTGTTTTCAGTAAATTAAATGCCAGGTCAGGAGATGGCTGAGTATAGAAAACTATTTGGGTCGAAGAAATGTAACTACTTGATTATCAAGCTGTATTGATCTGCATTTCTTAAACTTGACGGATTTCCATTTTTAAGGTCAGTTTCCGAGAGGAGCTGAACTGACATCCAGCATCACAATTAAGCATGCTCCTCTCACAGGAAATGGCCAAAGCCTCCTTAATTCTCTGCCACCAGTAAGTGTTGCACATTGCAAGATGGTCTATCAATTTGGCTCTCCCCAAATACAACATCAGGACCATACACAAGCCACCTCCGAAGATTAAACATCTGTTGAGACCAGTGAAAGACAAACTGGACTTCCAAGTTTCAGGAGTGTACTGCATTCCCTGTGAATGTGGGACACCGTATATAGGACACACTGGAAGGACCATCGCTACCAGAATAAACGAACATGAATGGAGCATTCGTTTAATGCAACCTGAGAGAGTCTGGGCTGGCAGAGCATTGTTTTGATAACGACCATAGAGTCAATTTTCGGGAGACATCGATCTTGGCATTTCCTGCAAGAGGAGCACACTTAATCATGATGCTGGATTTCAGTTCAGCTCCTCTTGGAAACCGGCCTTAAAAATGGAAATCTGCCGACTTAAGAAGCACATATCAATACAGCTTGATAATCAAGTTAAGTGGTTACGTTTCTCTGACGTATTTAATTTTCTATACTCATGCCATCTCCTGACCTGGCATTTAATTTACTGAAAACAGTCTTTTGTTCAGTAATGTGAATTTTGAGTGTTTTGTCTTTGTTTATATTTGTGTTATATCCAGTGATTCATTTGTGGTTATAACATTTAATAAATATCCTGATGATTCTAATAGTCTTTTCACCTGACTTGCTGCCCGAGAAGAAATTGAGTAAAATCTCATTTGTATATAATTTTGAGTTACAAGTAATCTTTCCTCTTCCCCTTGACATACATGTAAATAAAGTTCAATTGTATGCATATGTTTCTGTGATGAATGGAGAGTCATTTTTTTAATGTCCTCCAACGTTAAGTCATATCGGACGTGAATGGAATGGGTGAAATGATGCTCAAATGAGCCCAGGGTCCATAGAGCTTAGAGTTACCTGTCATTCGTCAAGAGAAAGTCATGTGAGAAATGCAAGTCAGACTTTGTGAAAAATTGAACTCTGCAAGGTAAAAGAACTTACCTATTGAATATGTCTTCATCTTTGATTGTGGCAAGAAGTGCAAGTGCCATTTCTTTGCCAACACCAGCTACACCACGACCCTCATTATAGTCACATCCACATAACAGAGAGAGAGCCACAAGCTTGGTTCGGCTAAGTGAAAGACGCTGCTCAACGTCAACCATATGATAAACATCCACGCTGCCTGCACCAGGAGCAATTGTAAAGTTGCGATACACAGTGCGAGCTCCATACAAGAAACAATCACTATCTTGACTAATGATCCCATCAACCACCTGCAAGTAGATGTAACTATATCAATTCTTTCAATTCAATTGTTGAAATAAATATATTGTGATTTAATAAATCAAAAACTGAAAACTGGAGGAAATTAATATGGGATAAGAACTGGAATAATAAAGGGGCTTACGTAGTAACAATAAAAATGCTTACATTGAGAGGAGAGAAAAGTATAAGGGAGGTGGGGAAATTTGCGGACAAAATCAAAGAGAAATGGTTGAGAAGGGCAAGGAAGTAAGAGGTAGAGAAATGGAAGACACAATCAGAACATTAGGTCAAGGTCATAAGGGCTAGGATAGAGGTTAATGGCCAGGGAGCCAGCCAATACTACTAGGTATCAGCTCGTAATATAAGCAGCTGACAAATGTGTACCTAGACTAGAATTGTAAAACATGTAATTGAGATTATAAGATATGGAAGTACAAATAAATATCATTAATAAAGGCTTTGGACGGATCTAAAGAAATACTTGACATGCTGCTTTTATTGTTTAGCAGTTGTAACACTTGATTAAAAAAAAAAAAAAAATGAAGAGGGCAGTTTCTGTGGATCGGACTTTCCTAAACCCATGTGTATCAGATAATGTTTTGCATTTATTTATAAAATCTAGTAATCTTTCATAAAATGCTTTCTCTATGATCTTTGAAATACCTGGCAGTAAACATACTGGTGAGTAGTTTGAATCCCCCCCCCCCCCTTCTTTGAACAATGGTTTTACTTTTGCAATTTTTAGATTCTGTGGAAAGACTGATGGATAGCAAACTTTTGTATAAGTGTGCAATAACATGAGCACATTTTCATAGTTCCACTGCCAGACACAGGAGAGCAGAGAACAGATGCTAGCTGGAGAGAGGTTGAAAATGGGTGCAATGGCTTCCGAAACTAGTCCCTCGATAATATAAAAATGTAAATGATGAAGTGTCAATAAACCGACTACAAATAGTATTTCCGATTACATACCCTTGCTTCATTAGGAGTTGTTTGTAAACCTAATTTGTGATTATCAAAATATGTACAGAGGTTTAGAGCTGGCATGTGACGTAAAGTTGTGGAGCAGTTTATTGTCAAGTCCACTTGTCTATTTGTAAAGTCTGTCTATCCAACGCAAGTGCAGGGCGGCCGCTTTCTTTGACAACCCCTCATAATCGTTTTACAACATGGACCCTCCTCCTGACGGTCCTTTCTACAATGTTGCAACATTTTAACATCACCGTCTTGCACCTAATGAAACAGAACAACTGGAAGTTGGAAATTTGGCAACTGAGACTCCACGCGGAGTAGACATGCAACTGTCATTTTCAACAAATGGGGGCGGCTATTGGTCCCCAACGTCAGTGTTCCATTTCTGAAGTGTGGAGATAGATTTATGACGGTCATTAGTGGAGGGGAGGGTCCCGTCTTTTGAGGTTCCTTTGACTGGGAACTGCACACGCATTGGGTAAACAGACTTTAAGATAAAAGGGGGTCAGGTAAGTCATCTGTCATCTAACCCATTAGCTTTATCAGCAGTCTGCTGGTGGATGCAAAGATCTTACCTCCACCATAGATTTGTAAGTCACTTGTGGATATCTGAGCAAGGACAGGTGCCAGCTCTAAAAAATACCTGCAAATTTTTTATGAAATCTTAATTTATTGAATTTTTTATTAAAACAGAAGCAGTAAAGAGAGGAAAGTTACATACCCCTGCTTCATTCAGTTGTGCACAAAGTGCTTCTGCTTCTCCTTCACTCCATATGCAGCTTAATCCCAACATATTTAGCAATTGTTCGCACTGAAAACAAGAAGCAAACAAACACTGATTGTGAGATGCTTATACATTAATGATAAAGGAAATGTAATTTACATGGATATGAAATGATTTGTTTATAATATATATTTACATGGTGGAAAAGTTGGATTAGCATAGCATATGTTTATCACCTTGCCCTGCCAAAGTTTATTCTTCTGCACTACCTCTAGTTTTGCTCTGCCATTTTGTAATGTACATCTTTGAATGGCAATAAGTGACAAGTCCTGTGGAATGCAAGTTTAGGTGATAAACGTCCCCAGTTCAAATCTCGGTTGAGGTTAGTTAGCTGGATGGTTTTCCTTATCCTGAGTATATGAATGCCCAGTAGCTACAGGTAGACTGCAAACAAAATGCGGTCGGTGTGTGCATGTGCGAGGAGAGCCTTCTCCCTTTCTTGCCATCCAAGCATCACATAACTCCCACCCCTCCCTTCCTGCATGGAACAGAGCACAAAACACACGAAACGAGTGTATTTTAATACGGTTTTGATTTTCAAAGTTAACAGAAAATAATTACCTCAGATATGACTTCACAATCGATCAACAAATAAATAGAATCATAGTTTCTTTAAACCCTGAGGATCAATGCAGTGATTCAGCAGAAAATACAAAGAGTGAATGTAAACACGAGTGAAACATGACCAGTGCAGCCTGTGCGATGGAGGAGAGGCAATCTAAACTGACGGTAGAGGGGGAAAGCTAGAGCACTCCAGTGTTGGTAAGCCACGCCTCCAACTGCATTTTGTTCGCGGTCTAGTTATAATCTATTTATATATGGAAGAAGTTAGAAACAATGATTTGTTAAGACGTGTTAACTTAAGATTAAGTCGACACTAGTAACCTTAATATCACTTTTCTTTTAATTTTTGTTAACGAGGTCAGAGAATATGCGCTCCCATCTTCATAACATGTCTGACTGGCCTGGGTTGTTGTGGTGGTTGTTTATAATGGCAGCATCATGTGGCAGTGAAATATACTTCCAGATGGTACTTAGTCGCGGAATATCTGAATTCATTAAGTTTTTTGTTGTTCCGGTTGTAACAAAGTACATATAGGAAAAACAAAAGTAAATCTGGAAACCAGACTAAAAGAAAGTATGAGATGCTTAATATAGAAACAAATGGATGAACCTGCAGTTTCACCCCATTCATCCTAACATTAAATAAAACATTATATTAATCAAATTGACCAATCTTGCGCATAATTAAACACATGAGAAAAGATCTTCATTTTGAAACTCAAACGACAGTTTGTGAGAATGGCTACAGTAACCGTGACATCACGGAGGCCCCTAGAAGGGTGTTACACAACAGATCCAATAGCCCGCACCCGTCACCCAACAGCAGCCCTGATAACTACCTTAGCAAGG
The DNA here is from genome assembly GCA_030765055.1 of Mantis religiosa. Taxonomy (NCBI): domain Eukaryota; kingdom Metazoa; phylum Arthropoda; class Insecta; order Mantodea; family Mantidae; genus Mantis; species Mantis religiosa. The sequence continues at coordinate 24,484,054 of CM060947.1, forward strand.
CTGTCATCCCCTTCTATGGTTCCATGTCAAACAAGATTTCCCAAATTCTCTCCATCCGAACTTACTTTGCCGCTCCCAAGAAAACTCAACAGTACCTTAGGCAGGTGGAAGATCCTCCTTTGCTCAAGGTCACAAGAGTTTACAAAATTCCATGTAAATGTGGACGTGTATACGTGGGACAAACAGGACGGACAACTGAGGAAAGATGCAAAGGAGCACCAGCGTAACATCGGGCTCCTACAACCTGAAAAGTCAGCAGTAGCCCAACATTGCATAGAGCAGGTCCACAAAATCTACTTCAACATTACAGTCCTGGAACAAGCCGACAAATACTTTGACAGGATCAGTAAGGAGGCCATTCAGATAAAGGCACATCCATTCAACTTCAAAAGGAATTCCGATCTTCAACTGAGCCCATCCTGGACACTGGCCATCAAAAGCATTTTGACTGCAGACTCCAAGTGCACAGTTCAAGTGACGGACTGCACAGAAAATGACATTAGCTCCAACCACACGCGTTCAGTGACGAACCTCACAGAAAACGCCAAAGTGGATGGTAGCTGTGTCCATCGTCAGCAGAGCCAATCTAACATTGTCACTCGGTCATTGGCCAGAGCAGGGCATGCTCCACCCACCAATTAATCTATGTATAGGGTCACGTTTCGCAGCAATTACTACTCAGTTCCTGATGAAGGCCAAGGAGTGTAAAAATGGCCGAAAGCTCGATCTCAAATTTGATGCGGCTGATCAGCCATGAAGCCTTAATCCACAAATGACAGTTAATGAATTTTGATTTACCACCACCAAATACCCTTTGGAAGTACATTTCCCCTATGATGCCACCATTATAAACAACCACCACAATAAAAGAAACAGGGTCAGTCGGACACGCTCTGAAGACTGGAACACACGTTCCTGAAACATGTTAACAGACATTAAAAAAGTGGTTAGTGTTACCAATACCAAATTATCTTAAACATAACTTTATTCTGTATAAAATCTGGGCTCATTTTAGCATCATTTTCACCATTTTCATTGATTTATTGATACGACCTGGCTGCACTGCAGCTGAGCAGTTAGACAGCTTGAATCTCACCAATGCAGCCTGAGGTGACTGCATGTGAGATTTGTAGTAGACAACTTGGTGCAGGGGTAGGTTTCCTCTGGGAACTCCAGTTTCGGCTGTCATCATTCCACCAAATGCTCCATTTTCACCTTTCCTTTCATTCATTTCGCCCTCATTCTATAACATCTACTTCCTCACTCTCATACCCAGAATGGGCTGATCACCCATCCTGGGTAGTCTCTCTGATCCACAATCTCTGCTCCTGAACAGGCATCTCCCCAAGGACTCACTTGTGGGTTCTGAGGGCGTAAGTGATGAGGGTAGATAGTTAAAGAAGAAGAAAAAAAGGAACATTAAAATGACTTATTACATTAAAAAAAGTTAAATTTCAAGAGAGAAAGGAGAGTGGGAGACACAAAAATCTAGGTGCATTACCTCTAGTGCAATATATTTAATTCATTTGGTTATGAAAACTTAAATGCAATTTTATTTGAATATCTTAAGATAAATTGTATTAAATACAAAAGTAAAGTGTAAAGTATAAAGAAATGATTAATTTCCATCAATTAACTAAAATAATAAGAGGTAAATGATGAAGCCTGGGACTCAAGTACTTACGATAGTAAGTCGCCACAAACAGTGTAACTTGGATGCGAGAGCCCCTAGTGGCCTACCGGGAAAATATGAGTAAAATGGAGAATTTAATGTCAGGACGGCACGTTGGCCATGGTAGCTCAATTCGTTAGAGCGACTGGATGGAAACCAGTAGATCAGTGGTTCAAATCCCGGCCATGGCATTGAATTTTTCATGTTGACTATCAAAAACCTTAGCCTATATAAGGCTAGTGTAAAGAAATGATTAATTTCCATCAATTAACTAAAAGAATTTAACTTACTTCAGGATCCTGACCATTCTTTTGAAGGTTAAGGGAGGAAGAGCAATCATTCTATGGCAATGATAGTGACTGCACATCTTTTAGGCCACACCATGTAAATTCAATTTTGCAAGCAATACCCTCCTCACCCCCTTGTTTAAGTTCTGCCAAAAATGTTGCTGTGTTATTATACTGGTTGCCAATCTAGAAAGTGACTGACATTTCATATGGAGAGAGGCGACGTTGCCAATTATTGCTGCCATGTGAAGAGTGCAATAGGATTATGCGTGCGAAGGTGATTCAGTTGCGACTGCAATGGGTATTTTATTATTATCATCATTATTAATAATACTGTACACAAAGAACAGTCGTGGATCTACATGCAAACGCTAGAACATGCAAGAACACATCAATGTAAAGATCATCGTAACAAGAGACATACCTGTGACATTTTGATGCTTATTGAGATGGGAAAATGCTGCTTACTTAATTTTTCCCGGGAGTTTCTAATTTATACCCCAATGTCTAACTTTCTTCTTTAAAGTACTTTTCTTCCCCAATCTTCACCTTAATGCCCTTATTGATACCTACACCAGGTAAAGTCCTATAAAGCACCTTAGAGAATGGAATACTAGACTCCCCTTTCAATTTTTTCTCATCGAAGTATTCTCTCACAGAGCATATTTCCCATGTATGTCTTTTAATTGGAATACCTTTACCAAATATAGTTTTATTTGGTTCTCAAGCACGTTCAAGTTTTTGCTTGTCACTATATTTAGATATAATTAAACATTCATTAAACAAAATTGCAAATGATCACAACACGCACACAGATACACAAACTCAGACACACGTAAACCAAGGCAAATTGCACAAATAAAATGCAAAGTAACTTGCCAGTACAGGATCTCTAACTGTTGTATATGTGTGGGCATTCAGTTTATGCAGCGTAATCAGCAAGAGAAACAAACACCAAGGTATCGTGTTTACTGCAGTGTTTACGTAACTCACTCGCCCGCAAGTCATGCTAAGCACGTGTTAGAATATCGGCAACCAAGGTTTAGCGTCTAACGTCATGGAAATGTCTCGACTCTAATTGGTCCTTCTAATGGTTACTATGACAACCGTTATGACGTACTCATACCCTCCCATTTATTTACAGCGTTCTTCCATGTGGCCACTATCAATCACATTCTAGTTTGGCGAAAAGGTTAATTTAAGAATACAATGTCCCAAACTACCAGCACCACTCAAAAATGAGGTAGACCAAGAACTTGCTCCCACACCAAGAAAAAAGCATTCAAAAGTAGGACAGAGATCTGCACTATGCATAAAAGCAAGGGAATTGGGTGAGCTGCGTAAATATTTTGAAAAATTAAGGGAACAATTAGTTACTATCTTTCTTAAGGCAATGCACACCTGCCCATTCTAAACTTCTAGAAATATATCATGTGTTAAACCGTCAGTAAGTACACTTTAAGTTAAAATGCACGTTTTGAATTTGTTAGTTTTGAAAAGGCTTTCAGTTTTGTACTTGCTAATCTAATATAGCATAAAGAGAAATTGGACATTCTAAAACTATTCTATTATTTATGTGTTCAAGAAATTCGTTCAGTAAACTATTACGTTTAATACCATATAGTATATCAGGTTTCTCTGGCTTATTCTTAATTCCAGTTTTCTAAGAAACACTCCAAGGCAGAAGCATTATGAAAACCAAATTTAAACTTTGTTGAAGTTTTCAATGCTGCCTCAGTTTCTGTACATTACTTTAACAGAATATTATATACAACTGTTTACATGTGTTAGAAATAAAAATATCAACAAGTTAATTTAGGTAGTTTTAGGACTCTTCTGTATAACCATCACGAGTGCCAAGGCATTCATAAACGGCAATGTTGTTTTCTCTGCCAGTACTCCACCACTTTCCTCACGGCAACTGTCAGGATTCTAAAGTAACTTTAATTCTACTGTAGTATTACACAACAACCTGTTCCATGACAATGAGACGTGACTAGGGTGTGTGACAATTAAGTGGGCAGAGTTATGTAGAACATGGTTTAGAAACTGAAGTACCAAACTTTGCAACCATTTACATAGCACAACAGCTATGTTGGTTCCCGTGATACTCACTTGCTTTAAAAGAGAAACAAGACGTGATCTTCTACCATTTGCAGCTGGTTGATCTTCCTCTTCAGAGGAACTCTGTTTTCTGCGCTGATTTATGCGCTGCGATATTGTCTGATGCTTTAAAGCAGGTGCTTTGCCTTCAAGCACAAATATAGGATGCACTCCTAACAATAATAAGCAACATGTCCGGAAAAAAAGATTCCTAAAAACAGAACAAAATGAAAAGCTATTAGAAGGTTATAGAAGTATATCCTCTCCTTATAAACTTTAAGAGGTGCATCTAATCGTTGTTTCAAATAATCTTACTCCGCTGACATTCTTCCATGTACACTTTTCCCTATCTCCTAATTGGCTAATGCTGCAGGTGCCATAGTCGTTGCTTTCAAACCATGTGGAAACCTGCAGTAAATGTCATAATTGCAAAGACATGTAAAAATACAAGTTTATAGTGAAACTCAACTCACACATTGAATGATAATGTATGACATTCAGTTCAAAGCAAGGTCAGTCATCTCTAGAGGCAAGTTTGAAGCAGAAGATCCTCCTCGTCATTTGGTTTAAGAATTAACAAGCATACCAAATAAATTAACTCTTAACATATAGTTATGGAAACAATTTTTTTTAATTATCTTCGAAAACATTAAGATATATCAATCATGTTAAATAACAAACTCATTTTTACTGCACAACAGTTTATACCACGACAGCAGTCAATGAGAGGTGATTACGTCACGTGAGTGTTAAGAGATACAGGGCAAGCTTATTTGAAACAACGATTAGACCAGAGTAGTAGAAGGACCAAGATCTTTATGATTCTGCATAGCTTTTAATAAAGCCCTATTGAGCATAGCATTAAAAATTAAAATTAATTAAGGTGGCTACAAAATAGGAATGAACATAAGGCGGGGCTAGGCGTGGCTGTTCTATGGCTACTAGCCGATGCAGTGCATGCAACGTTGTACAGTTAAGCATGCATACTGGCTCGCTTTGCCGAAGCATTTCTTTGCACGCTCTAAAGATACCAATTAAAAATTATTTTGTTTTTTCCATGTTACAGAGCTATTTTTTCTGAGGATTACTGTCCAAACCCCATGTTTGTAGCACATCTGGTTTTGGAGATACAGAAAGATAAGGTGCCTGACTAGAAAGAAAAATATTAACTGTCAGTGAAGAAAGGCACACATGTGCTATGCTGCAGTTGCATTTTGTACCCTGCATTCAGTAAAGTGGTCATCTTTCAAGAGCACAGACGTGCTTTTCAAAGCTAGTAAATGTACGGCTTAGCAAGTCTTAGTACTAGTGCACCTGCAAAACAACTCATAAGATTTTAAATAAATAGGCTACAAATATTCTTGTTAATGTGTATTCCTTTTTCAAACAGATGTCAATTAAAGACATTTTTGAAAGTACAAATTTTACTCAGTCGAAAAATAATGTTACAAGCTTGTCACGTGAGTGCTCATTCTGTGACGAACATTGTTAAAGAAGGCAGTTTTCATATTTAGAGCTACAGAGAAACATCGAGCAGCTAAAAACGTGCTACCAACTTAGACAATTTTCAAAAGTGTTTCATGTAGAACAATTTATGATTTATACAACAAGGGTCAGTATCCAATGTCCAAAAGGCTGACCAATTTAATGAGGGAGAAAATAGAATATACGGATTCTTTATCTTCTATGCATAATATTCTGAAATCTCTTGGGTTCAAATATAGGAGAATGCAAATTTCTGCTTGAAAGAAGCGATATTGTCACTGCAAGACTAAAATTTCTGTGCACAATGCATAACATTAGTACACGAGGTTCATGGTGTAAAAATTCCTCATAAATATACATTCATATCTACCATGTTTATAAAGTATTCTAATAAAACTTGGTTTAAGGTCCATTACAGATAGTATACAAATATGGCATCATTAAATTAGAAACTATTCACAAATCGTTGAAATGTCACTATTTTGTTTCACTGTAGCAAACACCTTATTTCTTAGAAGGCATCTAATTTGAATCACTTTGTTTTGTGTGCATATAAACAATAGCTATGTAAGCGAACTGTTCTCCAGTTCAAGATTTTAAGATTCAGACTGTGCGATAATCATTGTGTATGTTCTCACACATATGCTGAAATATTAAGCAAACTTCTGTGTCAGCATTGTATCATTGTACATCTCAGCATCTGTATGATACTTGCTAGGTTGAGACAAAGACAGATATATCTTCCATATCTGTTGCCGCTAGCCATGAAACTGACAATAATATTGGCTCAACCCATGTTCATTCTTATTTTGTAGATACTCTAAAATGCACTGCCATAGCATTTTCGTTGCTTTTTTATATTGAAGACCATAATTTGCAATAAGCAAACATAGAGGGAAAGAAAAAACGACATCGAGTAAAGAAGTGTTTTAGGGTTTGAACATTAACTTTCATAAATGGAATTGCATTGTCATTGCAAATTTAATAACAATATAATTCCTTTCTTGGAAGTGTTGAAAACAATGTTTAAATTTATACATTATTACACACTTGACTGGGTTATCCCTTGTAAGTTCAACAATTACTAGTGAAAATAATCAAATTTAAGATTTTTTACTTTCTCTACTTCTTACAAAAAGTATACTTCTTACCAAAATGTTACAGGAAGTATTAGATTCCATCAAAAAATTCAATGTCAAGATTTCACAAGAAATACAGTTCATCAACAGAAAGAAATTCCCAGACAGGAATGTACTAATCTTATCTGTTTCAAAACAGTGTGACAAGGACAGTGAATGTGTGTGACAACACATGCTATACAAAGAGTAGAACCAGTAAAAGGGCATCTATTCACTCGGTATATTAAAACCAAGAAGATTTATTTACAGAAGTAGAAGGTGTCATGTTTTTGAATAGGCTGTAACTGAACTGACCTCAATGTCCCAACAACTACCAAGCAGGTTACTGAAATCTTGTCTAACCACCCTCTCCCTGTGCCTCATTCCCCTGGGACTTTCTTTGCTGTGACAAACTGTACATGCTTTAGTCGCAAGGACATATATGTATGTCAAGAGCATAACTCAAACACAAATAGTGAGCAATATTTGGTGTTTAGCTCAGCATCTTCCAAGCATGCAATACAATTTTCAAGATCCCCCAACCTAAACTACCTTTTAATGAAAAAAATGCTTGTTACTCTCTTCTCTCAAACAACTAACAACTTTAGTTAAATTATGGAAATTAATCATTTCTTCATACTAGCCGTATATAGGCTAAGGTTTTTGATAGAGACAACATGAAAAATGCAATGCCACGGCCAGAATTTGAACCACGGGTCTCCTGGTTTCCGTCCAGTCACTCTAACCCATTGAACTACCATGGCCAACTTGCCAACTTCAATCCCGGTCATGGCACTGAATTTTTCATGCTTTCAACTTAGTACTGGAAAAATATTAAGATCCTTAAGTTATATAAATTTTATCAAAAAACATGCTATTTCTTTTCTTTAAAATAATTTGTTAGTACAAATAACATACGAACTTGTTTCCAATTGTATTTATGTCTGGTTTCATTTGTAACCATTGTTACATATGTAAGCACAGAAGAAAGACAATTTACAGAAGAAAAATGTGTATATTACACAATTTAAAAGTAGACAAAACCAGAAAGCATGTAACCGCTGGTCCTGTAGCTCAGTCGGTAGAGCACTTGCCTGCTGTTGCTTTCTTTTTCTTTAGAATGCACATTCAGTGCATTTACATACAACCCAAAAATATTTAATAAATTTAAAAATATCTTTAAATAATAATAATAAACACTGGCGCGACAGTCCTAAGAGGGCCAAGGTCTATCAACCCGACTGCCGGCCTCATGCCCACTTAAGCACAGCAGAGGTGGGCGATCATTCAACTGATATGGGGAGGAAATATGGTCAGCATCTTGGCATCCCCCAGTTGTAAAAAGATCTTTAAGGAACAAAATATCTTAGCACCTACTAATACTCAGTTTTATAATTGCTAAATTCAAAAACAAAAGATGAAATCCCATCAATTAACAGATCTGGAATATACCAAATAAGTTGTAAGAACTGTGAAAAATGCTACATAGGTCAAACTAAAAGAAATCTTAACACAATATATATATATATATATATATATATATATATATATATATACACATACATACTATATGTGCGAGATACGAAGAGCAATCAGGTTCCAAGACCTCATTCAGTAAGTTTTGTTTAACTCCGTAAACATAAATGACAACTTTGAAATTTGAAATGTGCTATACACTGACATCTAGTGGCTAATACGCTAAGCTTTATCATGTCCGCCATAGTTCATTTTGATCAATTTCGAGGTTAATTAGCTAACCAGTTTACAACAATCGTATGTTAGAATTAGGATTTTAGTTCGTCCTTGGCAACATATACAAAGTCAAATTGATTACATACAATATACACAGTAAGCAGCTTTTCTATAGTTTCATGTGGTATTTGCATAGACTAATTTACTACAAGAAATGTCATAATATAAATACTACAGGTTTGTGAATGTACTATGCTCCCAGTGCTCATTTACATGCTTAGAGTTCTAAAAATTCATTAACCATATAAAAACAGTGTGCATGCAAAAATTTCTTAACCTTAAAGTGTTTTAATTGATGCAGCTTGTTTAAATGAATTTGGAAGTTTATTATATAACATTATCCCTTTGTAGTTAAAGCTTCCTTCATAAAGGCTCGTTTGGTGCGCTCAAATTGCCAGTTTATCCTTGTTACGAGTACATCAGCATTTACTTGAAAATGATTTATATTTGTATGAACATTTGTGGATGTAATGGCTCTCGAAAGGGGACACATTATTATTCGTCTACCTCGGTATAACTGTGATCTGAATGCAACTGAGCTGGTGTGGGCAAAACTAAGGAATGTTTTCAGAGGATGCAACGTTACTTGTGATATCTTCGCTTATTTTACACACTATTTTGCTGAACTGTTTTTTTTTTTCAAGGTTGACCATACTGCAGAAACAAAAGAGAGTTAGCTCTCGCTTCTTCCCCTCTACCCGCACCACACCGTAAATCCAGTGCTCAATTTATCTTGCGCATACTGTATATATGCAATTGGTAATCATTACATAGAGTATAAATTAGACTTTTCTAAATATGTATCAGCATTGACCTGGCACAAGAAAACCTTGCTAGTGTACCTGATGCACAGACTACTTTCATATTGTACTGTTACGTTGTTGCAGGGCGACATTATTGCTTTTATGGGTCTCACTATCCAATAAAGTCTCAAGGTGTATGAATAAGTATATTGTACTGAACGAATTTATTTTGCAGTTTAATAGGTAAAGTCTATCATATCTCAAAATGTCGTGTGCACACAAATGATTTGAGCATTTCATGACCTTTTTATAGTCATATTAAACATATGGCGATGGTATTTGATGTTGTAAGTTAGCTATCTCTCCAAGTTTTATTTGCAGCAATCATGATACTTCTTCCTTCCATTACAAGAGTGCAGTTGTGACTTATGCTTCCTCATATGGCCAAAAGCTCCAGCAGTTGTAAGATGGTGACCAATAGTGTAAAAGCATTTGCTGCTCTCGAGTTTCATACGAGTACATCCATAACGAAACTTTAGAACAAAGCACAGGATAGAACCAAAGACTGTCAACTCTATACACAAATAGTAACAACAGTTGATAACCATGGGATGCCTATGTAAGGCAAGTCAATGGGTTGGCCGAGAGTGCCTGAAGAAACAAGTCAACCATTTGCAAGCTAACTTCATATGTAACCCACAAAAATCAACTCGAGCCAGTAGAGAATTGAACATTCTGCTTTTGACCATTTGGAAGTGTTAAGGAAAAGAATTAAGATGCACCCTTACCGTTTGCAGCTGTAACAAGCATTATCACCTGAGGACAAAGTGAAACACATTGAATTTTGTAGAAGTTTCCAGGAGTGTGTGGAAGGCAAGTTTTGTGATAAGATTGTTTTCAGTGACAAACAGCATTCTGTGTAAGTTTAAGTGAACAAGCATAATGTAAAGATTTGGGGAACTGAAAAGCCCTGTTCCATTGTGCAGTACATACCTAATTTGCAGGTATGTATGTATTTATTTGCAGGTTGAAAACATTGAATGTTTTCTATGTGATATCACATACTGTCCAGCAACGCAAAGAAGGTCCCTGAAAAGTATGTGCTGCCTTACAGTGGGACTAGGACAGCGAATGTGTGTGGAAGAGAATGCCTACTACACAAGGAGCAGAACCGTTAAAAAAACGTGCATCCTATTCACTCTGTACACTGAAGCCAAGAAGATTCATTCACAAAAGTAGAAGCCATCAGAATGGAACAGTCTGTAACTGTACTGACCTGAGGTGTCATAAATCTGTCCAGGGAGTATGTGGGAACCTTCGGCAACCCCCCCCCCCCCCCCCCCGTGCATCCCAGGCCTCGGAGACTTACTCTCCTGTGGAGGACAGTAGCATGATTTTACATGGACGGTTCATTGGCCTACAGGTTGACCAGCTGTCTAAAAATTTAAAATTTATGGTCCCTTCTTCAGTGAAAAAACCATTACAGGGCACATCTACTTGGATATGTTTCGAGAATTGGCTCATGCCACAGTTGGATAATGATACCATCCTCTACCAACAGGATGGTGTTCTACCTCATTACCGTAATGTTTGTGACTTCCTGAACACCAGACTTTGAGATGAATGTATAGGTCTTACAGGGAATGAAGATAATGAACTTATGGTCTCCACGTTCTCCCAACTACACACCTTGGCACTTTTTCGTATGGGGTTATGTGAAGGATGCAGTTTACACACCATTACCTGCTGATTTACAAGAACTACGGGTCTGCATCATCAATGCGTTTGGCGAAATTAATTGGGACATGCTACGTGGAGTGTGGGTCGAACTTGATTCTGAAACTGATTTAATTAAGTCACTCCTGGAGTGCAAATCAAGCACCTGTAAGCTATTAAAAAAAACGTAATGAGCTGCTATATCTGAGAATATAATGTCAAATAATAATGCTACAAGAATTTTTTGACACAGCTGAAATCATTTGTGCGTACCCTTTAAAAATTAGGCAGTGGTATACCATGTGGCCCCTTCAATCAAGAGTGACACAACCCGAAGATCTGAGTAATGCCAAAGTCTCATGCAACTCCCGCTGGCAAGCTTTTGTTGTGTGACTTCTCCATATATTAAACATGTAATTGCTCTATGTTCAACACTGAGGACATACAGATGTAATCCTGAACTGCAATATTGGAAAGGTTGACACAAATTTATCTTGAACCAAGGGATTTTATGCAAGCCTTGAACATTATCTTGAACACAAGAAAGGGAGAATGTCTTGTATGAGCAATGTCACTTAATGCTCATCAGAAATTGGATATTACATACCTCTTGCACCTTATAACAAATACCACCTCATAGACAATCTGACAGTACCATATTAGAAGAAACTGTAGTAATCCTAAAACATTCACAGTTCTCTGACAGAGAGGTTCAGTACATCAATGCTGATTACCCATCAGCAGTCTTTTTATTTGGTCATATGGATTGAGGCTTGATACTCCAGTCACCAACATAAGGAGAAATCTCTTATGTTAACATAGAAATACATGTAAGACTTGAAGCTTTCACGGCGAGCATTACTAATCAAGGCTTCGCGGGTGATCAGCTGTGTCAAATTAATAAATGTCGAGCTTTCGGCCATTATAAACTCAATGGCCTACTTCAGGATCTGACCCTGAAGAAGGCCATGGAGTTTACAATGGCCGAAAGCTCAACGTTTATTAATTTGACACGGCTGATCACCCGCGAAGCCTTGATTAATAGAATTACATATTACTCGACAGAGCATTGAGGTGTATCAACCTTCAGGGGCCAGCACTGTAATCGTCTCTTATCAGGTCTTATCTGGTTGATTAGAAGAGTTAAATATTAATAAGTTGATACACAGTAAGTTACTAAACATATAGAACAATTGGAAGCTGTGTGTGTCTATATGTTTTCTTGCACCTGCCAATGTATGACACATTGCTGTCCATAACACATGATTATATCTGAACAGAGTGTACATACACTTCACTCACCATGTATCTACGATAAGATGAGGTAAACATCTTTGTACTGCAAATTTTTCCCGATATGCTTTCTCGCTTTGCCATGTAGTCAATTCTTTAATTTACACCATAGGATGGCCCCTATCTATTTTAACACTGATTTTGTATATCTTTTCCAATATCATAACATGGCTGTAGTGACTCATTTCTGAAATCTTAAAACTTTTCTTCTCTGCACTCTTCAAAACTGCTGTTACAAAACTTTAAAAAAGCTAGTATCACTTTTTAACATTATATCGTTCCAAATAGATACCACTTCCCAAACACTACATCAATATTGTAACACAAATTGCATTAAACCTTTCTACCAAAAAATGTTAAATAGTTAAAATTTCTGATACAGCATCCACTGCAAATATTTAGGCTATACTTTAGATTGTTGTGCAAGAATTTTGTCCAACACTAGAGACATGCACATACACCGATGCAATCTGCCTAAGATGCCATGTAATTACAGGACTGGTAACATTAGTTGCACATGCACTTGTTGTCAATCTTTTACCTGGATTAGATTCTTTTCAGGGTTTTCCCTTATAATGAGGAATGAACATTGGATAACTACAGTACAGCCATTGGATCTCCGGCTCTGAAATTTTCCAGCTGCAGGAGGTGGGAGGAGGGAAGGTTAATAGTATCAAGATACAGTAATGAGCAATTGAAAACATATTCTCAAAATTATCTTTACAATGAAAATATAGGATTATATTAGCTTTAAAACAATGAATTCCAACTTGCAATTTCATTATCATGCACGATATTCATTACAACACCACTCTATTCGAATATCGTTCACACCTTTCATGCACACTAACTGCTTCTGTTGGTGGTACTGGGCGTCTCTACCTCTGGTGTCATGGTCAGGAAGTTAAAACTGCTAGCGCCAATCAGCATTGTCGCTGCTAGGCGTGCCTCTTGAACCCAACCCCGTGTTTCCAGGTTAATTATGTTTGGACCATGTGGCTTTAGTTGTTTGTGCTAGTGAGCTTTCTTCGCACCTTTGTGAGTGCGTGAATTCCAATTTTTAGTGTTCGTAAGTCCTATTATCGCTATTATAATAATATAGTTACTCGTTCGTGAAATATGCAAATTTATGAAATATTTAAAATACGTATGTTCCTCTGCTTGAAATTCCCGCTAAAGAACTGGCAACAGCCTGCTTCCCCCTCACAAGAAATGTCAGAGCCGGAGAACGGGTGGCCGAACTGTAAGCTCTGTGCTCCCTGCGCTCATTTGAGCATAATTTCACCCATTTTATTCATCATCTGTTATGATTTACATTGGAGAACATTATGAAAAAAGAAAAGGAAAAAAATCAACCCATGAAAGATCTGTTTTGCAAATGGAAACTGTACATATGCATACCAAATGTACCATTGTTTGAAAGGAAACAGCTTTATTGTTAAATCTAAAAATGTGTATCCTACCAGATTCTTGGCATTCAGTATATAGTTATTTGGTGGAAGTAGTGCCAATAGCAATGGCTGAATATATAAGCTTTATTGATCTTACACCTTTGTGCAACCATGAGGAACTATGTATGCAGTTCAAAAAATCTTATGAGAACACGGCTCTTATGTCAGGAGTGTCAGCTGTCCTACATTTTGTAACAAAATGGGGTTGGAAATTCCAAATATCATACAGGAGAGCATGCACAGAACATTTACAGAATCTATGGCAAAAATATTTGGTTCAAGGATTCCAGTTCACCAGCTGCCTAAGTGCTCCTCAAGTACAGTTTTGTGAACATGTCATGCTAACAAACCGTTAGTGACTGGTTTAGCTACTGTCAAGATGTGTGTGTCTTGTGCACAAGTAAACCAATATGGGTAATTATTATTAATTTTTAGATGAGTCGTATTTATTACACATCTGTTTCACTTTCCAATACAGTTAAATCTCAATATGGGTAAAATTGGCAGTGTCAGTCATGGAAGGAAAAAACACCATTGCTGCCCCTCATGGAAGGAAATTGGATCCTCAGAATGATTGACATGGTCACCAATTATATGTGGATGACAATATGCCACAGTAATAGAAGAGATGGTGCCCCCTATTTGCATTAATTGAACATATGGATTTGGCAGCACAATTCACACCACTATCTAGCACCATGGCATAGTGTGCTATAGCATTGTACTTTGGTTCCCTACCACGCAAAGCACCCGAGTTCGATCCCACCCCTGGGAGGATGCAGATTTTAAGACCCAGCTGTAGGACTGGGGCCCACTCAGCAACTTGGTAATTGAGGAGCTACGCTAGATAGCAAAGCCTGGTCTGGAAAGCCAACTGTTCCACTGGAGATGCCATGATGCTAACTATCTCTTCCCTGTATCGATTGGATGATTGCCCACCTCTGCCTTGCACATGCGAGCATGAGGGTGGCAGGCCCTGGCCTACTTGTGGACTGTTATGCCAAAGATTGTTTTTTTTTAATCCACAATAACTTTTGGGGTAGAGAGGAGATTTTACAGTACATGTAATGGGGGGATCAGTCCCCTTCAGCTGCTGTGATGCGAGCACTGCATACCCCTAGCACTCGTGGTACCTCTGACGTTACCAGAGGAACCTTGGGCCGAACATTCGAGCCCCTCCCTAAATGGGAGTTCAGATTGGGTTGGACCCGAGGGGGCAGTGGTTCTCGATACCCGTGTGAGATCGGTACATCTTTGGATGGGGTTGAGGGAAGCCATATATTTCCGTGTACTAGCCTGCATAACTAGTAGAAGGTGAGCTAGATCACCAGGCGGCCTTACCGAGGTTGATCGGTAGCCTTCCCCTTTGCGGTTGGCGCGCATAAGTGGCGTATCCACTTCCATCCCGTCTTGTTTTCAGATCAGATGGGGGTCTCTAGGTCTTGCCCTTTGGAAAGCCCCACGGAGGTGCCAGGTGCCCTTCGGGGACAGCTCGGTAACTCTCTGGTTGTTAGAGGAGAGGGTGCAGTCTTCACAGTGCGGACTGCTCTGGTAGATACCCTCACGTTTATATATATAAATATAGTGCATGTAATGGTAAACCACAGACAGCATTTCATGGACAGAGTAACAAATATCCACATGAAGAACAGTGAGTCGTACTGATGACCTCCCCAGCATAATCTATCCATAATCTATCCAGGGACAGCATCAGAAAACATCAAATAGATGTATGTTTAGTACAGTACTTGAGGTAACCAGACAAGAAAGAGATAGCCGTACCCTTTCAAGTACTTGCTGACATTTAAAAGTTTTACCTGTTTTATAGTGCAACAGTTCTTATATGTAAATAAAATGCTAGTTTAGTTTACAGCATAGTTGTGTAATCATTCACATAAGTGAACATCATACCAATAGTTTAATCTTTGTTGACTACAGTGCATTGGTATTTGGTGTTGGCAATAAAATCTAGTGTGAATGTAGGAGCAATTGCTGGCAGCAATAAATATCATTTGCTACTGATCTCAATGCATGTGCAGTAAGCACCTATGGAATATTGGAAAACATTTGCAGGACATAATTTAAAGAGACAATATTTGAGGGTGCCAAGGTGTTAAATCTGGTTAAACTGCAGAACAGTGTAGTCTTTGGCTTTGTCTGCTACAGTACAGAATGATGTAATGGAAACCAGCTGTTGCCAACTGCGGAGTATTAAAATTCACCAAGACAACAAAATATTACAAACACATTCTTTGTTATTCTTGTTCCAATTTTATTGCTGTTGCACAGATGTTACTGGCCACATTGCATAGAATTATCCATCTTCCAAGGGAGAGAATGCTTCTATTAAACAAGGCTGTCCAATAAGACATGCAATGGCACATCCACAATTATTTAAACAGGACGGTATCCTTTGAAACACACACCCATAAAGTAAAATGCAGACGGTTATAGGAACATGTTACATCCATGTTATGTTTTAACACAATAGAGAACTCACAATATCAAATATTTGACATCAGTATTTTTATATCCAGGATATCATTAATAATTTTAATTAGTTTGAGTGGATCTTGCATGCAGTACTTTGGTTATGTAGTGTTGGTATTTTCAGCTATGCATGTTTTCCTGTTGGCAACACTCCAGCTAGCCCATCATTCCCTTAGCTGCTGTTCTGCAGTTTAATCTTAAAAGACAAAATTAGTGAAGCTCTACTACACAATGTAAATTACCTCAAGTACATTCTTGGCTGTGAACAATACTCAGCTACATTTTGACTTTCACACACCCATCCACTGAGGTCTACTGCCACTCTCTTGCCTTGAAGTTCAGCTAATGACTTTCTTTCACATATTGGTGACAAAACTGTCCACAATGTTTTCACACCCATTTTTTCAGAGCCTGCTGACAAAACATGCGAACAATTGCAAAATTACCATAATACAGAGAAACACAATATTAGTTTCTTTAGGAAATGCTTTACAGTAAACTTGGAATATTTTAAATAAGAAATGCACCTTGCTCATGACTGCATGAAAACTAAAGACTGAATGTGCACATGCTAAAGCTATTTTCGTAATCAAATTTGCATTTACGAACCCTAAAAAAATGGATTAAGTGATGTTAAAACGCGATGACATAGTAAAGTATTCACCTATGTAAAAATACAAATATTCATTATAAATGGAATAGCTCAACAAGCGTTTGACTCATAAGGCTGACATTACGCGATTAAGTGAACAAACAAATAAAACTTCCATCTGCCTCCATCTAAAGAACAGATCAATTGCAATCTCGATAACAGACGCTATTGCACAACATTCCATTGGTCGTAGGTGCCTGGCCGTTATTTGCAAGGAAAGGATTTGCATTTACTATGAATTACTCTTCGCAGTAATCTAATTCATCTTAAGCAGGCTTCCTTGAAATCATGAAACTATACTTCTAAGTACATTAAATATTGTTAGAAATGCTTACCTTGTCGACTTTAATGCAAGCTGACCAACTGCCATTTTACAAACTCGCAAAAACACTTCTGAAAATTAATACCCACCGTATAATACCCACAAACACGCTTAATATCTAATAACTCTGCTAAACACATATTACAACTGCAACCTATTGAAGCAATTGGAGCCTAGCTGTGGTTGGGGTTGGAGCCGTTGGGGGTTGAGGCTTTTGTTTAAATGTGGTTTAAATTTGAATTCAGGAATCAGGGCAGTCCAAAATCGACGAATACTTTCCCGCGTGCTATGCACATGCTCACTTGACATAACACCCACTTTTCAATTCGGAAGGCAGTCTTTATTATTTTCCGAAAGAGCTAAAAAATAAAAATAAATATGTAGTTTGCTAACGACGCTGAATCACCAGGCCGGCTCGAAAGAACTGAGTTTTAGGACACAAGAGAAAACAACTTTTCCCAACCATACCATTAAACTTACACATAATATTTTTATAACATAAAATATTATCCTAAAATGTCTGGACTTCTACATTCCACGAGTTTAAAATGTAACCTAAAAGCGCAAATTCAAGAGGTTTAAAATTCAAGTTTTCGATATTATAATTTACCTAGCCGAAGTACAGCTTTTGTAAACTATGGAGCTTCTTGGTTCTTCACATTAATTTGAAGTAATTAACACTATAGTCATGTATATTTTGCGAATAGGAACATTTTAAGAATAAATTGCTGTTTCTGAACGTCCTTTTTAGTCTTTCCATAACATGCTGTGTACCTGAAGGAAACATTGAAAATGCATCTTCTTATTCATCATCATCATCTGCTTCTTCTTCTTCTTCTTCTTCTTCTTCTTCTTCTTCTTCTTCTTCTTCTTCTTCTTCTTCTTCTTCTTCTTCTTCTTCTGCTCCTCCTCCTCCTCCTCCTCCTCCTCCTCCTCCTCCTCCTCCTCCTCCTCCTCCTCCTCTTACAATCTGAATATTAACTTTTCACTTCAATCTTAACTTTTACGTTACAACCTGCAATGAAATTTTCAAATATGTACCCAAATGTATGTTTATTTTATTTTCCTTCCCTTCCTACTAGACTGCTTTGATTATTCCTACAAGAGGGCATCAACTTTCTTCCTATTTTGGACATTTCTATTTTTATTCCCAGTCCAGAAATGCTTATTTACGCAAGTCAAAAATAAGGGAAATATTAAGCTACGAGTGAAATGTATACAATCCAGCTAAGTTCATATAGGGATATAGCATAGAAATGCAATTTTTTTAGCAGTTACATATGTAATTTGCTTTCTTAAAATGTGACTCAAGAAAGAAATGCCAGGTTTAGCAAATTTGTTCTTCAGCATGTGAAGATTATTTAGCATTTACTTATTGGAATTAAGTTGTTGAATATCCTTTCCAGGAATGGGGATATCGTTCATTCACGATTATATTTTGCGCGTGGCACTGTGAACTACTAATCCGATACCGTCGGTTTTGTAAAGTTTTGGGGTAGCAGTATTGCATTTTACCAACTATTTGATACCATTTTTCACTGAAAATCTTGAGATCCCTGAATAAAAGATGCATTAAAAAATGGTCTACTGTTTGTTTCGAGTCGTCTTTGTTATTTGTTTGAATTTTCTAATACTTCAAATAACTAGAGAAAGTTACATAAGTGCACACTCTCATTTATTTTCTAGAATCTTTCTTATACAGTAAATATATATGTAGGTAAGTAAGCTATTTTATTTCGGAAAGAAATCCACTGTTAAGAGAATATCAAATAGGAAGCGTAAATAATCCACAGAAAAATACTTAAATAAAAAAGAAATATCTTTACAAAAATAGTTTCGAATGTTAGGATTCACAAGACTGTTTCTAACCACCGTCGTTTATCTGCAAACCCTTAGTGTAAAAGCTTATTCTTCAATCTAGTTTTTAAAGGTTTCATTACGCATTTCGTTATGGGTATACTGACCTTGAACTTGGAGTAGCCGTGCGTCTCCCTATATCGCCAACTCTAACCTCATTTTGCAGTGCATCTACTGTCAGCTGTGTCAGCTGCTCTGATGAATTATGAGACCTTTATCTTAGGGTATACGTGTGAGAATAAACGATTCAGTTTACTGGAGGCGAATAGGAACTATTTGAAGCGAATTGCCAACTGCTGAGGTTAAAGAATTACAGTTTCCAAATCCCATCATTGGAATGGTAACTATTGCATTTTATCTTCCAACTTCTGTTGTATCTAGACTTTACGTATAAACACAATTGTTTCCATAATACAAATAATGACATAACTCAAGGACGTCCTTTAAGCACTAGAAAGGTCAATGACAGATTACGTAACACTAGACGGCAAAAAAGAAGCAATTTTCGTTAACGCAAGTCCCACCTATAAACATTGCTCGGTCCAAAGTTCCAACGCATATTGCCAACTTATTTCCGGGTCCGATAGTCATTTGTCAGGTCGTCAAGGAATATATATGAAAGATAAATTAGAATACAACTGTACAATCTGCTGTCAAAAGTGTTTTAACATAATATTGATTATAAACAAA
The DNA here is from genome assembly GCA_030765055.1 of Mantis religiosa. Lineage (NCBI taxonomy): Eukaryota > Metazoa > Arthropoda > Insecta > Mantodea > Mantidae > Mantis > Mantis religiosa. The sequence goes on from CM060947.1 coordinate 24,503,685, forward strand.
CACTTCATATCGTGCTGAAACTCCAAGAATGCAATTGTCTTTGTAATTTTAAGAATTTCACCTGTGTCTTGTCAACTGCCTGCCCTTGACCTCCTAGGATCTAATTGCTAAGCTAATGGTTTTGTATTCTTTTATAGTCAAGCGAATGTATTAGAACCCTTATTATCTGTGCTACACTAAGGAACTCGCTGATGAGCTCCAACCATTAAACCTTATCTGATTACATTATGAAATGATCCTACGATACGAATAGTTATATAAAATTATAAATCGGAATAGATCCGGTATCAAAATTCCATACATACTCTTTGCATCATACAAGGAATAAAATCAAATAATGGTATGCATAATATATCAGCAACGGATCGTGTCACTGCCAAGAAAGAGGAGAAAATAAAACCCATGTTGGTAGTTCCATATAACTTTTAGAAATTCTCACTGATCTCTAGATGATAGAGTTTGTCACTTCCTCGAATTTGGCATTTTCTGGCTTCCTAGGCACTTCTGTTTACACAACCTTCCCATTAACGTTTTATCTGGCTGTCTGATGAAGCTAATAGCTTTCTAAATTTCTCAAGCGCATATTTACCTGACAGACTTCTGTTTTTCTGAAACAAATAGTTATCTTTTAGTAAAGTTTCCTGGCAGGTTGAGCCCTAGTTGCTGGCTACAGAGTGAGTTTACACGACTGACAGGAAGGCTGTATATTTTATGAAAACTATCAACATGTAAGTAAAGAACTGTATATAAGAAAGGTATATCAACAGCTATAGTAATAAGAAACATTATTGCATTCAGGCGAAAAATTTGATAGCGATGAATATACGTTTTGAAGGAAATGTTGAATCTATATAAAAAAGGAAATGTTTAGTCCTTGCTTGGTGCCTGGGGTCTTTATAGACCCCAAGGCTGCTTTAGCTACGTAGAAACTGTTTTAATGTGAACGTAGACTTCTCATCTTCCAGATATGATTTCTGTGTAGTGTTTATTATAAATGTGTCAAAATATTTATGGTAATACGACGGTCGGTAGCACAGAATTTTGAATTTTTTGTAACAGGGTCAGAAAATATCCCAAGGTATACAATATGTGATTATCCATTTTATATTATAAATTTACTACAATAATTAAAACTTGGCAACAATGCACCTTCTGAACCTTCATTTGCATGTCCATTGCTGTTACAAATTCGTAGACAATACACACATGCATTGTTGTAACAAATTATAAAATTCAGTTGGCTATTGCGTTTTGTGGAAGTACGACATTGTATTATATTCCTAATTGATGATTACGCTTTGAAAGTGACTACAGTCTCGAGCAAGCTTTAGCATATATATATATATATATATATATATATATATATATACCTAAACAGTGATAATGATAAACTGAGAGTCAAAAATTTATCTGCAAAGAAAATCCAAGAGTAAAAGTGTTGTGCAATAAGTGTTCATTATTTCAAGTGGAGAATGAGTAGAAGTTTATTTATAGCAGGATTATTTATAAAGTATGCATATCATAATATAATGCATTTTTAATGCATATTGTCGCGAACCCGATCGCGATAGCTCGGCTTGTGCACACAAAGGCACTGATATGCAGCACGGAGATAAAGAGTATGCCGGAACAAATAAATATAGCGCGGAGATAAAAGACTTGCCAGCACAGATAAAGTTTCACGTCTAGAAAGTTCGTGTTTCGTCTAGTAATAGAACATTCGATTTATTGATTGTTACAGAACTGTCCCGAATTATCAATGAGATATATAAGAGATTGTGACACGCCAGCGGGCAGTAGTAAACAGTTGTAAGGACAGTTTAAACAGAACCGTAATGAGGGAGTTGTAATTGAAACTGGTGTGTTTGGAAGTTGAGTAACCTCTTTGTGGTGATCAACGACCTTGGTAGATTGTAATTGTGTGGAGAGAGAGGCCAGAGTGATCTGCATATTGAAGCCAAGAAAGGACCCGGTACATCCTTCAAACTACCGTTCCATAAGTCTCCTCTCTACCCTCTCGAAAGTCTTCGAGAGGATAGTACTCACCCGCTTGTCCCCAGTATTGGGTGACATTCAAGCCATACCTGCTTATCAATTTGGATTTCGTCCGGGGCACTCGACAGTCCAACAGCTACTGCGAGTCGTGGAGACGGCTGCCCTGGGTTTCCAGGAACAGACGTTCACGGCAACAGTGTCTTTGGACGTCGAGAAGGCCTTGTCTACAACCTGGCACACCGGACTCCTTCACAAGCTTATCCACCTGGGCCTACCAAATCAATTAATCAACATCTTACACAGCTTTCTAAAACATCGCACTTTTAAAGTCACAGCTGCGGGGCAAACATCTACTCTCAGACCCGTAAGAGGCGGAGTCCCAGAAGGCTCTGTATTATCTCCCAAACTATTTAGTGTATATATGGCAGACTTCCCAACCGAGCCGCGCGTCGAAATGGCACAATATGCTGACGACGTGCTGCTCTTCTGCAAAGAAAGACATATTCGCAGAGCCTTCAACCCAATCCAAAGACACCTCCGTCTCACACAAGAGTGGTGCAGTTGTTGGCGGATGTCCGTTAATCCGGACAAAAGCCACGCTATTCTATTCACCAAGCGCCACACCCCCGCAGACTGCCCAGATTTCCATTTCAAAGGTCGAAGGATAGAATGGGTACGCTCTATCAGATACCTGGGAGTTGAGTTAGACAAGGGTCTGACTTTCCGTCGACACATCAGGGAACTTTCGGCGAGGGTTCAGGGAGCGATTGCTTCCCTGTAACCTATGCTGGGTTCTTGATCGATGCCAGTCCGCGAGAAGCTATACCTCTTTCGAGCTCTCATAGTCCCGTTGATGCTATATGCCTGCGAGGTCTGGGGCATAGCCGCAGATTCCTGGCTGGCATATCTTCAACCCACTCAGAATAGAGGACTTGGGTCCATCTATTCAGTAGGCCGATTCTTCCCAGTAAGGTTCCTCCATGAAGCCTCGGGTCTTCCATACGCGGAAGATGAAATTAGACGCCGGGCTACAAAATTTTACGAACAGTTACCTTTGCACAGAAGTGCCCTGGTTCGGTCTCTTGGTGATTATGATCCCACCAGACGTCGTCGCTGACTATTCCGGGTCCCCCGCATGGCTTGCGGGCATCCGAGGTAACCACGGAGCAATTCCAGCAGCAGCAAAAGCTGGGCTCCCATAATCTACCAAGAGTTGTTGGTCTCAGAATTTAACATAAATCAGTTCAAAATCAAACTAAATCCTTCAACGCCAGGGTGCAAAAGGAAAGCATCCTATCCTTCTAGAGGAGTTCTACACTACCTCGTAATCAATCCACCATCCTCAAACAAAAACAGCCATCCTAAAAACCCGAAAAGAAAATCCTATCTGTGGTTAAACCCTATCCTGGGTGGGCACACAGCAACAATCTTCGGGCTGACACAGCCTGCCAGTACATGCGATGCGATGCGTTTTGAATTTCTGCAACTCGGACTTTTAATTCTACGAACCCACAAAGTCACAATATCATAATAAAAAAGTACAGTAATATTATATAGTGTGAGGTAAATGAACAATTTGTGTTAAATAGTTTATACATGTATATATATATACAGTTTTTGGAACTAAAAACATATAGGTGTGTTATCATATTTCAGACATGGCTAGTACATAACTTATATAGCTTACAACAATGGAGTTTTAAATTAAAAGATGTGCTTTGGTCTCAAAATAAAGTCATTATCATTTTTGTGGAAATATTTTACACTTTATCGCCACATAGTTGTTAGAAACACTTTGGGGTGAAAAAAAAAAGACCCCAGATATATAATATTGTGACTTTGTGGGTTCGTAGAATTAAAGTCCAATTTGCCGAAATACTAAATGTTCTTTATTTCCGTAGCAATACACTGTTCAATTCTCACGTAACATTACAGCGCCAAGGTCAAAGGCAATAACAAACAGCTCTCATTACAACACCAACACAGCTGACTCTGCTTACTCACTCTGTTTACAACTGTCCTGCTGGCGTGTCACAATCGCTTATATATCTCATTCATTATTCGAGAGAATTCTCGAGCAGATCAGAAAAAACGACTATTCTCTGTCAATCGAGATATCTCTCGAAACTTCCAAACGTGAAATCCTATCTGGCTGGCAAGTCGTTTATCTTAGCTTACTTTGTTGCCGGCTATCTGTTTACACTAGCCGCGCGATCGTAAACTGATTACGCAAGCTCTTTATTAGCGTGAAACAATAGCCGCCGTCTGTTTTCTATTTGTGCCGAAACTTTTATGCCTGTTGCCGCGACAAATGTTTTCCAGAGTTGATACCATGTGAGGGTTAGAAGGTACGAGCGCGGGCACTTGTGTGTGCGTGCGTGTGCGCGTGTGTGTGTGTTTTAACAGTAAAACTCAAAAACAAAAGTCTGATGAATATCTACTATCTTGTTATTTAAATTCAGTATCTTCGAAAACAGGAAGATTTCAAGGAAAGTCCCCGAAAACTGTTTTATATCCAACATTTTAAAAAGAATTTGATTTTGTCAGAAATGGTTAAAGTATTAAAATATTTCCATGTCAAATGAAATCTGTATCCAAAATTTTCTGAAAAAAAGTATCTTAAATTTTCTTAACTCTAAATGAATGTTCCATAAACCATCAGATATGGATATTGTTATCACACAAAAGAAACAGACCTCATTAAAGCACAATTTATATGAAATATTTGTTTGTGTAGTTAATAATTTCCTATATATTATTTGTTATTGGTCTGAATTTTCAAATAGATACTTGTGTATACATCTTTTTTAAGTGAGGAGTGGCTAGCAATTTTTCCTTCTAGTCATAACAGGAGCACACATTTGAATATGCTCTAAAACTTTATAATATGAATTTTAAAATAGTACGTTATTTCACCATTCTCACATTTATTAATAATGAAGTAATGAAATAGTAAATTCTTAATCATACACAATAATTAATTAATATTTATTGGTCTCTCTTTCATCTACTTTAGTGTTAGGCGTGTTTATTGCAGTAAACAGTTGAATGTTTTCCCACCATTTTCTGGAAGAAACGATTTTATTCGGTCACTTAAAATATATTTATCCTAGATATGGCTGTAATAGACACCCTTGCTATGGAGAATCGACATAAGAAAGTTTGCACCTCAAATCATGTTGTTGTTTTCAAATGTTAGGCTTTGGCAATGAAGCCATTAGCTCTCTTGCTCTCCAATACTTCTGTGTAGTGGGTCCGGCAGGTAGGGCTTCACAGGTTAAAAGATGTTCTTCAGTCATTTCCTCTTCTTTGTTGTCAAATGCTAGGCTTTGACAATGAAGCCATTAGCTCTCTTGCTCTCCAATATTGCTGTGTAGTGGGTCCGGCAGGTAGGACTTCACAGGTTAGAAGATGTTCTTCAGTCATTTCCTCTTCTTTGTTGTCAAATCCTAGGCTTTGGCAATGAAGCCATTAGCTCTCTTGCTCTCCAATATTTCTGTGTAGTGGGTCCGGCAGGTAGGGCTTCACGGGTTAAAAGATGTTCTTCAGTCATTTCCTCTTCTTTGTTGTCAAATGCTAGGCTTTGGCAATGAAGCCATTAGCTCTCTTGCTCTCCAGTATTTCTGTGTAGTGGGTCCGGCAGGTAGGGCTTCACGGGTTAAAAGATGTTCTTCAGTCATTTCCTCTTCTTTGTTGTCAAATGCTACGCTTTGGCAATGAAGCCATTAGCTCTCTTGCTCTCCAGTATTTCTGTGTAGTGGGTCCGGCAGGTAGGGCTTCACAGGTTAAAAGATGTTCTTCAGTCATTTCCTCTTCTTTGTTGTGAAATGCTAGGCTTTGGCAATGAAGCCATTAGCTCTCTTGCTCTCCAATATTTCTGTTTAGTGAGTCCGGCAGGTAGGACTTCACAGGTTAAAAGATGTTCTTTAGTCATTTCCTCTTCTTTGTTGCACAGAGGACAATTTGGACTTGTATAAATTCCTATTCTGTGTAAGTGTTTGGCCAAATAATCATGTTCCGTAAGTAACCTAAAATTTGCTACTGCAGCTTTACGTGGGATTTCTGGAATAAGTTCTGGAGTTTTAATCAAAATGTTCCATTTTTTATCTTTGGCTTTGTTAGATATTGATTGGTTTTGTTTGTTTTTATATTTGCTTTTGATTAATCTTTTTATGGATGTAAAGGGTAAGTTTTTACTTTTGTTTTGAATTAAAGTTGCACCTTTTTGGCAAGAAAATCAGCTGATTCATTTCCAGGAATTCCACAATGTGCAGGTATCAACTGTAATATAATTCTTTTCTGTAGTTTTTGAAGTTGTTGGATCATTTTGTGACATTCTTTAACTTAGATTGACCTTATTTTATATGAACTTATTGCACATAATGCTGCTTTAGAATCAGAAAGTATGACAGCATTTTTGAATTTATCTATTCTGTATAGAAGGTGTTGGAGTGAAATATGAATAGCCGTTACTTCTGCATCAAAATTTGTTGTGTGGTATCCTGCTGGTTGATAGAATGAGAACAGTGCACACTTAATTCCTGCTCCTGAGTTGTTGTCCAAGTTAGATCCATCTGTGTAGATGTGTAACCATTCTTCAGGTGGGTATCTATTGTTCACAGTTTCTAATGCTAGTGCTTTTAGTACAAGTTTGGAAGTTTCATATTTTGTAACTGTTTGTTCTAAATCTAATTGAATATTAATTGGTTCAAAAGTCAGTGGGTTTTCTTTGATTAAAATGTTTTCTTTAGAATTACGAAGATTCAGATCAAAGTTATAGTTATTAGGGTAACGAGTGGTATAAAGTAAACAAAATTCACTCGTTACTCCGGTAACGGCTGGGATAAAGTAAATAAATAAATGGTTGATAACTACAATTGTTCTATAACCTTTTAACGGCAACATCAAACATTTTTATTCTTTAACTTTGTGAAAGTGAACTTGTCATTACCATAGAAGTTAATAACCTCCAAATGGATTAGAAGCAATAACTCTACCAGTATTTATATCATTGCAAATAGCAAAATGGTTTTATTCCTTATTTAATATTCTGAAATTAAAATATTCTGAAACTACAAAAATAAAACTTCATGCTTTATCACACTTGCACAATACTATACTTCCATCCAATGTACTCTTAGTAGGATTTCTATCAGTCCATAATTCTTCCATCAAACCAAATAATATTTACTGCTCCTCTCCTTCTGCATTGTCGTATTCTCTTTCCTACTGCTCACACTTCAGAAATTACGATTAGCAGCGCATTAGTACAAGTTTGGAGATACGATTTAATATTTAATACAATAATTTCTCAAAAGAACAGCGATTTATAAAACATGGAGTTTGCAGAGAGTACACAAAATACATACTAAGAGAAAAATGATATGATAAATGATGATGATGATGATGATGATGATGATGATGATGATGATGATGATGATGATGATGATGATGATGATGATGATGATTGGTTACGTAGACTCACACGACCAATGTCTTTTACTTTTTCTTTTTTCCTTCTTTCTTGGCTTCCGGTGTGTGCTTAAAATCTTGCCGACGTTTTGCCATAAACTGTGTTAGTCACTGGGCGACTGCAAATGTTTCAAATGGTCACTGCTTTTATATTCTGGTTTGCCTCTCTGTCCTCACCCACATACAATCCTATTGGCTTTCTCCTCCAATGGGAGGTTGTCGTGCTAATAGGGTCTTCCATATCTTGCTGAGTGGTTTGCCCATATCACAGTTCATGTTGCTCCTTTCCTTAAATATTTCTGTTTTCTCTGATCCTTCTTTGAGAAAAATTGTCAGAAATATGAGGTACGTCCAGAAAGTAAGTTCTGTTTGGTAATAAAATTAAATTGTGTACAGATACAGAAAAATTATTTATTGCATAAAATTCTACAACTCTTAAACTACTTTTCCACATAACTGCTGAAATTTTGCAGGCATTTGTCATAGCGAGGCACAAGTTTTTGTATACCTTCTTCATAGAAGTTTGCCGCCTGTGTCTTCAACCAGTTGGAAACATTTTCTTTCAGCTCTTCGTCATTGTTGAAGTGTTGACCGTCAAGAAAAGATTTGAGATGCAAAAACAGATGAAAGTTGCTAGGAGCGAAGTTAGGGCTGTGCGGGGTGTGGTCAAACACGTCCCAGCCAAATCCCTGTAGGATGCTTTTCATCGCATTTGCAGTGTGTGGTCGTGCGTTGTCGTGAAAAAAACACAACACCTTTTGACAGCCAATAAATCTCAACTGGTTTAACTTTCCCAGCTTTCAGATAACGAATCACAGATCTGATTTCACAAGCGGCGGGATTTTCAATCAACACCGACACTGTAAACAAGCACAACAAAGCGTACGTGGCTGACAGCGATCTCACAATGACGCACATTTCTTCTCCATGATACAGAGCGTCTACCGCGCATGTGCGGAACTACGATTGCAGCGCTGCAGCGGAGATAAATTGAAACAGAACTTACTTTCTGGACGCCCCTTGTATTATCGTTGCGGCAGATGGCTTAGTTTGCAATATTAATACAAACCATATGATGCAATGGCCGAACCGAACTTTAGATTTACCGCATGTTTGTTGAACGCTATTTAGTTTAAATTGTTGAGTGGCCTCAAGAAGCGCTCATTGTTCATAGCTATATTCTCATTTTCGGGGACCTTTTATGGATTTAGAAACATAATACCCAAGTCCTACACAGAGCAATAAAAGAGAAATTTTCTCTATTCTCCTCTTCTTAAAGTGCCGAGTGAAATATCTGTATGAATCTTTGCTGAAAAAGTAAATCACATGCGCAAATTAGTTAAATATGCACTAAACCCTTAAATATGCATTTAAATGCTCTATAAAGCTTCCGTAATAACCCCTTACAATGTGGAATATATTTATTAATTACATGCATTAATTATGTTAATGCCCGATTTCACATACAGATGTTAAGACTTAACACGAGTTTCGCAATAATTATAACAAAAATTGCATTTCACAAACAGGGGTTACCTTAACACTCGTATTAAATTTCTTGTTAAACTAACACGCCAAATTTATGTTCTTAAGTCCTTAACGAATGTAAATAGTCAAGATGGCGGTCGTGCACGCAGCTGTTGTTGCCGATTTGCTGTATTTAAGATAATCTAAATGACATTCGTAATAAGTACGGCCTATGAGGAGAAATGATTTTGGGATGCTATCAGAAGAAATGTTTCTACAGAGGTATAGACTGTCGAAACAAGTTGCTATGAAGGTTACTGCGGAAGTACAAGAGAGTTTAGAACATGCATCGAAAGGAATATGCCGATCTCACCTTTGCTTCATGTATTAATAACTTTGCGATTTTATAATTCACTGAATTATGTGGATAATATATTGTTCACCTCCCGTCTTGAAACGTTCAAGTCACTCGTCACTTGTCCTTCTTCGCTCCTCGTTTCAAATTTACGTAATACTGACGAATTTGCTTCGTACTTCTAGTTGTGACATTTGCATTCGAATTAAACTCATTTCCAATATTTCCTACCTCATATCTTTCTATTTCACCTTTACCGCATCCGCCCTCTCATTTTCCACAATATCCTTATATTTAGTTACTAATTCTATTAATTTTTTTTTTTCTCTATTGATGAGGAATTTGTCCCACAGCTTTTCTTCTGATTTTGTTTACCCGCCATTTTTCCCACTGTGGGTGGACGAAAATAAAAACAAAAACGCATCGCAGTACGTTCAGAAAATAATAAAATTCCTCCACAGCCTTCTGTATCTGTAATATTTACAAGTCTCTCGCCGTTAACTCATGCTTGCTAACATTTTCAGAAAACGAAATGCAAAAATCTAATCCATTTGGAGGTTATTAACTTCTCTGACAATGTACAACAAGTTCATTTTCTCGAAGAAGGGACCCTGGGACTGAAATTAACAAAATTCCACTCCTGGATAAAATACGTCTCGATTCACTACTACCATATATAAGTACATAGCATCCAGTTCTGAGCTATGTTTAGAGTTTCAGGTCTCTAGCTCATCGCGAAGTTACTTTATAAGCGTTTAAAAATTATTTTCGGACAATTTTTAAAATGTGTTTCAGGAGGATTTTGGCACTGCTCACTCTGGCAACAATGGTGTTAGCAGAGGAGGACAGAGATGGACGATTCTATTGGCACTCCACCTCCACGCATCTAGAGACCGTCGTCGAGAGATACATGGTCAACAAACTGGAGCCTTCATCTTGTGTGGTTGTTCCAACTGAACTGCCATACTGCCTTGCTGACGTGCCATACATTACTCCCACTGCCACATTGAAGTGAGTTCTAATACCATACAAATATCTAATTCTGGTAACGAGAATACCTTACGAGGACGCTTCAATAAATACCCATGTTTCCAACTAGATGGTATTGTTAAGGCAACTTGATTGTGCACAGTATGCACAAGATAAGTTGAGCGCTGGATTTACGGTGTGGTGCGGGCAGAGGGGAAGAAGCGAGAGCTAACGCTCTTTTGTGTCTGCAGCGTGGTCAATCTTGAAAAACACAGTTCAACAAAATAACGTGTAAGACAAGCGAAGATATCACAAGTAACGTTTCATCCTCTGAAAACATTCCTTAGTTTTGCCCACACCAGTTCAATTGCATTCAGGTCACAGTTATACGGAGGTAGACGAATAATAATGTGTCCCCTTTCGAGAGCCATAACATCCACAAATGTTCATACAGATATAAATCATTTTCAGGTAAATGCTGATGTACTCGTAACAAGGCTAAACTGGCAATTCGAGCGCACCAAACGAGCCTTTATGAAGGAAGCTTTAACTACAAAGTGATAATGTTATATAATAAACTTCCAAATTCATTTAAACAAGCTGCATCATTATAACACTTTAAGAATAAGGTTTAGATATTTTTCATGCAGTGGTTTTATACGGTTAATGAATTTTTAGAACTACTCGTATAACCATGTAAATGAGCACTGGGAGCATAGTTCATTCACAAACCTGTAATATTTATATTATGACATTTCTTGTAGTAAACTAGTCTATGCAAATACCACATGAAACAATAGAAAAGCTGCTTACTGTGTATATTGTATGTAATCAATTTGACTTTATGTATATACTGTATTTATACATTTTGACGTGTCTCATAACATGTATATGTTGCCAAGGACGAACTAAAATTCCAATTCCAACATACGATTGTTGTAAACTGGTTAGCTAATTAACCTTTAAATTGATTAAAACGAAATATGTCAGAGATGATAAAGCTTAGCGTATTAGCCACTAGATGTCGGTGTATAGCGCCTTTCAAATTTCAAAGTTGTCATTTATGTTTACAGAGATAAACGAAACTTGGAGCCCGATCACTCTTCTTATCGCGCGCATATAGCACTGTCACTTGTTACACGTCGCCCAAACAAATGAGGTACGATTCGAGTAAGTCTGTATTTGCCAGATACTTCTATTATTCGTTCAAAGTGTTTTTACTAATTAGTGAAGTGCAGTATCATTCAGTGATGAGCTGTTTAATTTTGGATGCGAAAACTTGTGAGTAAATAAAGCGAAATTGGGAACAGTTCATTGCAAGTGTTAGATATTAGCTGAACGACTGTAAGCGTGGTGGAGAACCGATTTTCATGTACCCCAGACATCTGGCAGATGTGGTTACCAAGGAAGTCACTGAAAAAGTATAAGATATGACTCCTGCTAACTGTCGAACGAAAGTTTGAAAGTGGCAGAGGTTACATGTATATCAACGGCAACGGCAATTCATATTTTGCATGACAAGTGGAAGATGAAAACGTTATCGGTCCGATGAGTGCTTGAATTGCTTACATTGGACAACAACGGCCTCACATGATCCAGCAAGTGGAGAACGTTGTTTTGGAGGATCCCAATTGAGCATTTTCAGATCTTCATGTAGGATTGTGTACACAGATCTCACGGAAATGCCAATTTTGGAGGTGATGACTGCAACTGTCTTGGTTGTTTTTTGTCACACGATGTTCTGTCTTCATTGAACTGTCGCACCCAGGAACGTACATTAGACACATCCATGGTACCATCAGCACATGCCTCACTTAGCTGTCTTGGTTTGTTGTCACACGATGTTCTGTCTTCATTGAACTGTCGCACCCAGGAACGTACATTATACACATCCATGGTACCATCAGCACATGCCTCACTTAGCTGTCTTGGTTTGTTGTCACACGATGTTCTGTCTTCATTGAACTGTCGCACCCAGGAACGTACATTAGACACACCCATGGTACCATCATCACATGCCTCACTTAACTGTCTTGGTTTGTTGCCACACGATGTTCTGTCTTCATTGAACTGTCACACCCAGGAACGTACATTAGACACACCCATGGTACCATCATCACATGCCTCACTTAACTGTCTTGGTTTGTTGCCACACGATGTTCTGTCTTCATTGAACTGTCGCACCCAGGAACGTACATTAGACACATCCATGGTACCATCATCACATGCCTCACTTAACTGTCTTGGTTTGTTGTCACACGATGTTCTGTCTTCATTGAACTGTCGCACCCAGGAACGTACATTAGACACACCCATGGTACCATCATCACATGCCTCACTTAACTGTCTTGGTTTGTTGCCACACGATGTTCTGTCTTCATTGAACTGTCGCACCCAGGAACGTACATTAGACACATCCATGGTACCATCATCACATGCCTCACTTAACTGTCTTGGTTTGTTGTCACACGATGTTCTGTCTTCATTGAACTGTCGCACCCAGGAACGTACATTAGACACATCCATGGTACCATCACCACATGCCTCACTTAACTGTCTTGGTTTGTTGTCACACGATGTTCTGTCTTCATTGAACTGTCGCACCCAGGAACGTACATTAGACACATCCATGGTACCATCAGCACATGCCTCACTTAGCTGTCTTGGTTTGTTGTCACACGATGTTCTGTCTTCATTGAACTGTCGCACCCAGGAACGTACATTAGACACATCCATGGTACCATCATCACATGCCTCACTAGCTGTCTTGGTTTGTTGTCACACGATGTTCTGTCTTCATTGAACTGTCGCACCCAGGAACGTACATTAGACACATCCATGGTACCATCAGCACATGCCTCACTTAGCTGTCTTGGTTTGTTGTCACACGATGTTCTGTCTTCATTGAACTGTCGCACCCAGGAACGTACATTAGACACATCCATGGTACCATCATCACATGCCTCACTTAGCTGTCTTGGTTTGTTGTCACACGATGTTCTGTCTTCATTGAACTGTCACACCCAGGAACGTACATTAGACACACCCATGGTACCATCATCACATGCCTCACTTAACTGTCTTGGTTTGTTGCCACACGATGTTCTGTCTTCATTGAACTGTCGCACCCAGGAACGTACATTAGACACATCCATGGTAACATCATCACATGCCTCACTTAACTGTCTTGGTTTGTTGTCACACGATGTTCTGTCTTCATTGAACTGTCGCACCCAGGAACGTACATTAGACACATCCATGGTACCATCACCACATGCCTCACTTAGCTGTCTTGGTTTGTTGTCACACGATGTTCTGTGTTCATTGAACTGTCACACCCAGGAACGTACATTAGACACACCCATTGTACCATCATCACATGCCTCACTTAACTGTCTTGGTTTGTTGCCACACGATGTTCTGTCTTCATTGAACTGTCGCACCCAGGAACGTACATTAGACACATCCATGGTACCATCACCACATGCCTCACTTAACTGTCTTGGTTTGTTGTCACACGATGTTCTGTCTTCATTGAACTGTCGCACCCAGGAACGTACATTAGACACATCCATGGTACCATCAGCACATGCCTCACTTAGCTGTCTTGGTTTGTTGTCACACGATGTTCTGTCTTCATTGAACTGTCGCACCCAGGAACGTACATTAGACACATCCATGGTACCATCATCACATGCCTCACTTAGCTGTCTTGGTTTGTTGTCACACGATGTTCTGTCTTCATTGAACTGTCACACCCAGGAACGTACATTAGACACACCCATGGTACCATCATCACATGCCTCACTTAACTGTCTTGGTTTGTTGCCACACGATGTTCTGTCTTCATTGAACTGTCGCACCCAGGAACGTACATTAGACACATCCATGGTACCATCATCACAAGCCTCACTTAACTGTCTTGGTTTGTTGTCACACGATGTTCTGTCTTCATTGAACTGTCGCACCCAGGAACGTACATTAGACACATCCATGGTACCATCACCACATGCCTCACTTAACTGTCTTGGTTTGTTGTCACACGATGTTCTGTCTTCATTGAACTGTCACACCCAGGAACGTACATTAGACACATCCATGGTACCATCACCACATGTCTCACTCAACTGTCTTGGTTTGTTGTCACACGATGTTCTGTCTTCATTGAACTGTCACACCCAGGAACGTACACTAGACACATCCATGATACCATCACCACATGTCTCACTCAACTGGCGATGAATTTCAATAGGTGGCACACCACGAAAATGTAGAAAACGAATGATTACACGCAGTTCTTGCAACGAAAACGCCGCTATTTTATGTATCAAAAACAGTCCTTACTCTCGTCGCTGCCACTAGAGTTTTGTGCACTGTACAGTGCTGCCATCTCTGTCATGCATTCACAAGGAGTCCAACGGTGTTTAAAAAAAAACAAGAAGTTTCTATCTAGTCCCCGTCCTGAAAAAAGGAGGTGTTATAGCTTAAAGGCACCTCGTAGAACTTTTATCTTACGTCCCTTAATTGCGTGATCATATCGCGACAGATTTGATGACAGATACCTTATTTAGTTCAGTGTGTTATGGACATTGGTCTTCTGGGTCTCATCCTTGTAGCATAACGTATGTACTTCGTCACCTATTCGCAGAGGCTTTTGTACGCGGGGGACAGATGACAACACATGTTCACAGAGACCTTAGTGCTAGACAACCGTTTTTATACATGATGTAACTTGTTCTGTTTTGTTTGCACACAGGTCAGCTAGCACAACAACCTCTGGGACTCCTAAACTAGAGGGCTCTGAGAAGAGTGAAGGATGGGGCAACAAATTTGTGGGCTACATACTCCCTACGAAGCAGATCGTCACCAGCAAAATAACCAAATCTGAGACCTCAACAGTAACTCTTCTTGACAACAATCACGTGGTTACTTTCTCTGTAGTAGGCTGTCGGCCAACACAACTTCCTTGCAATCTCACACCGTGTGCATAAAGTCCCACGACATATCGTAAACAACTTCTGAGGCAACAATAAACCAAGCTATGTATACACATATTCATTTTAAAATAAAAGTCAATAAAGGTTCTTCATTTGCAGTGTGTTGTTTGATTTCAGTATTCGTTCTGTGGCGTGTGGTATGGAAGCAATAACATTGATTTGGCTCTACTTTTACAACCTGCAACACATTCTACACCATAAACGTCTTTATTAAAATGGCGGACAAATGTTTCATTTCTTTCTACAACTTTTCTAATGCTGGAGTTTACCTACTCTGGATCGTCTGGCCCGCTACGATGGTGCTCTTCGGGACGACTAGCCTTGAGGAGGAAGCAGTGTTACCGGACATTGTTTTGCTGCCGCGGGCCCGTGTGTAGGCGAACGCCAAGAGAGAGAGAGAGAGAGAGAGAGAGAGAGAGAGAGAGAGAGAGAGAGAGAGAGAGAGAGAGAGAGAGAGAGAGAGAGAGAGAGAGAGAGAGAGAGAGAGATGCAGGAACGAAAGAGATACATAGTGGTGCGCGCTGGACGCTTGCCGAGAGAGAGAGAGGGAGAAAGAGACAGAGAGATGTCTGGATAGTTCCCTCTGCTTCTCTTGCCATCGTGAAACACCGTGAAGCTTCGGCAACTGTCGAGAAACTATGGCTCGGGTATAAAAGCGCCGCGGGTCCAAGCCTCTCTTTCGACCCGAAGGTACCTTGGTAACCTCAAAATTAACTTCCAATCAAAAACCTACATCACCTTCATCCTACATCTTTCATTTATAATCCTACCTGCGGTAAAACCCTTAATGGGTGGGCACGCAGCAAAAACCTTCTGGCTGTATACAGCCAGCCAGCACGAGCGAGCGAGCGAGCGAGCGAGTTGAGCTCATCCTTCCAGCTACCGATCCATTAACCTCCTTTCCACCCTCTCGAAAGTCCTTGAGAGGTTCATTCTCACCCGCTTTTCCTCAATTTTGGGAGACATTCAAGCCATTCCCGACCATCAGTTTGGTTTTCGTCCTGGGCTCTCAATAGTCCAGCAGTTGCTGCGTGTGGTGGAGACCGCTGCCCTGGGTTTCCAGGAAGGCGCCTTCACGGCTGCAGTTTCGTTGGACGTCGAGAAGGCCTTCTCTACGACATGGCCTGCTGGACTCCTATACAAACTGATCCACCTGGGGCTCCCAACACAAATGATCAACATCCTACACAGCTTCAAAGTCACAGTCGCGGGAAAAACATCAACACTTAGAACAGTGAGAGGCGGAGTCCCCAAAGGCTCTGTACTATCTCCCACCCTATTCAACGTCTTTATGGCAGACTTCCCAACAGAGCCACGAGTCGAAATGGCACAATACGCTGACGACGTGCTTCTGTTCTGCAAAGACAAACACATCCTCAGAGCCTTCAACCCCTTACAAAGACATCTCCGTCTAACACAACAGTGGTGTCGACGTTGGCGGATGTCCGTTAATCCGGACAAAAGCCACGCCATACTTTTCACAAAGTGCCACACCCCCGCAGACTGCCCCAACTTCAGCTACCGAAGTCGAAGGATAGAGTGGACTAACTCCGTCCAGTACCTAGGAGTCAATTTGGACAGGGGTCTAACTTTTCGCCAGCATCACAGGGACCTATCGGCGAAGGTGCAGGGAGAAACTGCTTCCCTGTACCCAATGCTGGGGTCGACCTCGATGCCGGTTGGTCTGAAGTTATACCTCTTCCGAGCGCTGGTAATTCTGGTGATACTATATGCCTGTGAGATCTGGGGCATGGCCGCAGATAGCTGGTTGGCATGGCTTCAACGTGCACAGAATAGAGGACTACGGTCTATATATTGAGTGGGTCGTTATTTTCCTACCAGGTTGCTTTATGTAGCCTCGGGTCTTCCATACGTGGAGGATGAAATTAGGCGTCGGGCATCAAAATTATAGGCCACTTTACCTACACGTAGAAGCGCTCTTGTCAGATCACTGGGAGATTATGACCCCACTAGACGCCGTTCTAGACTACACCGGTTACCCCGCATGGCTTGCGGGCACCTGAGATAACCTAGGAGCTAATCCTAACAGCAGCTAAGGCTGAGCTTCACATAATTCTTCTAAGCTGTTTGGCATCAAAATCTTTCCCAATAAATAACAAAATTCAAAATAAAAACACCAGGATTCAAAGTACTGCATCCTGCCCTTCAACCCGAAGGTACATAAATTTGTAGCCTCAAAATTAACTCCAACCTCAAAACCTACAACACATCCTACAAAATCCCAACTGTATAACCTTACCTGCGGTAAAACCCTTAACGGGTGGGCACGCAGCAAAAGCCTTCTGGCTATATACAGCCAGCCAGCACCTCGGTCCGGTCCGGTCCGAGTTGAGCCGCGAGTTGAAGTATACCGCAAGTGAATTCTTTCGATTGTTTGCATGTGGTGAAGCAACCAGAACTGCGTTTGTGTATGCCACATCAGTTTAAGAGCCTGTAAGGGGTATACAAAGTTTGTTTTACTGAAAAAAGAGCAATTTAAATTTCTGTTTGCCTTTATGGATTGTGCATGTACATACCTTCTCATTGTGTGAGCCTTGACATACTAGGTACATTCCTGGCTAAATGCCATTTTCATATTTTGTTTTATTTCGGACATATTTGAGGTCGCAGAGTTAAGGGCGACATCTGTACCTACTTATTCATCCTAATATATCAAACTTTCTATTATTTCATAAAAATAGTTTTGAGCAAATAATATAAACTTCCCCGTTAATATAGTGTGGAGTGCAAACGATATTTTCCTATTGAAATTTAACGTTACTTCTTCGAAAAAATGGTTAATTTGGATGTCAACTGTGATATTTATTCACTTTATGTTATCACGCGCGTGCGTGAACATTTTGTTTTTCCAAAAATTATTTTCATTTGTTCAGGAGACTTCATTATCTGGTGCAATCTTCTTTATAGAATGTTTGAACGGAAAACAAATACTTCTAGAAACTAGTAGTCGTAAAGAAATAATTAACTTCTGTGTGAACAGCTCAAAGAATAACTATTAAACTATATGATAAAGTATGGAAAGGTCTTACGATTATAATTTACGGTTTATTGTTTTGAATTTTTCAATCTTATTCTACATTTCCAACTTTAGTCTATGTACAGATGATGTGGAAAAATGTTATTAATTGACTATAGTGGTTAAGGATGAAAGATGAGACATAAAAATATGAATGAATGATTTTATTAAACTTCATTATAAATAGATAAAAATTCTTATATATTTGCAATTTAATAATATTTATCTTATATATGCCCCTACATATCTCTAATTACCTATCAAATTACAAGTCTTTATTGAGTTGCTGAACTTCCTTGGGCCCATAGACTCTAACACCATGGTTTTTGAGCTGGAGCCTATTTACCAAGTTTGGTCCTAAATCTACATCATCATGATTATCCTTATTACTAATTTTTCTTAGCCATTTATTTCTCACTAAACCTAAGTACTTTTCCCATTTCCAATACATTATTTCTTGATTTAACATTCAATAACTATTTAACTAAAATTTCACTAGGTAACAGTCAAAATTTTGTGTGTACTTTTCCTCTCCAATTATTTGTTTCCTCACATTCTATCAATAAATGACAAAAATGATCTATTTTCGTATTATACAGTATACCTTGTTCTTCTCTCTTCCCTAAGCCGTTTAACCTCCTGTTCTGGTGCATGTAAAGCCTTCTAATGTCATTTTGTCACAGATATCAACATATTTTTCACTTTCCCAATTCATTTTCATCTCTCTATAAGTACATAGAGAGATTTTGGAATTTAAACTACCCATTATATCTTGGACATAAAAGTGATGAAGTTATTGTAACTTGCCTTTGGATATATTTCAAAATAAATCAAAGAACGTTTTGTGTTTTACTGGTAAATTATGTACATATCTGCTTTGATAGACGAGTAGAAGCCTTATAAATAGAGAAGAAAGCGTGATAAATTAAGAACATTAGAAAAGTTAAGTAAACGACCATTCACAATAAAATTGAAGGACTGGTATATTGACCTAAAGCTTAAGCATAAACTTATATGTTATTTGTCGTTTAAAATAACAAACGGAGACAAGTGCAACCAATCAAGGAGAAGATGAAATAGCTGAACTCACAGCTGAACTGATATGGCACACTACGAAGTGACCACTGATATTATGCATGACAAAGGAGGTTATGTATATGCATGAAAATGGACAAAAAATCATAAAAAATTCTCTTTTATAATTGCAACTTGTTTTGCTGCGATTTATACACGTACCCTAGAGATTTATTGGTCGTGGATATCCCACAGAATGGAATTAGAGAGTCAGTATATAAGCACGAAATATCTGATGAGACGCATTCAATTAGGATGAAAATCACTTTCTGATTTGTCAGTTTCTTAGGTTTGAAGTAGAATTAACATTAAAAGCTTCGTTAAATATGTTTACGTGATTACTTGTGAACGGTTTCATTAAGAGGAATGTTTTCTTCTCAAAACTTTCGCTAACCTCAAAACTTGCTTAAGGGTATGTATGACTGAAATTTCATGAAAATCGTGAAAATAACGACTTTTTTTATTTTAATTCTATAAAATAATTTAGACATTCCCGAATGTGAAAAATGCATAATTTGCCTCCGGGCGCCATTTTTAAATGCTTATTTAAATGTCGGTGGCCTTTAAACTCTGTCAGAGTCAGGCCCTCTTTTGCCTACATCCACATTCTTTGTCTGTTTTCCGTTCTTAAATTTTCAATTCAAGAAAAGAAAAATAAGGCTTTCAGACAAAATAGTTCCTAAAATTTTGCCAATATATCAGAGGCGATCTTCTACAACATCACTAGAGAGGTGCAAAACAGGAAAAACACAGAATGCCAATGAATCTTTGCATCATGTCATATGGAATAAGTGCCCAAAGGAAGTTTTCATATCAAAACAAAAATTGGATCTTGCTGTTATTAAAATCATCAGTGAGTTTAGCATGGGTAGTCTTAAGACATTGGAGCTGCAGCAAAATATCAGAGGTGAAAGTGTAGTAGACTCAGCAAGGAAAACTTCAGTGCAGCGAGATCAGACTCGTATCCTGCAAAGCAAGAAGCTAAGTTGTGCAGAAGAAAAGCAACATCTAAAGAAGAAAAAGGTGGAAAAATCAGCAACAGAGGGGAGGAAAAAGAAATATGAGGGCCCAACCTATCAGCCTGGTGGATTTTAATGTGAGTTATGCAATCAAATCTTTAATCGCTGTTTTCTCAATGTTCATATTTTCAGCATTTTTCTTCCTGTAAAATGCTCCTTGCGATGCAGTTTTTGTACTACATTCATGAAATTTCCTACACAGGTTCAGAATATCATGAGGAATGGAAATTGCCCTAGGTTTTATTGTGAAATGTATATAAGCATATATTTTTAATTTTCAAACGCAAAACTTACAGTTTTTTAGACAAAAAAAAGAATATTTGTAAATTAAAAAATTTTTGTGACCTAAACTAAAGGAGACACAGAAAAACCCAGAGAAATTTCAAAAAGTATGTGCATTATGAATATAGGGTTAAAATATTAGACCAAAATTCAAAATATTTTGTCGCAAGGGACTTTTTTAGTGACGTAACAAAAAACATACAAAATTTATCATAATTTCTAAACTGCTGGAGAAAAATGGTTTAAATTTGGGTTGTAACATGTTTACATTATACTACATCTATGGTGTAAATTTGAAAAAGCTAGCATTATTAGTTCAGAATTTGAAAATTTCAGTCATACATACCCTTAAAAAGCACAGAATAAAACAAACGAATGCCTTCCACAGGTTCGCCAACGTAAACCAAGTCAACGAACATAGAATATTGAATTATTTATCCTGCGTATTCAAATCAATCTCAAAATGTACTGAATTTAACATAGAAACGCGGTTCGTATTCAATATAGAACTGGACTTATATCGATTCTCCATGAAAATGTAGTAATAATATTATCGCTTTTGAGCTTACTTTATGCTTACGCTTAATTTTCATTGTGCATGAGGGAAATGTGAAGTAGACGTAACCAGGACATGCTACTAGGACCCGAAGTGACACACCAGATCGAGGTATGTAAATAGTAACTGCCATTATTCCAAATGTAGACACGATCTAACTTGGAGATAGCAATAGGTCTAACGGTCATAAGTAGAACACCTATATTGCGGTCAAAACTTACGGATTCCACTCTCCTAAATACATTTGGAACTAGATGCAGACAAGAAGTCATAAAAAACCATTTTATTGCCTACTTTGACATGTGAAATTTTAAAAAATATTCCTTCAACACAGCTATGCATTTTGTACTTGGCTATGAAACTTAAGAGGAAATTTAAATTCCCATGTCGAGAATTTTAAATCTATTTATTTATTCTACCTCGGAAAGTAATCAATATACCTAATCACATTGAAATTTTATACATACGTTCTATATGGAAACTTCCTGTGTTTATTTTATATGTCGCCTCTAAGATTATTTATTAAAGAAGATCTTTACTCCTCGCGGTTATACTATCTTTTGTTTAAAATTTATTAGCATTTATTTTGATTGAAACGTAAGACACATTTTGTGTTCCTTTTTGCTTGAAGTTCAACGTTATTTGATCTAAGTTATTTCTACAATGAATGAAATGGGTGGAACAATGCTCAAATAAGGTCGAAACTCAAGAGTTCGTCTTCTCGAAGAATGGAAAATCCCCCAAAATGTGGATAATTCACACTAATCGAGATTCAAATGCGAGACTTCTTGATCAGCTATTTTATTAACATCAACTCAGATCCAAACCGCACTTAAAGGTTCGTTGCAAAGGTTCTTTGCACAAAATGAAACTGAAAAGCTGGGTCCAGTTGTTAAATATCCCAGACAATGAGCAAGACAACACATGTGTGTAATTGATAAAGTAAGATACCCGTAAACATTGTGTATCAAAGTAACAGCTGTTTTCAATCACACCATGTGAAACCTTTAACTGTAAGTGTAGACATCCAGACTGAACTGATAAATTGTTCGTCAGTCCAACAAAAGATCCTTTGTTAAGTGATGATATACGCAGTTACGAAACTACAATGCAAGCCCGCTCTATTCATTCCAGTGATGCAATATAGAGGTCACCTGATAGACAAGGACTTTTTACGACGTTACCATCGTCATGTCACGTGCAAATACCGCATCTGCAGAAGGGGAGTAGAAAAAAGCTTTAGGGCTCATAACTACCAATAGGTAGGCACTTCAGGAATCACATTAAAAAAAGAATGTCATTGTGTTTTGTTATAGAAGCTAAAATAACGTAATTAAAAACAAACCATAATCACTTATTACACAATCCAAATAAAAACTAGAATTTAACCTTTCAACATTGAATATAAATGCCCGCCTCTGTGGTGTGTGGTAGCGTGCCTGTCTCACGTTCAAAAGCTCTCGAGTCCGAAACTCGAGCTGGATAAGTTAATCCGTGGTTTTCCCTTATCCTGAATGATGAACGTCTGGTAACCCTAAGAGCTATGTACCCTGTACTCATTTGAACATCATTTCATTCATCGTCCGACATGACTTAACGTTGGAGGTTTTCTCTTATCCTGAAAGATGAATGTCTGGTAACTCTAAGCTCTATGTACCCTGTACTCATTTGAACCTCATTTCATTCATCGTCCGACATGACTTAACGTTGGAGGTTTTCTCTTATCCTGAAAGATGAATGTCTGGTAACTCTAAGCTCTATGTACCCTGTACTCATTTGAACATCATTTCATTCATCGTCTGATATGACTTAACTTAGGAGGTTTTCCCTTATCATGAAAGATGAATGTCTGGTAACTCTAAGCTCTATGTACCCTGTACTCATTTGAACATCATTTCATTCATCGTCTGATATGACTTAACGTTGGAGGTTTTCCCTTATCCTGAAAGATGAATGTCTGGTAACTCTAAGCTGTATATACCCTGCACTCATTTGAACATCATTTCATTCATCGTCCGATATGACTTAACCTTGGAGGTTTTTCCTTATCTTGAAAGATGAATGTCTGGTAACTCTAAGCTCTATGTACGCTGTACTCATTTGAACATCATTTCTTTCATCGTCCGATATGACTTAAAGTTGTAGCTTTTCCCTTATCCTGAAAGATGAATGTCTGGTAGCTCTAAGCTCTATGTATCCTGTACTCATTTGAACATCACTTCATTCATCGTCCGATATGACTTAACGTTGTAGCTTTTCCCTTATCCTAAAAGATGAATGTCTGGTAACTCTAAGCTCTATGTACCCTGTACTCATTTGAACATAATTTCATTCATCGTCCAATATGACTTAACGTTGGAGGTTTTCTCTTATCCTGAAAGATGAATGTCTGGTAACACTAAGCTCTATGTACCCTGTACTCATTTGAACAAAATTTCATTCATCGTCTGATATGACTTAACGTTGGAGGTTTTCTCTTATCCTGAAAGATGAATGTCTGGTAACTCTAAGCTCTATGTACCTTGTACTCATTTGAACATCATTTCATTCATCGTCCGATATGACTTAACGTTGGAGGGTTTCTCTTAACCTGAAAGATGAATGTCTGGTAACTCTAAGCTCTATGTACCTTGTACTCATTTGAACATCATTTCATTCATCGTGCGATATGACTTAACGTTGGAGGGTTTCTCTTAACCTGAAAGATGAATGTCTGGTAACTCTAAGCTCTATGTACGCTGTACTCATTTGAACATAATTTCATTCATCGTCTGATATGACTTAACGTTGGAGGTTTCTCTTATCCTGAAAGATGAATGTTTGGTAACTCTAAGCTCTATGTACCCTGTACTCATTTGAACATCATTTCATTCATCGTCCGATATGACTTAACGTTGGAGGGTTTCTCTTAACTTGAAAGATGAATGTGTGGTAACTCTAAGCTCTATGTACCCTGTACTCATTTGAACATCATTTCATTCATCGTCCGATATGACTTAACGTTGGAGGTTTTCCCTTATCCTGAAAGATGAATGTCTGGTAACTCTAAGCTCTATGTACGCTGTACTCATTTGAACATCATTTCATTCATCGTCTGATATGACTTAACGTTGGAGGTTTTCTCTTATCCTGAAAGATGAATGTTTGGTAACTCTAAGCTCTATGTACCCTGTACTCATTTGAACATCATTTCATTCATCGTCCGATATGACTTAACGTTGGAGGTTTTCTCTTATCCTGAAAGATGAATGTCTGGTAACTCTAAGCTCTATGTACCCTGTACTCATTTGAACATCATTTCATTCATCGTCCGATATGACTTAACGTTGGAGGTTTTCCCTTATCCTGAAAGATGAATGTCTGGTAACTCTAAGCTCTATGTACGCTGTACTCATTTGAACATCATTTCATTCATCGTCTGATATGACTTAACGTTGGAGGTTTTCTCTTATCCTGAAAGATGAATGTTTGGTAACTCTAAGCTCTATGTACCCTGTACTCATTTGAACATCATTTCATTCATCGTCCGATATGACTTAACGTTGGAGGTTTTCTCTTATCCTGAAAGATGAATGTCCGGTAACTCTAAGCTCTATGTACCCTGTACTCATTTAAACATCATTTCATTCATCGTCCGATATGACTTAACGTTGGAGGGTTTCTCTTAACCTGAAAGATGAATGTTTGGTAACTCTAAGCTCTATGTACCCTGTACTCATTTGAACATCATTTCATTCATCGTGCGATATGACTTAACGTTGGAGGTTTTCTCTTATCCTGAAAGATGAATGTCCGGTAACTCTAAGCTCTATGTACCCTGTACTCATTTAAACATCATTTCATTCATCGTCTGATATGACTTAACGTTGGAGGTTTTCTCTTATCCTGAAAGATGAATGTCCGGTAACTCTAAGCTCTATGTACGCTGTACTCATTTGAACATCATTTCATTCATCGTCTGATATGACTTAACGTTGGAGGTTTTCTCTTATCCTGAAAGATGAATGTTTGGTAACACTAAGCTCTATGTACCCTGTACTCATTTGAACATCATTTCATTCATCGTCCGATATGACTTAACTTTGGAGGTTTTCTCTTATCCTGAAAGATGAATGTTTGGTAACTCTAAGCTCTATGTACGCTGTACTCATTTGAACATCATTTCATTCATCGTCTGATATGACTTAACGTTGGAGGTTTTCTCTTATCCTGAAAGATGAATGTTTGGTAACTCTAAGCTCTATGTACCCTGTACTCATTTGAACATCATTTCATTCATCGTCCGATATGACTTAACGTTGGAGGGTTTCTCTTAACCTGAAAGATGAATGTCTGGTAACTCTAAGCTCTATGTACCTTGTACTCATTTGAACATCATTTCATTCATCGTCCGATAATAAGGGAGATATGTATATGTATATTAGAATAAAAAATGAACATCGTTATATTATATGATTAACATAGGAACTAAGTTTATAGGTATGAGTATAAAAACAAAGAGCCGCAAATGAAACCTACGTTATAAAAATATTGTGTGATCCATATAAACCTGAACCATTTCCATAGGCCAAAACTACTGAACCAATAATAGGACACACGTGCAACTTTGGGAGAATATAATACAGAATTGGGAGATTACATTACACTATTTACATCTCAGAGAAAATGTTGGAAGTGTCCTCCACCAGCATCTATACATGTTTGTACTCGTCTCACCATATTCTCTGAAGTTTTACGGAGAGTATCCTCGTCAATGTTACTTATTTCGGTTCGAATAGATTCTTTGAGGACATCAATTGTCCGTGGTATATTCTTGTACACTCTATTTCTTAGATATTCCCCACAAGAAAAAAATCCGGTGAGGTTAGGTCAGGAATCTGGGAGGCCACAGGACTTTTGAGATTATTCGATTACACTGGGCAACAATGAAAATGTTTCGGACTTAAAAATAGTGAATTTTCCTTTATTCCCTTCTGCTGAATTAAAAAATCACCATAAAAATGATAGATTAGCTCTTGTTTTGAAGATAAAGTCACAATTCATTTTTTAGAGTGAAGATTTTAAATTTGGGGGAATTTTTCTCGAGAGTTGGCACACCTGTCAAATAACATCAGAGAAACATTTTGGAAATTAAGTGATGCAAAAGTGAAGGGAGGCATTTACGTCGGACCACAAATAAGAGAACTTGTAAACGATCCTGGATTCGACCAAATTTTGGAGGGGAAAGAAAAGGAAGCTTGGGAAGCCTTGTTGTTCATGGAGTTTTAGGCAACAAAAGAGATGACAACTACAAGCATTTGGTGACAGTGCTCCTGCAAAAATACCGTAACCTTGGATGCAACATGTCCCTTAAGATCCATTTTCTCCACTCCCACCTAGACTTTTTCCCTCCTAGTTGTGGAGCTGTTAGTGATGAACATGGGGAGAGATTCCATCAGGACTTTTCTGTTATGGAACAAAGATATCAGGGCCGTTGGAATGAAGTAATGCTTGCGGATTACTATTGGTCTTTGTATAGGGATTCTGCGGAACTCCATCACAAGAGGCAAGCTAAAAGACGACGAAGTCAATAAGCCACCACATGGTTCTCTTCAGACACGACTATCTGCGAAGTATTTTTCCAGCAATTTAGAACTCTTAGTATGTAATTAAAAAAAACCAAATGCACTTTCATTGTGCTAGCCTGTATGTAATTAAAATGTATCCTTTTTTCTCAATCCGTTAATATGTAATACTTCCACCTTGTGTATATTATAGAAACTAGAACTAATAAAAACTTGTCGATGTCATATTTGTTTTTCTCAACCCAAAGTTAGTAGGAATTGCCTCATGAAGTGCTCGAAACATCCAAAAATTATTTTTTGTCGCCCAGTGTTATCAAAGAAACTGGTTACAAGTTCCATGGTGTCATTAGATATATGACACGTTGCTCCATCTTTGTGAAATGACCTCTTAATTCGATATCATCAAGCTGCTTCACAAGTGTCTTGAAGATATTCATATGAACTTCAGTGTCTACAGTCGTATCAAAGAAAATGGGACCAAAATTCATCCGGAAGAAAGGACTTTTGAGAATATTCCTAGAACTTCCAATACATACATTAAATGCGTTATAAACATACCTCAAATGCACAAAATTTTAATAAAATAGAGTGATTTTTGATAACATGAAACGTACCAATAAGTATTGCATGTAAATGGTAATCTGGGAAATGAGGGATCTTCTTCAAAATCTTATATCCCACGCTCGCAAATACCAAGTTTGATATTTAAGCAAGAAATGTGTTTCTCAGTAAAATCTCAATGTACGATTTATTTTCGGATTAAATCATGGCTACTAAACTAGACGCTAGATAAAGTAGATATTTTTTAACTGATAACAGAACATGGCTTATGTAAGCAATTCCGTTTTAACACATGTCTAAATCAATAAACTGAGTCAGTCATTTCTGAGACACGTTACAATGTTTGCTGCATTTTTGTCATTCCTTTGAAGTGAAGCAGAGTGAAATGAAGGGAATAACTTTCAAGGCCACACGTGGGAAATTTTCCTCATAAAGTTTAAGGTTAACTGCGTAATATCAAGTGCAAACAGTAAAACTTACTCACTTCTGCACTTCTAGAAGTTTTCATTTTTAAAGCTGAACACCTGTATTCTTTATATATCAACCTCTTTCTCTCTTTCTTTCTTTCTTTCTTTCTTTCTTTCTTTCTTTCTTTCTTTCTTTCTTTCTTTCTTTCTTTCTTTCTTTCTTTCTTTCTTTCTTTCTTTCTTTCTTTCTTTCTTTCTTTCTTTCTTTCTTTCTTTCTTCTTTCTTTCTTTCTTTCTTTCTTTCTTTCTTTCTTTCTTTCTTTCTTTCTTTCTTTCTTTCTTTCTTTCTTTCTTTCTTTCTTTCTTTCTTTCTTTCTTTCTTTCTTTCTTTCTTTCTTTCTTTCTTTCTTTCTTTCTTTCTTTCTTTCTTTCTTCTTTCTTTCTTTCTTTCTTTCTTTCTTTCTTTCTTCTTTCTTTCTTTCTTTCTTTCTTTCTTTCTTTCTTTCTTTCTTTCTTTCTTTCTTTCTTTCTTTCTTTCTTTCTTTCTTTCTTTCTTTCTTTCTTTCTTTCTTTCTTTCTTTCTTTCTTTCTTTCTTTCTTTCTTTCTTTCTTTCTTTTCTTTCTTTCTTTCTTTCTTTCTTTCTTTCTTTCTTTCTTTCTTTCTTTCTTTCTTTCTTTCTTTCTTTCTTTCTTTCTTTCTTTCTTTCTTTCTTTCTTTCTTTCTTTCTTTCTTTCTTTCTTTCTTTCTTTCTTTCTTCTTTCTTTCTTTCTTTCTTTCTTTCTTTCTTTCTTTCTTTCTTTCTTTCTTTCTTTCTTTCTTTCTTTCTTTCTTTCTTTCTTTCTTTCTTTCTTTCTTTCTTTCTTTCTTTCTTTCTTTCTTTCTTTCTTTCTTTCTTTCTTTCTTTCTTTCTTTCTTTCTTTCTTTCTTTCTTTCTTTCTTTTCTTTCTTTCTTTCTTCCTTCCTTCCTTCTTCCTTCTTTCTTTCTTTCTTTCTTTCTTTCTTTCTTTCTTTCTTTCTCTCTTCTTTCTTTCTTCTCTTTCTTTCTTTCTCTCTTTCTTTCCTTCTTTCTTTTTCTCCTTCCTTCTCTCTTTCGTTCCTTCCCTCTTGCTTTCGTTCCTTCTTTCTTTCTTTCTTTCTTTTTTCTTTCTTTCTTTCTTTCTTTCTTTCTTTCTTTCTTTCTTTCTTTCTTTCTTTCTTTCTTTCTTTCTTTCTTTCTTTCTTTCTTTCTTTCTTTCTTTCTTTCTTTCTTTCTTTCTTTCTTTCTTTCTTTCTTTCTTTCTTTCTTTCTTTCTTTCTTTCTTTCTTTCTTCTTTCTTTCTTTCTTTCTTTCTTTCTTTCTTTCTTTCTTTCTTTCTTTCTTTCTTTCTTTCTTTCTTTCTTTCTTTCTTTCTTTTTTCTTTCTGTCTAAAAGAAAAAAGAAAACCTAAAAGACATGCTCTTACTATAGGAAAAATACTCATGAAAACATATCATGTTTGCTGTTTCAGGTAAACACACAACTGAGAGGACGTGTTTGAAATAATTCGATTTATTTTCTTTCCGACAAGAGGATTACTGTGACTAATAGTAAAAACATTTGAATAACATAACGTGGATAAGACGACCATTTCTTACATACACAATGCAGTATACAACGGAAATATGTAATGTTAGAGAAAGTAATGAGGGCGTATAACTGGTTTAGGAATTTTAAATCACCTGTAGCAATCTGGACCCCTATGGTTTCACGAATTATCCAGCTTGAAAATAATTACTTTCTCATCGCTTAGTTAGGGAAAGTAATGCAATTCTATGTGTCATATACTATCAGCTGTAGAGTTAATGTTCATTTTCCGTGTTTGATGGTTTAGACGATAATGTTGTGGTCTGCATTCGGTAGATCGTGAGTTTGATTTAAGAGGCTTACCTCCCTAAGTCATTGGGATTTTTTATTTATTTATTTATTTTTTGAGTAGGAACGTACTTATTAAATTTAAAATTATTATTGAAAATTCTGGATACTATGGATTGTAGGATTTTGAAGATTGTTTCTGTGGATTAATATGCCAAAGGCAGTTTTAAGTAGTTTTGCTTTAAATTCTTTTGACGTCGCTCTTCAACACGTAGGCCGTCCCTGTAGCGCAGGTAGTATCGTGTCTACTTCACGTTCAAGAGGTTCCGGGGTTGGGATTCCATTACGGAGGGATTCGGTACGTAGGCTACCATGCTGGGCCCATTGTTCCTATGCCCCCAAGTGGGGGCAGTCCCGGGAGGAAGGATGAGGCGAAGGAGACAGAGGGCGGCCAACCTAAGGAGTCACGACAGTACAGAGCGCAGGATCCCTACAGTTTACTTGGATAGAAACTTCCCCTGACAGGCCAGGGCAACGAACTCGCTACCCTACAGCGGGACGGCAACGAGTCTAGCAGCCGAGCCCCAAAGGTCCCTGGCTGGTGGTCACGAAATGGTCTCAGCAGAGGAGCTGAGGCCGGCAACCGACCTACCGAAGTAGTTTTTCTCAGAGCATATCATCCTGCCATGCACCGCAGAGACTCCCGCCGACACTTCTACCCTGAAAGAGACCACCAGATGAGAGATGACATGAAATGATAATGGAGATGAAATGGAGGGACAGGAAATTCGGGGGATGTAACTAAGCTACCCAGCATTCGCCTAGCGACCCAGGAAAACCCCGAAAAAACCCATGGGTCATATAGGGTGGTCACGGGAATCGAACCCGGGCTTCCCGAATGCGGGCCACAGACGATACCGCCTGGGACATCCCACTCGGTGGTTCTGAGGTTGAACCTCGGTCCGGGTGAGTTATCCGGATAAGCTGTTTTTACGGTTTTCTCTTATCCTAAAATATGAATGTCTTGTAACTCTAAGCTTTATAGATCCTGGGCCCATTTGAACATTATTTCATTCATCGTCCGATATGACAACGTTTTCTCTTATCCTAAAAGATAAATAAATACTGAGGCTTTCACGGCCGGCGTCGTTAACTCCACTATGTTTTCCGGGCTTGTAGGTCGTGGTCCATTTTCATTTCCTTCCGACGTTTCGCCGAAAACTGCAAAACCCCGGGTAGTTCCCGGGTCTACTGATTTAGAACCCTGAAGATGCCGAACGCAGTTTTCGGCGAAACGTCGGAAGGAAATGAAAATGGACCACGGCCTACAAGCCCGGACAACATAGTGGAGTTAAAAGATAAATGTCTGATAACTCTAAGCTCTATGTACCCTGTACTCATTTCAACATCATTTCATTCGTCATCCAATATGACTTAACGTTGAAGTACGTTAATTAAGAAAAACCAATCTTTATGTATATGAAAAATGATGAACGAGTTATGTAACATTTTGTTCTACAATAGTAATTTTTATATGAATTTCATCAGACAAATTTTATAAAGTGGTAATCCTAGGATGTAAATGTGAAGCTTTTCAACAAGGTTTTGAAAACAGGGCCTCAATAAATTAAGAAAAGAAAAATATTTGTTTTTCTCGACAACCATTTCATGAGTTTGAAAAATATGGACATGGTATGTTGGTAGTACGTGATAAAAATTTTGTTATTGGTTAAGAAACGCATGATCTAAATTTTTCACCTCTTCGATACCTTAGGAGGTACAACTAAACCTTTTGCAGGAAATATGTAAATGCCATTGGTATTTTAAACTTTTTGCCGATATAATAATATTAGTTGTTGCTTGACTGAGTCTTTGTCTGTTTCAAAATATTGAGTAACACTTTCTTTATTTCTTATGAACTCGTCTAAATAGTCGGTACTGTGAAAGGGTAGAGCCAGACTGGAGAATTCAATGCCATAGCCGGGATTTGAACCACGGATCTTTTGGTCTCCATCCAGCTGCTCTATTTATTAATCTATAAATAAAACTATTACAAACAGCAAATTTATGTGAAAAAGGATTAAAACTTTTTTTTTTACGCAATTATCGATATGAGTAGACTTCCTATAAATACGAATGTTTAATGTATTATTTCGTATAATCTTTAGATGTAGAAAAGGAAGAAATCCATTCATTTCAGTTTCTAATGCGAATTTTATAGCTTTATCTTGTAAATTCAGTAATTTTAAAACATCATCTATGTGTTTAATAGGATGTAACAGTTGTTTCGATTTATGTTTAGAAAGGGTTTGAAAAATTTATAAATTTATGAAAGAAAAACAAACAAAATTGTGTAAAAATATATGTAATTTTCTGATTGGTCGTAGTAATAATTGTATTACGTAATGTAGTGACGTAGTAGTAAATCGGCCAATCGTATAAAAGTAATATATGAGTAGCTATAGTAACGAAGGACTAAATAATCTTGGTGTAGAAACCGAGAGAAAATTCGTCTTTCTGGAGACGCTTTTTAAATTGCTCGAAAATATTTAAGTGTTAGTTCAATTTGAGGTATTAAATTGATTCCGATCACAGTATAAAGTTTTGTGATAAGAATTGTAAAGGATTTAGTGTTAAAAGAAATAAACAAAAGATTGATTTCTTATATAAATTCAAATTAAAGGTCTTAATGATTTATTCACTCGTTGTCATCCTTGTAATTTAGAGTTTTCATTGCTCGTAAGTAAGAATATAACAGAAGAATATTGAAAGCTAGTCGAGGCATAATTAAGGGTTTTGCTGATAACTTCGAGGAATATCTTCATTAAGTCATAATATTTTGGACGAAGGTAAGATCGACGAAGTAAGACCAACGACGGGAAACGAGATACCAGCACAAATCTTGTTATATATGTTGTCGCAACTTTGGGGTATCGAAACCCACAACAACGAAGAAATTCTGCTACATATGTCGCCACAACATGGGTCTCATAGCATCTTTAACATCGCACCATCCCTCCCAGCACCAAAAACTTCTGTTTCAACATGATTTTCACAACGCAGGGCTTATAGTTCGTCGTCTTCTATCATCGTAATTGTAGCAGAATAGAAATCCTGTTACAAGGAACAATAGCAAAAATATCATCAATATATCTATACCAATTAATAAGAATTAATAAGAAAAAATTACATAATTTTCTTTTAAGATAAGTGAAGTTATTGTTATAAATATTTATATTTGTGTAGTAAATGTTAAATATATCTATGTAATATTTAAAATAGACTGATAATTGTGATATAAAGCGTGCAATAATTTTGAAAAACATTAAATAAAAGCTGCAACATTTAGATATGTTGCTTATGAATAAACCTTAAAATGTAAAGACGTGAATGCGTGAGAGGAATGCAGTTAAACGTTAGTGTTCTACTTGATAAGAAACCGTATTGTTATTATGCTGTTTCAGGAGTACCGTACAGAAGATGTGGGACACCAAAGATTGTATCAACTACCCATTTATCATATATAGCAACGTGAAGTGTCCGATGCAGCATTCAGTTGTGCACGTGGAACAGCCAGGTGAGTACCTCTCCACATTCGATCACACATAACTCTCTCTATACACTTTTATTGAATACTAATGCAAGTAAAAGCATTGTCTTGGAAATTCAATAGAGACATTTTAACAGAAATACATATTTTTAGGTTCTCTGGATAGAGAAATAGTTAGAAAAAATCTCCATATGTGTGTATGAGTGTATCATAACTAAAATATTAGTTAAAATTTGCAATTTAAATGCAAAAAATATATAATAAATCTTATGACCTTAGTTGTTAAAATGTGTCGTGTAAATGGAACATTAAAACGAAAAAACAATGTGAGATTTCGAATGTTATATTACCAATTCATTCATTCATTCATTCATTCTTTATTCATCCTTTTAAAACATATACATGTTTTTGGACACGTCATGGTTACAAAGTATATGTAAAAAACAAAGAAATAAAATGGTACAAGTTATTTACTATAGTACATCAATAATCATACATTATTTTTTAAAAATTTACTGTATTTACAATTCTTTGTTTAAAAATTCATTTATTGAGTAGAAACATCCATTTATACAATACTTTTTAAGTTCCTTTTTGAAAATGTTATGGTTTTGGATGACTTGTTAAGATTACTGCTTGTAGTTACTCACTACATTACTGCCATTCACTGCAAGCAAAACAAATTAGTCAATACTTAGTTACTGTCAAGTAGTACTGAAAATAAATGCAGCTGTTCAAACTCAACTAACAATGTATTATTGTAATGTCAGACAGAGAATGGATGAATCTTAAGATTCAAAGCATTAACAAACAGCAACTGGTCCATATAATTTATAATTTAGCTTCGAATTTTGTTGCAGGATTAAATGGCTGAATGTATTATTTGGTCAAGGATAAAAAGTAATTCTTTTTTAATTTATAATGTATTTTACTTTATTGAAGATATTTCCACAAACCTACAAATTATATGTTGCAGTTATTAGTTTCAATAGGCTTTGATTATACAGGGTGTCCCACCTAACTCTCCGACCCCAAATATCTCTGAAATGGAACAAAATACGAAAATTCCAATTGACAATGAATGTACATATGTCAGGAGCTTACACAATGAGAAGGTACACACAATCCATAAAGGCAAACAAACAACACTTCCAAGACCAAGTTGCAAAACGAAAACTAGAGCCACAACCAGTGACAACACACTTGGTTTCATGTTTCTAAACCTCATACAATGTTTAAGTTGATGGCAGCAGAGATGTAAAGAGATTGTTCAATATTTAATCAGTTCATTATTTTTGCTGCAGTATCCACTTAACTTTAATGTTAAACTGAAAATAATATTACCAATAAAATTAGAATTTAACATGTGACCAGTATTCTCTGGTTCGAACTGTTTCTAAAGATTTTTACTGTTATTTGAAGCCGTCTGCATTTTAAAATTCCCATAGATCCTACGAGGAAATATTTTCTGAAATCACTTATACGAAAAAAATTGTTCAAGCCTCTGAAAATAGTTAAATTATTGAACTTCGGCATGAAGCAGTACTGGAGTACAAATTGAGTTATTCGAAGGACTTATTGGAGGTAATTTGGTGTTTATAATTCCCTTTGGGGAGCCAGAATGGAACTCCGGAGTGAAATTTCGTAAAATGAGTCCTGATGTTTGTAGAAGCGAATAACGACATTTATTTTCCTGTCCCATAGTTTTAAAAGTGCTAAATGGACTCATTTTGAAAAGACTGTACAGTGTGCCACGCCCCCTATTAGACATTTGTAACTGTGTTCTCTCCTTGGTTGTAACCTTAGTCAAGAGCACACCCTTATTGGGAAAGGAAGTCCTTCTTTTGTTTATTAATATTAATCTGTACATCTGATGTTAATTCTTCCATGCTTTGTTTAGTATGTTTTGAATTACTAGTGCTGTGTTCAAGATGGGAAGAAGCAATAATTTTGGTGTAAGAAATCGGCATAGGAACCAGTATAAACAGTTTAAGTAATCCTGACTGCATAATTAAAGAGTTACAACCCCTAAATTGGAAAAATGTGTAGTAACAGATGACAATATATTGACTTTGTCAAACCTAACCTCAAACATTGGGGATGAATGTGAAGTGAAAATTGGTTTTTCAAGGGAAAAAAAACTGGTTTCTTCATTGTGTAATGGTAGGGATGACAATTTAATTAAAATAAATAATGATATTATATCAACAAGTTTTCAGTTACTAGAAACTTTGTATAGTGTAAATTTTGTGAAAATGAAAATTGTTATATCAGAGGACAGCAAGAAACGAAATGCATTTTTAGCGACATTATCACTCAGTTGCCAAAAGTGTAATAAAGAATATACATTTGAAACATCCAGAACAATTGAAAGTGTTGCAGAAGTAAATGTAAGGTTTGCTTATGACTTGAGAAGCATTGACAAGGGATTTGAGGCAGGTAAGACATTGGCTATTGTTCTCAATTTACCAGTCGCCTCCCCCCCCGCCAAATTTAACAAAATAATTAATAATACCATAGAACAAGTGACCATGGAGTCTAGGAAGAAGAGAAGGAGTGAAAAACGAAAGAGGAAGGATGCTGATGACGAAAAAGATACGGAATATGGATCTGGGGAAATTCTGAGGTGTAGTTCTAACTTAGCAAAATTTCAATGCTGTTTTTCTCTGTTTTATTTTTTTCACACTTCCGGTGCGCGCATTTGTAAAACTACTGCAGCTACAAGTCTACATTTTTTCTGGAATTAAAGCAATACTTAAACTGTTTTTTAAAGGCACTGCTAGAAAGATATGTGAAAATTTTAATTGAAAAAAATAAATCTTGAATATTTTTAGAAGGAAAGGCAAGACATTTATTTAAAAAATCACGTGTCCTTTATTAAAACTCCAAAACAAGGTATATTACCTTTAATGAATTGTAAAAGTGTTGTAAAATAACAAGTAAAAGTTGATGCATTTAGTGGTTCTTGAGCTAAGTGCAGCAGAAAACTCTCATTTTAACATTGGTGAGATAGACTGTTCCTGCTTCCCTTAAAAATAAAAACTGAGTAAATTCGGGTATTCTGTTAAAGCATTATGGTAGATAAGCAGGTTTAATTTAATTAATTATATCCCGCCTTGGTAGTTCAGTCATAAGAGCATCGGGATGAGAGCCAATTCTAGTCCGATCGTAGCTAGATTTTTCAAGTGTAATTCCATCTTCAAACTTTCGGAGGGTTTGGAACATATTGTCACGGCAACAGGCATAAAAGTTTCGGCACAAATAAGAAAACAGTCGGCGGATAAAGTTTCATGGTAATAATGAGCCTTGCTAAGCAGTTAATGATAGCGCGGCTATTGTAAACAAGCGCCGGCGGGCAGCGATAATTGAGGTAAAGGACTTGGCGGCATAGATTAAGTTACGCTTCTGGAATGTGATAGAATATTTAGTTTCTTTATTCTTCCGGTCATTCCTGAACTGATAGAGATTGTTCGGGTTCTGGTTTATTTTAGAACAATCTAGAATTACGAAATAGGCATTTAAGGACGTGACGGCTCGCAAAGTGAGTAGTTGTGTAAGTGTTGTGAACGAGAGACAGCTGGAAGTGTTATTGTAACGAGAGCTAAGGATGTAATCTGCTGTCACTGTTATTGTGATCGACCTTGGTAGACTGATGGTGTATGAAACGTATTACTGCTGTAATCTATAAGAGTATTTCTACAACAATAAAGAACATTTAGAATTTTGGCAAATTGGACTTTTAAGTCTACGAACCCACAAAGTTACAATAATATGAGTTAATTTTAATACCACTAATATGTAATCGTATATTGAGAAATTTAAATTTCAATGGTTCTATATTTCATGTACGTTTTCTGTATTTTCGTATTTTGTGAAATATTTCCTCTTTTATATACTGTGCGATCCATATAAATCTGAACCACTTCAATAAATTCTGAAGCAATAATAGGACACCTGTACAACTTTGGGAGGATATAACACACAATTGGGAGATTACATTACACTATTTACATATCAGAGAAAATGTTGGAAGTGTCCTCCACCAGCATCTATACATGTTTGTACTCGTCTCACCATATTCTCTGAAGTTTTACGGAGAGTATCCTCGCCAATGTTACTTATTTCGGTTCGAATGGATTTCTTGAGAACATCAATTGTCCGTGGCCTATTCTTGTACACTCTATTTTGAAGATACCCCCACAAGAAAAAATTCGATGAGGTTAGGTCAGGGGATCTGGGAGCCACAGACCTTTTGACATTATTCGATTATCAAAGAAACTGGTTACAAGTTCCATGGTATCGTTAGATGTATGACATGTTTCTTTATCTTGCTGGAAATAGCCTTCTCTCAATTCGATATCATCTCCGTAAAGCTTCAGAGAATATGGTGAGACGAGTGCAAACATGTATAGATGCTGGTGGAGGACACTTCCAGCATTTTCTCTGAGATGTAAATAGTGTAATGTAATCTTCCAATTGTGTATTATACTCTCGAAAAGCTAGCAACTGAAGCTATAAACCTTGTTCTAGTCAGTGAAGGTTGGTAAAAAGAAAAGCAATAAAGTTTGTTATTCTCTTGTTTCAGAATGAGGATTTGCAACGGTCTGATATTGCTAGCTCTATGTCTGCTACTGACAGAGCGAAGTGGCGGAACTGTGCAGGCGCTCCGTCTGAATCGTATTCTAGGTATAGTAGACCGCTTCTCTCAGATGGGAGGTTCAGGTAGTACCAAAGCTGAGTCTATCACTGCCGAAGACACAAGCGAGACTGAAAAACACGCAGCTGAACAAGAAGAACAAGAAGAAGCATCGCCAGAGCTGCTGGAAGCTGAGGAAGATGATGATGGCATAGATCGGACTCACCACAAGCATCACGAACACCACAAACACAAGAAGGCTCCCATCCTGGCTACAAAAACCGTCTTTCTCCAGGTCAGTATGTCGTTGGCAGTTGTCTGTGTAGACCTTTTAATTCACAATGCTGCATTTTGTATAATTTTATCTAACTGATAAATTGTAAGCGATAAACACAAACGTTCTACGTAGATATATGTCTTTAAAACATTAACATTTCAAGCATAAAATATATATATATATTGTAATTTACATTCAACTTTATGTCATATCGGACGATGAATGAGATGGGTGAAATGATGTCCATGGAGCTTAGAGTTACCCGACATTCGTCTTTCAGGATAAGGGAAAACCCCGGAGAAAGCCTTATCCACATAACTTACCCTAACCGAGATTCGAATTCGGGACCTCTTGAGCGTGAGGTAGACACACTACCGAGGCGGGCTTGCAAGTAACGAAGCATGTTACGCGAAATCCAATATGGATGGCACTGATGCCCGATTTCACCAACAAATGTTAAGACTTAACACGAGTTTACAAATAGTTAAACAAAAATTGCATTTCACCAAGTGTTAGCGTAACACTCGTGTTAAATCTTATGTTAGACTAACAAGCCGAATTTATAATGTTAAGTCCTTAACAATTGTAAATAGTCAAGATGGCGAGCATGAACTCAGCTGTTGATGTCGATTTGCTATATTTAAGTTCGTCTAAATGGCATTCATAATAGAGTACGGCCTATGAGGAGAAATGATTTTGAGGAACTAGCCGAAGAAAATTGTTTTACGGAGGTATAGACTGTCGAAACATGTTGCTATGAAGGTTACTGCGGAAGTACAAGAGAGGTTAGAACACGCATCGAAAGGAATATGGCGATCTCGCCTTAGCTTCAAGTATCAATAACTTTGCGATTTTATAATTCACTGAATTATGTGGATAATACATTGTTCACGTTCCGACTTGAAACGATCAAGTCACTTGTTCTTCGCACCTCGTTTTAAATTTACGTAATACTGACAAGTTGTTTGGTGCTTGTAGTAATAACACATGCATTTGAATTAAATTCGTTTCCAATATTTTCCCCGCGACATCTTTCTCTTTTACATTCACTGCATCCGACCTCTTAGTTTCCACGATATCCTTACACTTCGTC
This sequence comes from Mantis religiosa, assembly GCA_030765055.1. Classification (NCBI taxonomy): domain Eukaryota; kingdom Metazoa; phylum Arthropoda; class Insecta; order Mantodea; family Mantidae; genus Mantis; species Mantis religiosa. The sequence goes on from CM060947.1 coordinate 24,542,828, forward strand.
ACCATTTCAATTAACAATTCTTTTCCGTCGACGAGAAATTTGTCTCACGGCTTTATTTATGATTTTGTTCATCCACCATTTGTGCAGACGGAAATGAAAACAAAAACGCATCTGAGTACGTTCAGGAAATCATCCATAGCCTTCTATAACTGTGATATTTACAAGTTTTTTGGCATTAACACAGGTTTGTTAACATTTTAAGAAAACAGGTTGGTGAAATGCAAGAAATTTAACATTAGTTTTAGCGCTGTGACAATTGTTACGTTACATTTGTTAACGTCGATTTTAACATCTGTTGGTGAAATCGGGCATGAATGACCTGCAGTTATCCTGACTGCTTGCAGAGCTACAAAGCTTTGTTACTGTTACAGGTTACCAAGCATGTTACGCGACATCCTGTGTGCATGGCAGTTCAAGGAGTGAAGCCACCGTGTTTGCCTGCTGAACTTGTGGGAGGAGGACACCATGGTCATTATGATCATGTTCATGGACATGACTGGTGGGGACGTGAGGACATCTGGGCTGATGATATGCAAGAGGAAGGTCTCTACATCGAGCCTACAGCTACAGTGAGGTAAGAACAGAATCAGTATACCACATGTAATTACACTGGGCAACAACAAAATAATTTTTCAATGTTTCGAGTACTTCATGAGACACTTCCTATTAATTTTGGGTTGAGAAAAACAAATATGACATCGACAAATTTTTATTAGCTCTAGTTTCTATGACATAAACAAGGTGGAAGTATTACATATTAACGGTTTGAGAGAAAAGGATACAGTTTAATTAAATACATGCTAACAACAATGAAAATGCATTTGATTTTATAACTGGTAATTACATGCTAAGAGTTCCAAATTGCTGGAAAAATACTTGGCAGATAGTCGTGTCTGAAGAGAATCATGTGGTGGCCTATTGACTTCGTCGTCTTTTAGCTTGCCTCTTGTGATGGAGTTCCGCAGAATCCTTATACAAAGACCAACAGTAATCCGCAAGCATTACTTCATTCCAACGGCCCTGATATCTTTGTACCATAACAGAAATGTCCTGATGGAATCTCTCCCCATGTTCATCACTAACAGCTCCACAACTAGGAGGGAAAAAGTCTAGGTGGGAGTGGAGAAAATGGATCTTAAGGGACACGTTGTATCCAAGGTTACGGTATTTTTGCAGGAGCACTGTCACCAAATGCTTGTAGTTGTCATCTCTTTTGTTGCCTAAAAATCCATGAACAACACCCTTGAAGGCTTCCCAAGCTTCCTTTTCTTTCCCCTCCAAAATTTGATCAAATGCAAGATCCTTTACAAGTTCTCTTATCTGTGGTCCGATAAAAATGCCTTCCTTAACTTTGCATCACTTAATTTCTAAAATTTCTCTCTTTTGTTATTTGACAGGTGTGCCAACTCAGATTGCCAACTACCAATTCAACAGATGGAAATACATATAAATTAACTATTTTTAAGCCAGAAACATTTTCATTGTTGCCCATTGTTACAGTTCTCTGTGCAATTCAGTCCTAAGACTGCAAAAGTAGGTACAGCAATCCCACATTTCTGAATTTAACCCTGGTAAAGAATTAAAAACTTGTTTTAATAAGTGGAAAACTTAATGTTTGAAGACCGCGTGTGATAGATGATACCGTAACAATGGCATTCAATATAGAAATTGTGTTGATATTAAAATTAAAAGTGCATAACTACACGTAACAATCAACCGGAATAATTTGGTACATATCGCACAGTAACTTAATTCAAACAGTGGGGAGTCGAAGTTTATTAATTAATAAGGGATTATTAAATAACAGCCTGAAATAACAGCTTTGCCTTTGATTTGACAATTTAAGTTGCACTGGTCTAATAGTCCTGCATTTCTGTGTTTATATTCAACAATTATTACTTACGATACTTAAAAGAAGAGTTAATTAATACTCCCAGGTCACTACTAAGACTAAAAAATAAATAAAATAAATAACAAAGTACTGACTTGTGACTTCTTCATTCCGATCTGTTTGACCTCGTATCTCTCCCTGTAGTAACGGTAGAAGCATGATCTGCGTGCGATGCTCTGCCCCGGTTATAGTGACATGTACCTTCACATTTGAACACCCTGTATACATGCTCAAAATTCCTTCAGAACGTAATCTGGATATATTATTTTCCCGGTTATGGTGGCATGTACTTTTGCATTTAAACACTAGCTAAAAAGTTCTTCAGAACGTCATCTGGGTATACTATTTTCCCGCATGCTGTACGAATGTGCCCTTGTTACAGCCACACGGATACTAATAGCGGTTTATTTTAACGGCACACTAACTTACTGATACGAGTGTACACATTAAAGCATTAGTATAGACCGCGAGTTTCTTCCAAGTTTCCTTAAGTAACTTTAAAGCAGACTTCATTAAATGGAAAGTAATAAAGAAAATTCAAGAGAATATTAAGCTTAGCTAATTTTAAATGAATTAAGGCGCTAAAGGAGATGGAGAGTAAATCAAACCTTGGTCGGATGGAGTACAAGTGCCAAAATAAACTGAAAAATGGAGCACTGTACCATAATAGATGATATTCCTGATCTTCCTGAGTTTCTTCTCTCTTACAGAATATTATCTTTAGATAATTTTATTCTTATTATCAGGTACATTTCTAGAAACATCATTATATTCATACTGTATTTTCTATGTCTATTCCACAATGTGCCCGCCTCTGTAGCCTGTCAGCCTCACGTTCAAGAGGTCACGATTTCAAATCTTGGTCACGATAAGTTATCTGGATAAAGGTTTTTCCAGAGGTTTCCATTAACCTGAAATATGAATGTCTGGTAACTCTAAGCTCTATGTACCTGTACTCATTTGAACATCATTTCATTCATCGTCCGATATGACTTAATGTTGGAGGTTTTCCCTTATCCTGAAAGATTAAGGTCTGGTAACTATAAGTTCTATGTACCCTGTAAACATTTGAACATCATTTCATTCATCGTCCGATATGACTTAATGTTGGAGGTTTTCCCTTATCCTGAAAGATTAAGGTCTGGTAACTATAAGCTCTATGTACCCTGTAAACATTTGAACATCATTTCATTCATCGTCCGATATGACTTAATGTTGGAGGTTTTCCCTTATCCTGAAAGATTAAGGTCTGGTAACTATAAGCTCTATGTACCCTGCACTCATTTGAACATAATTTCATTCATCGTCCGATATGACTTAGCGTTGGAGGTTTTCTCTTAGCTATTCTGAAAGATGAATGTCTGGTAACTCTAAGCTCTATGTACTCTGTACTCATTTGAACATCATTTCATTCATCGTCCGATATGACTTAACTTTGGAGGTTTTCTCTTATTCTGAAAGATGAATGTCTGGTAACTCTAAGCTCTATGTACCCTGTACTCATTTGAACATAATTTCATTCATCGTCCGATATGACTTAACGTTGGAGGCTTTCTCTTATTCTGAAATATGAATGTCTGGTAACTCTAAGCTCTATGTACTCTGTACTCATTTGAACATCATTTCATTCATCGTCCGATCTGACTTAACGTTGGAGGTTTTCTCTTATCCTGAAAGATGAATATCTAGTAACTCTAAGCTCTAAGCACCCTGTACTACTTTAAACATAATTTCATTCATCATCCGATATGACTTAACGTTGGAGGACGTAATTTTTAACACAAGTGCAAAATAAAAGTATAAACATATCATTACTCAATTGTTTATAGTAAAGTAACACGTTTTCAGAATAGCTTGATGAGTTCATTTCATTTACCTCCCGTACGTATTTGAAATCCGCACATTTTGTTTGTAGTTAAAAGCAACAAGTTATTCTAATGTTCCATTTAAACGTTATTTGTTCAGGATTTCTGAGGCGACAGCTTCAGCGGACTTATTGGAGTCTCTTACAGAAGAGTACGAGGATACTGAAGAAGACAGTACAGAGCTTGTGGAGCCATCTACACGTGGTGGTCGGTACTTGGAGCTGAAGACTCGTGAGACCCCAGCACCACCTACTACATCCTCTGTGATCAACGACCAACCGGAGTCTGAGGATCGTCACTTGGGCGGTCTCATGTCTCACAAACACCACAAGAAGGATTACAAGTACGTCACCAAGACCCTAGTAGTGACCAAGGTTCAGCCTGTCACAGACTACAGAGTCACGGCTACCCTCGAGGCCAAGAACTGCATCCCCCATGACATCAAGATACCTTTCTGTCCGGGACCCAACACTCCCTACATTCCATTGTCACCTCTTCATCCCATAGTGCACGGACTCCCGGAGCAAACAGTTGAACATACAGAAGAGGTGCATCCTGTCAAACCCGTAATCCTCAAGCCAATAGTGAAACCTCCTCACAAACCAGTAAAGCCATTTTTCCCCTTGCCATTCAAGCCACCACACAAACCAATCAAGCCCATCTTCGACAAACCAGGTCATCATGGACATCCTGAACACGCGAAAGCTCCACATGTTGAGAAACCAGAAAAGCCTGCAAAGCCCATTATCCCAATTATTTCTTCAATACTCTCTTCTCATAAGCCATCGAAGCCCGTAGTTCTCCAGGAGGAAACTGAACACACACTAAATGGTGATGCATCTACTCAACAAGAGGAAGTGTTCGATCCTGTGGATGAAGATTTGAAAGTAAGCGAAGCTACGTTAGATGAGTGATGAGACTCAAATAGGACCTCAAACCAGTAGACATCATTTTAAAAGTCAGATGTGGACACATCGACAAAACTCACCTCTGTTTCTTACTGCTGTTGAAGCAGTTTTCAGCTTCTTGGATTTATATGTACATACATTCAACATTTGAAACACACGATTCATCAAAACAAATTAGAAACGACTTACCCTTACTCTGTACAACAATGTGGAAAGACAGACTTTTGAACATCATAACCAAGAATGTATAAGAAGTTTACAATGTTTCAAGAGATAGTTATGCTCACGCAATATATTATTTATTATAACTTATTTGTTTGTATTTATGAAATGTAGTGTTTATAAGCAACGAATAAACGCTTTTTCAACAAAAACTAATTTATTAACACGCCTTCAAAAAATTCCACCACCTTAAATGTAACTAGGGTACACTTAAAATACTGAAACACAGTCACAAAACCTTTCCATCCATTATCATTAACTCCCTTAGCTACTCCAAAATTATTCACACAGAAATTTATTAATCTTATCGTCTATATAGTCTTATCATGATAAAGATGGCAGAAATGATTTCGATACATGTTCGTAGCAATTGCAAAGGACATACCTATAGGGAACTGATGTGACAGTCAAATGTTTCATTACGCCTACACTGATATTACTATCTTTGCATCAGGTCAAAAGAAACAAAGGAAGGTTTGCTGCTTAAACTTTTGGACACTTTACCTCGAACACTAATAATGCAGCGAAGAGAACTATTCGACATAAATTGAATGTTTTAACTAGCTCTAGATTATGTTGAAGTAACTTCTGTCAATAATTTACTGCTTTGCGCTTGTCTAACGTAATTTGATACTAAAATAGGATATGTTTGAGATGAATATTTGCGATACTTATCGTTAAAGGTATTATTGAGGAAATAAATGATTAGGTTAGAGTGTATTTTGCTGTGGGGGATTTTCTTGAAAGTTTTGCTTGATATACTTAAATAGTGCCTGAAATTTCATATTTATTCCAACTTTTCTTTTACAATTAAGATGTTTAGAGACAGAAACACAACAGATATGCAGCTATGCGAGTACGTGGACCATTTTCTACAAATTCTTACTGGTGTTATTGTGTTTTATCCAGTCATTATCCTTACTGAGTTAGTGCTTAGTTTTCATACCAATAAATCTCTGTGGAATAAGATCGAGTTTTATGCTGAATTTGCTAAAATTGGTAGTTCATGTTTACTTTCAGTCCATTAATTCTGTATTTATGTATTCTGCCATAAAGTTGTATAAGTGACTATATCCAATAACACACAGTTTCTTTACTATTATCATAGCATTTCAGAATATTATACATAGAGAATACAGAATCTGTATATTCTATTTTGCTCCTCATTAAATTGGTCAGCATTTTGGCAGTTGGATATTCACCCTTGTCATATAAATCATAAATTGTTCTGCGTAAAACACACTTTTGAAAATTGTCTAAGTTGGTAGCACGTTTTTAGTTGCCCGATGTTTCCCTGGAGATCTAAATATGAAAACTCTACTAATATGGTAAACTGTCTTCTTTAACAATGTTCGTCACAAAATGAGCACTCACGTGACAAGCTTGTAGCATTAATTCTCGACATTGAGCGAAATTTGTACTTTCGAAAATGTCTTTAATTGATATCTGTTTGAAAAAGGAATACACATTAACAAGAATATTTGTAGCCTATTTATGTAAAATATTATGAGTTGTTTCACAGTTACTACTATGCGCACCAGTACTAGGCTTGCTAAGCGATATATTTACTAAACGCACGTGTGTACTCTTAAAAAATCACTACTTTACTGAATGTAAGGTACAAAATGTAACTGCACCGTAGCACGTGTGTGGGTTTCTTCACTGATAGTTAATAATTCTTTTCTTTCTAGTCAGGCGTCTTATCGTTTCTTATCTCCGAAACCAGATGTGCTAGAAACATGCGGTTTGGACAGTAATCCTCAGAAAAAATAGCTCTGTAACATGGGAAAAACAAAATAATTTTGTAATTGATATCTTAAGAACGCGCAAAGAAATTAACTGTATGCCTCTGCAAAGCGAGCTAGAATGCGTGCTTAACTGTACAACGTTTCACACACCGCATTGGCTAGAAGCGATTGAACAGCCACATCTAACCTCGTCTTATGTGCATTTCTATTTTGAGCTACCTTAGATATATTACATTTCAAAATATTGAAGTTACAAAATAGATTACAAATAGAGTACAACATCACTATTAACTACATCCGATGTTTCATCTCAATGTTTGCCTTCATTAATAAGCTGACGAATCTACTGCATATCCACAGCCTTATAGGTAAATCAATAATTCATATAGAGTTATAAGTATACTCAGTCGGTACATACTACAGCGCTGCTGAAGTGTTAGTTACGACATAATCCGCTAGGACGATACTGGTCCAATCCACGTTTCACGCTAAGGGTACCAGAGCGCAGCACACCCAAAGAGAGCGTCTTATATGTATGATCTGGTCAGTAATATTTTAGTATATTAGGCAAATTAAAATAAAATAGACTCGAATGTTGGGAGATAAAAAATTAAATGTTTCTTGCACGAATTCTTAAAGAGAAATACAAACGTCAGATCTAGCGATAAGTTCTTTATAGGCTGTGTAGTGCATACAAACAATTACGGGATAGTAATCCTCAATTAGCCCATTTTAATAAAGCAGTTACAGGGTCCCTGGCAACCCACTCATTACCCGCGAGGAGGAAGGACTGCCCTCAGTCATAGACTTCGCAATCACAAACCATCTACCATACCATCTCACACTCACATCATTAAATGCATTACATTCAGATCACAATCCAGTGTTGACAGAGATCAACACAAGGGTTGCCAGTCACGACAACTCGCTTCAAACGCGAGAGGTTGACTGGGAAGGCGTCAGGAACTGCCTCCGCACTTCCATCCCGCCAAATCTCAGAATCACAAATATCCCTACCCAGGATAACGCCGTCTCATCCTTCACTTCCATCGTGAAGCGCACCGCCTATAATTTGACAGTCCATGCTCCGGCTCCTCTTCATCCCGATGTCTTCCCTTTGGACATCCTTCTTCTAATCCGGCGATCCTGCGCAGCACGGAGATTATACCAACGTCACCGCTCGCCACATAATCGAGCGCTCCTAAGACGTTTACGTCGAGAGGTCAGTGTCCGTCTGCGCGAGCACAAGGTGCAAGCGTGGGAGGACAAAATGGCCAGGTTGCGCGTCGAGGATGGCGACGTGTGGAGGATAGCCAAAGCCCTCAGAAAACACAGAGGTCAGTACACCTCTCCCATTCATGGCACCCAGGGCCTGGCCTATGAACCCCAAGCCAAAGCCAATGCTTTCACTGACTATCTTGAGCGCACCATGTGTCCGAGAGATGACCCCCAGGATGACAACTTTTCTGAACGTGTCCGTCGGGAGGTGCGTCGTTTCTTACGTCACCCTCCTGAGGATGCGGAGAGACTCCCTACCATCCGACCAAGCGAAGTCCAAGGCGCACTCCAACGTCTCAAACCAAAGAAGGCGGCGGGGCCGGACGGGCTGACTCCCCTAATGCTACGCCATCTTCCCTTCAATGCGGTTCTCTTCCTGACTAGGATTTTCAATATGTGCCTCGCCCTCGGGTACTTTCCACGAGAGTGGAGAGAGGCCCGGGTGATTTGCATATTGAAACCTGGGAAGAATCCGGTACATCCTTCCAGCTACAGATCCATTAGCCCCCTCTCCACCCTTTCGAAAGTTCTCGAGAGGCTAATCCTTGCTCGCTTGTCCCCAATATTGGTAGACATTCAAGCCATCCCTGACCATCAGTTTGGTTTTCGTCCTGGGCACTCGACAGTTCAGCAGTTACTGCGTGTGTTGGAGACCGCTGCCCTGGGCTTCCAGGAAGGCGCCTTCACGGCCGCAGTTTCGCTGGATGTCGAGAAGGCCTTCTCTACGACATGGCATGCCGGACTCCTACACAAAATGATCCATCTGGGGCTCCCAACACAAATGATCAACATTCTACACAGCTTCTTGCGACATCGCACATTTAAAGTCTCAGTCGCGGGGAAAACATCAACACTAAGGCCAGTGAGAGGCGGAGTCCCCGAAGGCTCTGTGCTATCCCCCACCCTCTTCAACGTCTTTATGGCAGATTTCCCCACAGAACCACGAGTCGAAATGGCACAATACGCTGACGACGTGTTTCTGTTCTGCAAGGACAAACACATCCTCAGAGCCTTCAACCCCCTCCAAAGACATCTCCGCCTAACGCAACAGTGGTGCCGGCGTTGGCGGATGTCCGTAAATCCGGACAAAAGCCACGCCATACTTTTCACAAAGCGCCACACCCCCGCAGACTGCCCCAACTTCAGCTACCGAGGTCGAAGGATAGAATGGTCTAACTCTGTCCCGTACCTAGGAGTAAACTTGGACAGAGGTCTAACTTTTCGCCGACACATCAGGGACCTTTCGGCGAAGGTACAGGGAGCAATTGCTTCCCTGTACCCAATGCTGGGGTCGACCTCGATGCCAGTCCGCATGAAGTTGTATCTCTTCCGAGCGCTGGTAATCCCGGTGATGCTATATGCCTGCGAGATCTGGGGCATGACAGCAGACAGCTGTTTAGCATGGCTTCAACGTGCACAGAATAAAGGACTTCGGTCTATCTATTCTGTGGGACGTTATTTCCCTACCAGGTTGCTCCACGAATCATCGGGTCTTCCATACGTGGAGGATGAAATTAGGCGCCGGGCTTCAAAATTATACGCAAGTTTACCATCACACAGAAGCGCCCTTGTCAGATCATTGGGAAATTATGACCCCACTAGACGCCGATCTAGACTGCATCGGGTCCCCCGTATGGCATGCGGGCACCCTAGATAACCCAGGAGCTAAACCTATCAGCAGCTAAAGCTGAGCTCCTCATAATTCTTCCAAGCTGTTTGGCATCTAAATTTTCTCCCCAACTAAAATACAAAAATTTAAAACAAAAAACAAAAATTGGGTGCTAAGTACTGCATCCTCCCCTTCAACCCGAAGGTACTTTGGTAACCTCAAAATTAACTCACAATCAAAAAACCTACATCACCTTCATCCTACATCATTCAATAACAATCCTACCTGCGGTAAAACCCTTAACGGGTGGGCACGCAGCAAAAACATTCTGGCTGTATACAGCCAGCCAGCACGAGCGAGCGAGCGAATAAAGCAGTGTCATAAGCACCTGCAGATCCTTCTCCATCTGCAATTTGCAGGAGAAAAAATAAATTTATAATAATTATACACTAACGAAGAAATGAAGTTTTAAGGGATAAGTTGCTTATGAGGAAAATAAACAAAATACTTCGATAATTACTGATTTTGAACTATTTTTCTCCGTCAGTTCAAAAGCCATTTTATATAAGTTTCAAGTACCAAACCAAAACGCTTCGGTTCATTAAAAGTACGAAAGTAAATTTATAGTTATACCCTGAAAACGTTGAGAATTCCGCACAAATAATTTTAATTTTCTCAAAAATAGGTAAAAAAATTTCATAAAAAGGTAAAAATTTAATATAATGACATGAAAAATGTGAATGTTCCGGAAATTTGTTCACTTTTATGGATTTTATATAATTTTGTACAGTAAGAAAGTCTTAAAGACAAACGCTAACTAGATACAGACGATATATATAGGTCATCTAAATACAGATTTATGAAAAAACCTTTCTTAGCAGGTATCAAGCGTTTTCAAAAAAGTTCATATTGTAAATTTAAGCCTATCCTACTTAAAAGTTTGAATTCGTGACTGCTCTCTTTCTGTTTATTCGGTTCCAAGAGCTTGTCACCAAGAATGAACACTTGAATGCTGTTTTCTGCATGTTGAAACCTTGAGATAATTTCTAAGTAAAGATAAAAGGTAACCTATGGAGGAAGAAATGAATAGTGCAATATCGTATTGTGATTTTCAGACAAATTCATGTGAAAGCATAACCTCAAACAAATCTTCCTGCAATGTGTAGTCTGAAATGGGGAAATATTTTCGAAAATCTTCGTGCTGTATCTAAAAAAAAAAAAAAAGATAGAGTTAAATGCAACTTTGGTATTTAATAAGATTTCCGTTTTTTTAGAGACTGTACACAAATAGAATACACATATACATATTTTCTCTACAGAGAAACTAATAATTTGTTATAAAAATAGCTTGTAGAAGTAGTATATAAACAAAGGAAAGTTGGTAAAGAAAGTGGCGTGTATGTTTATTTATTCTTCTATAATAGATGACACAGAATTATAAAATTTACTCTCGAAACGTTAAAAACTTAAAATTTAGTGCATATTTAAATGAGTTTTACCACCATGCAGGTATACATCGAAATATTATGTTTAATTTTCAGCTAAACAGACTAAAGACATTTGTAAAATAGTTTTCAGTTATGGATTCATAGTTTTAAAGCTTCCAGCCGCCCCAATGAGTTCTTGACGTTCTTCCAATCACAATGAGCACAATAATAGTTATTTATGGCACTTGCGAGATAAGTTGACGTTTATTATTGAGTAAAAAGATTTAAGGTTCGAGGCATTAGCGCCGAACGTGATAAACATCAAACCTCGCTAGTGTCATCCGTAAAGTTATCCTTTACCTAAGAAAAAAAATTGACTTGAATTATGAATTATAAAAATATTAAACAACGTCTTATAAAATATTTAGAATCGATGTTTTTACTAGGTGTAGGATGATATTGGAGGCTGTGAATAGCAAAGAATCGTTCTACATGACAAATCAGAATGCAACTGGTTCAAAAGCATTTTGCGGCCCATATAACCTCAATGGTCTCCTATAATTAACAACATATTTTTTGTTTTATCTTGAAACTTGTGACACTTCATAGAAAAAACACCATCTACCCATCGTCTATTATTATAAATCCATTTTTTTTTTTTTTTTGGTAATTTACTTCCTTCAACGTTAAGTCATATCGGACGATGAATGAAATGGGTGAAATGATGCTCAAATGAACCCGGGATCCATGGAACTTAGAGTTACCTGACATTCGTCTTTCAGGATAAGGGAAACCCCCGGAAAAACCTTATCCAGGTAACTCGCCCTGACCGAGATTCGAACTCGGGACCTCTTGAACGTGAGGCAGACACGCTACCATCTACGCTACCGACGTGGGCATATAAATCCATCATAACGCCGGTAAGGGACATACACTGATTTTTAAAAGGAGATACGTGAAGGTCATGTGTTTCTCCACGTGGGGTTCCGCAATGTCGCCCAGTAGCATGCAGGAAACAATGCAGATGTCCCCTTCCTTTATCCTCTCAACACTTGAAACATAAACAAAGGTTAGGGCTAAAATGTCTACTCAACACAAGTGCACGGCGGCCGCTTTCTTTGAGGAACCCTCATAATCGTTTTACAACATGGACCCTCCTCCTGACGGTCCTCTCTACAAGGTTGCAATATTTTAACATCACCGTCTTGCACCTAATGAAACAGAACAACTGGAAGTTGGAACTTTGGCAACTGAGACTCCACGCGGAGTAGACATGCAACTGTCATTTTCAGAAAATTGGGGTTGCTATTGGTCCCCAACGTCAGTGTTCCATTTCTGAAGTGTGGAGATAGATTTATGACGGTCATTAGTGGGCGGAGAGGTCAGGTCCTTTGAGGTCCCTTTGACTGGGAACTGCAGACACGTTGGCTAAACAGACTTTAACAGAGTATGTGATTCACCAGTTTAACCAATCTCGCAACCTTTGTATACGTTACCACAGCAACGAACTTTCCCTCTTACCCTTCGCGGTCCTTGCTTGATGACCTTCACGTACATTCCTTTAAACATCAGACTGTAGTCGCCACCATTCTTCTGTTTATCACAGATACGTTTCTGTTTAAACATTTGACTGTAGTTCTAGTCTCCTACCACAAAACTTGTATTAAAATTACACTTCGTTCAAGTTTATGATATTTAACAGTAACTGTACTCTTCATTGCATATACATTCTCAGCTTTACGTAAATTTCTATAAAATTCAATTAAAAATCCGAGGACTTTTGTGTTGTAGCACCAGGAAATACAACATTCCGGTGACTTTATTGCGTATCTACGCCACTGCACACTTCCTCTCCCTCCCCCATGCGGAGTAATTTAGTAGATAGGCGGATTTATGTAGCAGCGGCTAAGAAGAATGGCATTTCTCCTTGAGTCAATGAGTGAGACACAACTACCAACTTCTCCTCACATGGTACAAATACTGCGGGCGAGGTCTGTACAGTATTTACAAAAACAACGTCCCGGAAAAAGCGGAATGCCCGAAAATGTTTAACATTTCTCTAACGGGGTTGAGTTGTATTCCAGCAAAACGTTGTATATAGTAATGACACCAAAACAGCAGCCTTTGAGACCCCCTGCGGTATATGTTGGGAACCTTTTTTAACGTTCCCAAAAATGTTTACAGTCCTCTAGAATCTTTATTACCTTATCAATTACATCCCATAGTGAGGTACAAGTACCTAATTTACACTATACGAAAACTGCGTTCATAGTTAGCACCAAAATACATATTTTGAGGTCTCCTAATTTGATTTTCAAAAAGTGCTATCCCAAACTTAATTCTAAAATTATTTTTACTTTCTCAGAAATGTTTAACTCTTTCATATCCCACGTCTATCTTAATAGTCAGCAATTTCAAATCACCATGTGACAAAGGCTGCAAGACAGTTAATATTTTGGTCGAGTATATATTTTTTTTTGGTTTACGAAAGTGGTCTGAAAAGTTTCCGACCTAATAAAGATACAAGACATTTTTCGAGATTTCTTTTTTCCGTCTTTATTTTCAACATAGTCTCCTTGTAACTCTACACACTTATCCCAGCGATGTTCCCATCTCTGTAACCCGTCCAAATAGTACTCGGCGTATTTTCAACATAGTCTCCTTGTAACTCTACACACTTCTCCCAGCGATGTTCCCATCTCTGTAACCCGTCCAAATAGTACTCGGCGTTTTTTCAACATAGTCTCCTTGTAACTCTACACACTTCTCCCAGCGATGTTCCCATCTCTGTAACCCGTCCAAATAGTACTCGGCGTATTTTCAACATAGTCTCCTTGTAACTCTACACACTTCTCCCAGCGATGTTCCCATCTCTGTAACCCGTCCAAATAGTACTCGGCGTTTTTCAACATAGTCTCCTTGTAACTCTACACATTTCTCCCAGGGATGCTCCCATCTCTGTAACCCGTCCAAATAGTACTCGGCGTTTTTCAACATAGTCTCCTTGTAACTCTACACACTTCTCCCTGCGATGCTCTCATCTCTGTAACCCGTCCAAATAGTACTCGGCGTTTTTCAACATAGTCTCCTTGTAACTCTACACATTTCTCCCAGGGATGCTCCCATCTCTGTAACCCGCCCAAATAGTACTCGGCGTTTTTCAACATAGTCTCCTTGTAACTCTACACATTTCTCCCAGCGACGTTCCCATCTCTGTAACCCGTCCAAATAGTACTCGGCGTTTTTCAACATAGTCTCCTTGTAACTCTACACACTTCTCCCAGAGATGTTCCCATCTCTGTAACTCGTCCAAATAGTACTCGGCGTATTTCAACATCGTCTCCTTGTAACTCTACACACTTCTCCCTAGGATGCTCCCATCTCTGTGACCCGTCCAAATAGTACTCGGCGTATTTCAACATAGTCTCCTTGTAACTCTACACACTTCTCTCAGAGATGCTCCCATCTCTGTAACCCGTCCAAATAGTACTCGGCGTTTTTCAACATAGTCTCCTTGTAACTCTGCACACTTCTCCCAGCGATGCTCCCATCTCTGTAACCCGTCCAAATAGTACTCGGCGTTTTTCAACATAGTCTCCTTGTAACTCTACACACTTCTGCCAGCGATGTTCTCATCTCTGTAACCCGTCCAAATAGTACTCGGCGTTTTTCAACATAGTCTCCTTGTAACTCTACACACTTCTCCCAGCGATGTTCTCATCTCTGTAACCCGTCCAAATAGTACTCGGCGTATTTCAACATAGTCTCCTTGTAACTCTACACACTTCTCCCTGCGATGCTCCCATCTCTGTGACCCGTCCAAATAGTACTCGGCGTTTTTCAACATAGTCTCCTTGTAACTCTACACACTTCTCCCAGCGATGCTCCCATCTCTGTAACCCGTCCAAATAGTACTCGGCGTTTTTCAACATAGTCTCCTTGTAACTCTACACACTTCTCCCAGCGATGTTCTCATCCCTGTAAACCGTCCAAATAGTACTCGGCGTTTTTCAACATAGTCTCCTTGTAACTCTATACACTTCTCCCAGCGATGTTCTCATCCCTGTAAACCGTCCAAATAGTACTCGGCGTTTTTCAACATAGTCTCCTTGTAACTCTACACACTTCTCCCAGCGATGTTCTCATCCCTGTAAACCGTCCAAATAGTACTCGGCGTTTTTCAACATAGTCTCCTTGTAACTCTACACACTTCTCCCAGCGATGCTCCCATCTCTGTAACCCGTCCAAATAGTACTCGGCGTTTTTCAACATAGTCTCCTTGTAACTCTACACACTTCTCCCAGCGATGTTCCCATCTCTGTAACACGTCCAAATAGTACTCGGCGTTTTTCAACATAGTCTCCTTGTAACTCTACACACTTCTCCCAGCGATGTTCCCATCTCTGTAACACGTCCAAATAGTACTCGGCGTTTTTCAACATAGTCTCCTTGTAACTCTACATACTTCTCCCAGCGATGTTCCCATCTCTGTAACCCGTCCAAATAGTACTCGGCGTTTTTCAACATAGTCTCCTTGTAACTCTAAACACTTCTCCCAGCGATGCTCCCATCTTTGTAACCCATCCAAATAGTACTCGGCGTTTTTCAACATTGTCTCCTTGTTACTCTACACACTTCTCCCAGCGATGTTCCCATCTCTGTAACCCGTCCAAATAGTACTCGACGTTTTTCAACATAGTCTCCTTGTAACTCTACATACTTCTCCCAGCGATGCTCTCATCTCTGTAACCCGTCCAAATAGTACTCGGCGTTTTTCAACATAGTCTCCTTGTAACTCTACACACTTCTCCCAGCGATGCTCCCATCTCTGTAACCCGTCCAAATAGTAGCCGCGTTCATTTCATTCCATGCAACGTCAATGCTACTGACCACAGCTCCTTATATGTAAGCAATTATAAGAGTCTTCCACCCTGAAACATGTGAGGTGGCCCTTCTCACTAAATTCCCCAGGTTAAAGCGCCGTTGCGATGTGATTCATGTGTCCTCAGAACTTCAGTACCTTCTATTAGCATAGACTGTGCAAACGTGGTTCTTATGTGTCTTAATTAAGCTTTTATTTATAAAAGTTACATAGTGTTTTACTTCGTGTAGTTTTATAAATATATTCGTGTTTAATAGTTATTGGTGTTTGGCACTTGCGTAATTTAATTAAGATGTGGAGACCGTGGATATCGAACCTAACATGGATTTCCATTCTACTTGTAGTAATGTATACCTAACAGTATTTCTAAGCTTTCTCGAGTTCTAAAGTTGTGACATTTAATTATTATGCGGAATGTACGTGATTATTTATTTAAATTTTGTATAATAGAAGCCCCCCACCCCCCAAAATATTACACTGATAACTTTATTCAAACTTGTAAAATTAACGGACATCCTTGTAGAAAGGAAAGCATTTAAAAAGAGTAATAGAGTTTCCTTGCTGGTTTTTCTTTAATTCCTCAGTCCATTTTCTTACTTTTGAAGTATTTACTGCTTTGTTAAACCAACAGAAATTCACCACCTGTAGCTGCCATAAAATAAAGGAAAATGTTTTAGGATAAAACGGCTAACGATTGCAATAAACAAAGCTCTAGCGTGCAATATTTTTTTTCATAAATTATTATTAACTACCAGAATATCCAAAGTGCTTCTTTAATTTGCAAGTAAATATACCTTGCAAATTCATGCACAATGTTGCAATTTAACCCTTTTAAAATTGTAATGATGTTTTACTAAACTTTCCTTAGATATTATGTTAATACGCATTAGTTCTTGTGGTTAATATAAGTACTATACCATAACAGCATAGGTAATATATCTATTTTCAGTTATGTTATAAAGTGTTGTAACCAGTGCCGGCTGGTGGGTTAAATTATTGGTGGTGCACAAATGAAAAATAAAATACAGAGTAGTTATGACTCACCTATTTATACAGATTCTCTGCTGTGCTCTCCTTAGACCTGGCGAATCTATCGATAACTTTTGCGTTCAAGTCGCTGATCTTCATAACAAAATCTCTCTCACTTGAAAGCATTGCTAATGCTGTCAATCGGTCCTGTGACATTGTGTTCCTAAGGAAAGTTTTTATTCTTTTTAAAGTTGAGAAACAACATTCTGCTTCAGCGGTAGACATTGGCATAGTTAACAGTACTCGGAGGAGTTTGACATATTCGCTGAATGTAGCACATAAATTGTTTTCCCTATTGAGGTCCATCAAGCACAAAGCGCCGGACATTCCACGAAATTCCTCTCGACTGTAAATTACAGACAGTTCTCTACGAATTTTTGTTCCAATGATAAAGGATAGAACCTTATTGTTTCTCTAAGGGAATCCTCTGGAAATGTCTTAGAAATTTTCTTGATGAAACAAAGTCGAGGCTACCAGATGCCCCGTGAAGCTAAATCTGTCCTTTGCTTCTCTAAGAATGTTACATCCTTCAAGAGCTTCTCTTCTTTTCACATCATGATCTTCTATTCTTCTCCTCTTAATTGCAGTTTCTTCGTGTTCCTCGATATCCACGCTATTTCTTACCTTTTTCACTTCCCTTTCAAATGCGTTTAGCTGGGCGATGGCAAACGTTGCATTGCAGTCTCGTTTCTGCAGCTGATTGTACAAAATGTCCACATGTGGCATGATCTTGTAGAAGAAAGACAGCCAGAATACAAAATTATAATCTTTCAAACTGGCCATAAACCCAGAAGCTTGAGCAGGTGTGACGTTATTTAACAGAGCTCTCTTCTGAATAACCTCCATGCATTTAATTAAATTCTCCGTGTGTTCGAAAAGCAGAGCACACAGAAGCTAAGCCTGAAGGTCACGCTATAGCCGTTGCTAAGAGTAGGAAGAGCTAGGTTTATAAACCTCCATTTAAGCAATGTATAAGAAGCCACTCCCCTCTCTTCACCTTCCCGCAACCCCCTCAGAGAGCCTACATTTGGGCGAAATCTTAGGTTAACTCTTCGCTGCAAACCTGCGGCTCCTACAGCTAATCACTGTTTATTTCGACTTCTGCGGTCATGGCAGCTACAGACGATAAGCGTAATTGAAACATGTTTGTATATAAAACAATGCAAACAAGTACAGCTTTAATGTGCAAAATGCACCTGTTGTATATTCAAAATTAGTGGGTGTAGCGCAAACCTGCAACCTTATGGAGGAACCGCCCCTGATTGTAACATTATGTATTGTTATAGAATACATTAATTATTTAAAATTTATTTCAAAATATCAATAAGTAAACCAAATGACTAGTTCGTACACTGAAATCAGCTTGAAGTTTTTTTCCCTTCTAAATGTTATTTTAAACAGCGACAGCCCTGGGCATTTTCAGCTATAAACACGAGCCTAACTTTCTTCACCCTTCCGCCCCGGTAATTGTAACCTAATGCCCGATTTCACCAACAGATGCTAAAGTTGACGTTAACAAATGTAACGTAACAATTGTAACAGCGCTAACAACGCTGTTAAAGTTATTGCATTTCACCAACCTGTTTTCTGAAAATGTTAACAAACACGTGTTAACGCCAGAAACTTGTAAATATTGTAGCTATAGAAGGCTAGGATGAGTCTTATTATTTTCTGAACGTATTTCGATGTTCTTTTCTTTTCATTTTCGTCCGCACACAGCTAAAAATGTCGGATAAACAAAATCGTAAACAAAAGCCGTGAAACAAATTTCTCGTCGATGGAGAAAGAATTGTTAATTGAAATGGTGACGAAGTGTAAGGACATCGTGGAAAATAAGAGGACGGATGCAGTGAATGTAAAAGAGAAAGAAGTCGCGTGGGAAAAAATTGGAAACGGATTTAATTCAAATGTATGTGTCATTACTAGAAACATGAAAGTATTACGTAAATTTAAAACGAGGTGCGAAGAAGGACAAGTGACGAGTGTCTTGAACGTTTCAGGACGGAAGGTGGACAGTGTATTATCCACATAATTCAGTGAATTACAAAATCGCAAAGTTATTAATACTTGAAGGAAAGGCGAGATCGGCATATTCCTTTGGATGCATGTTCTAACTCTGTATTACGTAAATTTGAAACGAGGAGCGAAGGACAAGTGAAGAGTGACTTGAACGTTTCAAGACGGGAGGTGGACAATGTATTATCCACATAATTCAGTGAATTACAAAATCGCAAAGTTATTAATACTTGAAGGAAAGGCGAGATCGGCATATTCCTTTCGATGCATGTTCTAACTCAGTATTACGTAAATTTAAAACGAGGAGCGAAGAAGGGCAAGTGACTTGAACGTTTCAAGGCGGGAGGTGGACAATGTATTATCCACATAATTCAGTGAATTATAGAATCGCAAAGTTATTAATACTTGAAGCAAGGGCGAGATCGGCATATTCCTTCCGATGCATGTTCTAACTCAGTATTACGTAAATTTAAAATGAGGAGCGAATAAGGGCAAGTGACGAGTGACTTGAACGTTTCAAGACGGATGGTGGTGTATTATCCACATAATTCAATTAGTTATAAAATCGCAAAATTATTAATACTTGAAGCAAAGGCGAGATCGGCATATTCCTTTCGATGCATGTTCTAACTCAGTATTACGTAAATTTAAAACGAGGAGCGAAGAAGGACAAGTGACGAGTGACTTGAACGTTTCAAGACGGATGGTGGTGTATTATCCACATAATTCAGTGAATTATAAAATCGCAAAGTTATTAATACTTGAAGCAAAGGCGAGATCGCCATATTCCTTTCGATGCATGTTTTAACCTCTCTTGTACTTCCGCAGTAACCTTCATAGCAACTTGTTTGGACAATCTATACCTCTGTAGAAAATTTTCTTCTGGTAGTTCCTCAAAATCGTACTCTATTACGAATTACATTTATAGAAAATCGACAACAACAGCTGAGTTCACGCAGGCCATCTTGACTGTTTACAATTGTTAAGCACTTAACAACAGACATTTGACTTGTTAGTTTAACAAGAGATTTAACACAAGTGTTAAGCTAACACTTGTTGGTGAAATGCAGTTTTTGTTATAACTATTGTTAAACCCGTGTTAAGTCTTAACATCTATTGGTGAAATCGGGTATAAGATGTTTATGACACTGTGGTTAGGGGTGAACAGTTTTTCCTTACAAAGCGAAGCGCCTGGGGATGCTTTAGGCGCGGTCACTATACGAGGGTTATTCGTAAAGTAAGGTCGGATACGCCGCAACTCATCGAATTTCGCGTGAACATTGAAACGCTCATGTGGACCGACTCCCGGCATGCCTTGCGGGTAAACGATACCATTCGCATTTGTAGTGGTGCAATGTGCTGTTAAGGCAAGGCAACACTAAAAGTTCCAACTTCAATAATAATAAACCTGTCATTAAGAAAATTTAGTCACATAATTAGAGTATCATTTTAAACTTGCATGTAAATTATTATGTTGCTACACCAAATAGGTCATTAATTATTAATTATTTTTTGAGAAAATATTGTAAAAATTAAAAATGTTCTATGCGTTAAAACATTTGAGGTTTTATCTTGAGTTTTTGTTTCCGGCTAGTACAGAGTAATTTAAAAAGACCCACATTCTTATTTTTTGGAATATTCTTTCAGCATTTGTTCTAAAATACTTTCCATGTGTTAGCTCTCTAATTTTTGACAATATTAACATTTTTTATTCCTTAACACTATATAACTTCCAAAACATGAGTATTAACAAAAAAAGGGGAATGTGAAGATTTTATTTACATATTGTGGACCTATCCTATTAGTTTCTCCAAGTTAAATGAAAAACTTTGACGCCGGTGGCATTTTGTATATTGAAAAGTGTTAGAAAAAAAGTTTCTCAGAAAGTTAACTTTTAACGATTGAAAAAGGTCTCTTTAAACTGTCACATGATGGCCTAAAATGACGCAAATTATAAAAATAGCACGCCATCTATTACTACAAATCCTAAGCTACCATGGCAGCTCAATCGTGCGCGGTTCGATCTAACTCTTTCAAGCAACTCTAGACTCGCTACTCCACATTCAGTGTTCCAACAACTTTCTGCCGAACTACTGGGCCGTTACCCTAACTATGTTCCGGTCTTTACGGACAGTTCTCAGTTAGGTAGCGCTACGAGTTGCGCGTTCTTCATTAACGGCGAGGCTCATAAATTTCGCCTTCTGGACTCCACTTCGGTCTTCTCAGCAGAGCTGTATGCCATCCTCTATTTGCTCCTTTTTATTTGCAAGTTAGCTCCTGGCTCTTTTATTGTTTGCACTGACTCTCTAAGTGCTCTTCAGGCCTTGCAACAGCACACTGCCGCTCACTCCCTGTTTTATAAATACAGGCCCAGATGTCGCAAATACTCAGTCGCGGATACAATTTTGTTTTAACTTGGGCCCCAGGCCATGTGGGCATTTCCGGGAACGAGGAGGCGGACGCGGCTGCCAAGTCCGCTTGCCGTTTGCCCCGGAGTTTAGCAACTACTGTGCCATACCAGGATGTGCAGCGTTTTTTCCGTCGCCAACTCCTCTCTGCTTGGCAGCAATCCTGGACAGCTTTGGAAGGCACACAACTCCGGGCGATAAAGGAGAGCGTACAACCCTGGCTAACTTCCTGCAGGGATAACCGGCGAGCCGAGGTGATACTCACCCGGCTGAGAATTGGGCACACACGAGCGACTCATGGCCATCTGTTAAGAGGGGAACCGGCCCCTGTGTGTGCTCCGTGTGCAGTACGCCTCACTGTGCGGCATGTATTGCTGGATTGCCCGCAGTACGCCCGCGTTCGCCAGTCTTTGGGCTTGGGGACTAACTTGCTCAGTATTTTATGGGACGACCCAGTGGCCGTGGATAAGGCACTGCGGTTTGTTCCTAAAATCGGTTTTAATAAACAACTCTGACTTGTATTTTATATTTATTAATTTTTAGAGCTTTTAAATTATTAGGACAATGGTGAATTTTCATGTTCTTTTAATAGTTGTGTGTTTTTATTTTACCTTTTTAGCTTGATTAGTGTAGCTTTTAGGTTTTAATGTTGACTTCGGGCCCAAATGACCTTGTTGTTGACGGGTCCTAAAACACCACACACTCACTCACTCACCCCCTAAGCTACCAAAAATGGCAAAAAAAGAAAATTCCCTGATTTTCAACATTTTCAGTGTAGCCTTGCCTTAACAGTGATTAGCAATCGAGCGGCCCGCCGACTATGAAATACGGTCTGTGATTCGGATTTTGACGCCATGGAACATTTCAGCAGCGGACATTCCTTGACAGATCACTGAAGTGTAAGGCACAGCACAGTGGTGTCGTTGAAGGTGAACCTCCTCCTCAGAGGAGAGGCCTTCGACGTTTTGCCATTTCGGGATATTGTCCCTTACTGGCATGGTGGTGGATTTTAATGATTGTATGGGCCTATGGTGGTGCTAGCACTAGTCTGGGTCGCTTGTAGGTTTCACCGGGGTCGAGGTCATATTCTCCCAGACCGCGGATTAGACTGTTGAAGCTAGAAGGGAGCCTGTTATAAAAACCATGAGATAAGGTAAGGATGTAATCTGTGATTTTTGGGAAGGAGAGGTCTGCATGGATATTATCGTTAGGAATATACCAATCGGAAGCTGTTGCTATCCGAAGGTAGCGGTTCTGAAGGACTTGGAGTTTGTGCAGATGCGATTTTGCTGCAACTCCCCAGACTGTGCAAGCATAGGTTAGTGCAGGGCGGAGTATCTGCTTGTATATGAGCAATTTGTTGTGCAGGCTCATTGTTGATTTCCTATTAAACATAGGATATAGCATGGCCATCCTTCTGGACACTTTGTTAGCCACAGTGGTGATGTGTTGCTTCCACGTCAGACGCCAAAGGTATGTAGCCTCTGTGGACCATTGTACTTCCTCTCCAGCCAGGTGGCGATTGGGTACATCTTGTGGAGTACGGCGGGTGAATGTGACTGCCTGAGATTTTGTTGCATTTATCTTCAAGCGCCAAGTGATGAACCAGGCAGATAGCATATCAGCGTAACGCTGCGCCTTGGTTACTGCATTAACGTGTTGTTTAGATGAGACAGTTAATGCGGTGTCATGTGTGTAGTGTTTAACGCCCGCTTTTACAACATACGGCACCGCAGGCGATGACACTGATGATACATGAGATGAAGATGGAGCACCGGTGGAATGAGATGGCGGGGGAAACCGGAGATCCCGGAGAAAACCCACCCCAGTGCCGTGTTGTCCACCACATATCTCACTTTGCGGTCGCGTGGGATCGAACCCGGGCCGCCTTGGAGAGAGCCAAGCGGTCTAACCACCGAGCCACGGCGCGGCCCTACGGTGTCATCAGCGAATAGATACAGGTTACAGCCTATTAGGGTAGGGAGGGTGTTTATATAGGTGAGGAATAGGAGGGACCAAGGACAGTGCCTTGTGGTACCCCGGCTTGAATACCATAGGGTTGAGAATGGATGTCGTCCCTAAGTGTAAGTGTAAGTGACAGCAAAGTGCGTAAGTGGGTTCGAGCTTTCATAGGCGGACGCAACAATGTCCATAATGAATCGCGATCACGCTGGCCATCAGTGATCACAGAAGATTTTGTCAATGCCGTGGATGAAAAGATACGTGAAAACCGGCGATTCACAACTTCCACTTTAACAATGGAATTTCCTGGAAATAAATACAGAAATAAATCTAATTGTTCCATCATACGATGAAATCAGATATGCATTAAAACAAATAAAAATGGGAAGGCACCAGGCATGGATAGTATAAACCCAGAAATACTTAAAGTAGATACGGAAACTACTATTAAATTACTATTACCACTAATAAAAAAATATGGATAGAAGAAAAAATTCCAAAAGATTGGAAAGAAGGTCTGATTGTAAAGCTACCTAAGAAAGGTGACTTAGGATATTACTAGTGTGCAAAAATTGGAGGGGTATTACTCTAATGAGTATACCTAGTAAAGTCCTATCCAGAATAATTTTAAATAGAATACAAGAAGTGGTGGAGCAGAGACTGCGAAAGGAACAAGCAGGTTTTCGTAGGTACCGTAGTTGTGTCGACTTAATACTCTCAGAATTATTATAGAACAGAGTGCAGAATAGCAGACAACCTTGTATCTAACATTTGTTGACTTCGAAAGAGCTTTTGACTCTATAGAACAAGCTGAAGTGTTGAAAACATTAAATGAATATGGGATACCAAATAAAATTTTAAATATAATGAAAGACAAGGGATTCAAGTGTAAAGTATTACACGAAGGAAAATTATCAGAATATATAAATGTCACAAACGGAGTAAGACAAGGTTGTATACTCTCACCAACAATACTCCTACTAGTATTAGACAATGTAATGAGAAAGATGTTGAGAGGACGGAAGAGGGGGATACAATGAATTTTAGAGAGAGACTAGAAGACCAGAGGTCCAGAGGTAGTCCTGGTCGGGCGGGGTAATTTTTCTTTTTCCCCGTCTGGGTGTCTTCTGCCGCAGTACCTAGTCAATTTGCGGCTTAACTTGAGAAGTGAGTCAGGAATGTTTTTTATTGTTCTGCTAGGGGTAGGTTGTAGTTTTGTTTAAAAATTTTTGTTTGGATGCCCTTGAGTAATCTCAGAAGGGCAGCTTAGCGGTTTTATTGCACTCCCCATTGGGGGGGGGGGGGGAGGGATCGGTTTATTCTTTTGCCTCGTTTTGATTACGGGTGGCCTAACGCTTGAGCCATCAGGCGTAAAATGAATTTTGGAGTCAATGGGCTCCACCTTGGGCTAACCAAGGGGCCCCAGGACGTCTCTGGGGAGTTTATATGATGGCAAGCGTCTTTGTTCCCTCTGGTCATATCTGCGCAGGGAGTTCACTAAAGGGTTGGGGTGATTTTGGATTTTGTCGTACATTGATCGTGCCCTCTCTCGGATGACATCGACTATGTATGGGATTTTTGAATGCTCGTGAAGGATCTGGGCTGGGAATCTCCAGTCTGTATCGTATATGATTCTGAGCGCCCTGTTCTGCAGCGTCTGGAGTCTGACGAAAGTGGTATTTGCCACTGTTCCCCAGATCTCAAAGCCGTACAAAATCATGGGCGGGATGATCGCCCGATACAGCTGGGGTTTGAGACGGAGCGGCATGGTTGAACGGAATATTGGGTATAGGTTCCTGCCCAAGCTGGACCTTGCCTTTGACGTGCGGAGCGTAAGTTAATTTGCGGTCCAGCGTCACTCCGAGATACTTCGCCGTTTGAACCCATGGGATTCCACGGCGCCGTAAAACGAAGTTCCCCTGCAACCGGTTGGCTCTGGTTTTCGCCAGGAGAATTGCAGAACTCTTCTCCGGGTTAATTGCCATTCGCCATTTTGGCTCCATTCGCCAATGGCCCGGAGCTGGGCTTGGATCTGCAGAAAGCTATACCTCGGGTTTCTGTTTACCGCGAAGATCATGAGATCGTCCGCATACTGACAGCTGTGGGTGTTGTGGTGTGTGGGTATGTCGGCCATGTAAGTTGCAGAGTACCGGTGACAGCACGCTGCCTTCCGGTACTCCAGCGCCAATGGGCCGCTTGGTTGACAGCTTTCCCTCCATCTTTACTCGGAAGCTTCGGTTTCCGAGGAAACCGGCCACCAATGAAATGTATGGACGGGGAACTTCATGCTCTAGGAGTTTGTAAACAAGCCCCTCGTGCCAGGTAATGGCGAATGCCTTCTCCACGTCTAACAATACTGCTACCATTTTAGACCTTTCCTGTAATCCCAGGGAGACCTTCTCGGCAACCCACAGTAGTTGCTCGGTCGTGGAGTGGCCAGAACGGAAGCCAAACTGGTGTTCCGGGATTAGGCCCCTTTCCTCTAAGTGAGGTAGGAGCCGGGAGAGGAGCAGTTTTTCGAAAACCTTCGACAAAACTGGTAGAAGGCTGATGGAACGGTAACTGGAAGGGAAGACCGGATTTTTCCCCGGTTTTAAAACGCACACCACGGGCGCCTCCTTCCAGACAGCTGGTAAGTGGCGCATGAATAGGTATGCATTATAAATCCGGGTTAAATGAATCACGGCTCTGCGTGGAAGGTGCTTGAGCCTGGACTTAGCAGATGATATCTGCTTACTAGCAGCAAGATTTAGCGATATGAAAGGGAAACTGGTAAATTTGCAAAAGGAAGCAAAATGTGCTTGACTTAATATAAATGTAAAAAAAACCAAAGAATTGAGAATAAATGTAGAAATAAAAGAAGGACTTACTATAGAAACTGGGGAAATTGAGCAAGTGGAATCTTTTACTTGGGAAGTCAAGTTACTAAGGATGAGGAGCAGATCAAGATGTCAAACAAAGAATAAAGAAAGCCAATGGAGCCTTTATACAACTGTACCTAGTATGGAACAACAGAAATATTGCAAGAAAAACAAAAATAAAAATATTCAATACAAATGTTAAGTCCTGAGTCAAAACGTCAATCGATGGAATGGCGCCACACGACATCACCAGTCAAACACGGAAAGTGATAGCATCCGTGTTTTGGGATAGACATGGAGTGTTGCTAGTCGAGTTTGTGGAACGAGGGACAACCATCAATGCAGACGCTTACTGCGCTACTCTGACTAACCTCCGTCGTGCAATACAGAATAAGCGACGTGGCCTTCTGACGTATGGAATGTTGTTGCTGCATGACATTGCCAGACCACATTCTGCCAGACGAACCCAAGATCTCATCAGCTCTTTTGGATGGGAACAGACTGACCACCCACCGTATAGTCCAGACCTGGAGCCGAACGATTTTCACTTGTTCCGCTACCTAAAGAAGTTTCTCGGTGGTAAGCGCTTACGCACAGATGACCAGCTTAAAGACTGGTTATCCTCACAGGCGGCAGACGTGTATGACGTCGGTATACTGAAGCTTGTAGAACGTTATGACAAATGTTTAAACAAATATGGCAATTATATAGAAAAATAGAGAAAGATGTAAGGAATCCAGTAAAAAAAGGTTTGCAAATATCTATGATGATTAAATTTATAAAAAATAAGGGACTATACTTTACGAATAACCCTCGTAGATAATCTATTCAATGATTTCATCATCTAATTATCTCGACCAAACCACATCGTGTGTATGTGAACCGTGTAGCGAAGTCTGAATGATAACACAGAGCTGTGTAGTAAAACGGTGAGATCTATAGCTGTATATGAAAACTTTTACGTAAAATAACTGTATGTAGCTATTTGGCTGCAGTGGTTCTTATATATCAGGTTTATTTTACTTTTGTAAAACATATAAACTGTGTAGATATCAAACATTCAATGGAAGTACAATACCAGTTTAATTATCACAGGAGAAACTGAACACGCAACTATAATTTCGTTAAGAACGAAACTAACTGCCGACGAGCCGCCGAGTTCGGTAACATTAATTGGATGTATTCAGCGCTGGCGTAAACATACTGTACTGCGCCATCTACCGACATAAATATGAAACAACGTTTTTAGCATTCGTCAAAAGATAGCACCATATCTTAATATTTACCTTTCAAATGAAAAATGGAACAGTGCTAGCCATACAAATACAAATTGACATACAAGGATGTATTTGTATTTACAAATAAGTTTGACATGTATTTTAGTTGTGTTACATCACACGAGTTAATACTTTTCATTAGATAATGTGGAAGAATTTGAATATGTTGTATCCTCAATGAATCCAACTTGAGATATAAATAACCAGTAAAGTAGAATTATTGTCATTGGGCAGTACTGGAATTTTGTGAAATTTAGTGTAATTTTTGGAGTGGGATCGATTTACTGAGTGAAGTCGATCCCTAATAGACCTTACCACATACCCCAATTATTCCACTTCGTGCCCGCCTCGGTAGCGTGGTGGTAGCATGTCTGCCTCACGTTCAGGAGGTCCCGAGTTCGAATCTCGGTCAGGGTGAGTCAGGGCAGGCCATTATCGCCTTCCCGCGCGAAGCACTGTCAGTGCTGACTGAGGGGCGTGACGTCACTGAGAATACAACGCAGGAGCGCTTACACGTGATGTGCGTAATGCAATATTATGATTGCACATTATTAGATAACATAAGGCGCTGATGCATACAAATTCCACAATCCTTCTGATGAAATAAACGAGATGCAGTTGCTTATGAGCTATTGTAGTTATTGTCTGTGGCTTTTGTCGTAACATTATGAGTAAAAGTAGAAACCATTGCGCTGTTGCTGAATGCAAACATGCTTCGTATAAAACTACGAATGTGATTTTCCATTGTTTGCCTAAAGATCGAGAACTACAGCGCAAGTGGGTTTTACGCTGTAAAAGGACTGATCCGGTTAATGTGAATAATGCAAGGATTTGTTCCGATCACTTCCTGCCCGAAAACTATGAACGGGATTTTAAAAACGAGCTGTTAGGTTTGCCGCTGAAAAGAAAATTAAAGGGCGACGCTGTACCGTCATAGAAAATTCCTAATTGGCATGGGGATGTATTTGAGGCGGTAGTAGCAAGTACCAGCAAAACCAATTTGCAGGTAATTATC
Organism: Mantis religiosa; assembly: GCA_030765055.1. NCBI lineage: Eukaryota > Metazoa > Arthropoda > Insecta > Mantodea > Mantidae > Mantis > Mantis religiosa. The sequence goes on from CM060947.1 coordinate 24,571,226, forward strand.
AGATACACATTCCATTTATGTATTTGTTTCTATGTGTACACTGAGTTTATTCGCTCCTTTTTTATAAGAAAAGTTTGATGCGTGGAATAATAATAATAATAAAACTGTTTTTATTAATAGGCAATATCAGCAAGAGATCGCCGGTGCGAAGTTAGGACCGTGCGAAAGAGGGCGCTGTCTACTACAGTATCTTTGTCTCCCAAAAAAACAAAATTTGACCCGTCGACCAGCACGGAGGTAGCTCCTGACCACTCTGTTGTTGCTGAAGAGGAAATAATTAGACTAAAGTCTCAGATGCAAGCCCTGAAGAAAGAAAACAGTGTTTTGAAACAGCAGAACAAGGTACAGAAGTAATATTTTGTAGCTTCCATGGACAAACTGCTGCGAAGTGAAATGGAGTGATGCAAAACATAATTTCTATAATAAGTTCCAAGTTTCCCGAAATTCATCACAAAGTGATCTCTCTTAATGTGAGGACAAGAACCTTCATTAGAATTAGGCACTTAAACAAAAGAGCGAAGGCAGAAATAATCAGGAAACTTGCAGCAAAGAAAAATCTTCAGTGGGTTGCTTCATTTTCTTGAGCTACACTGATTAAGTACATATGAATGGTAACATGTTTTAAACTCTTAATACAACTGCTAGAAAGAACCTTCATTATAATACACAAGTGGATGTTTATTCCTTCCGATTTTACACGTAGCAGAGCTTAAATAACACATACTGAGGGGCTAGTGTTTAACTCTCGCGGTTGAACTGTATTATCAGTGACGTCATGCGCGTTAGCCAATGGCAGCGCGACTCTCCGGAATGGCGTACCTGAGTACTCTAGTTGTCTTGAGGGTGAGTTACATGGATAAGTTGTTTTCAGGGGGTTTTTCCTTATCCTTACAGACGAATGTCGGGTAACTCTAAGCTATATTGACCCCGGGCTCATTTGAGCATAATTTCACCCATTCCTTCATCGTCCGATATGACAACGTTGGAGGACGTAAATAAAAAGAAATCCCCGTCGCGACTGGACATTGAAGATCTGAATGTCAGACCTTCGGTCTCAAGCCAGGTCAGGGCTAGGTCCTCTACTGTCAGTGGAGTGTTTTGTAAGGAAGGATAATATACGGCAGAAGATGAGGTTGGAGTTATATATACGCCGTCTGATGTGTTATTTTATGTCTAGAAGTAGCCTCGGGCGTTTGTAGCGCTCTCCAGGATGGATGTCGTACTCACCTAGACCGCGGATGAGGGAGTTGAAGTTGTGGGAGAGGTTCTGATAGAAGGAACCTGAAAGGGTATGGATGTAGTCTGTTCTTATGGGTATACGTAGGTCACGTCGGATAACTAGATTGGGCATACAAGGGTAGTCTTGTGGCAATGCGGAGGAATCGGAATTGTAGAATTTCAAGGCGGTGTAGGTGAGACTTGGCTGCTACTCCCCGTATTTCACTGGCGTATGTGACGTCTGAAATGTGTAGTATTTAACGCCCGCTTTTACTACATACGGCACCGCAGGCGGTAACACTGATGATACATGAAATGAAGATGGAGCACCGCTGGGATGAGATGGCGGGGGAAACCGGAGATCCCGGAGGAAACCCGCCCCAGCGCCGTTTTGTCCACCACAAATCTCACCTTGCGGTCGCCTGGGATCGAACCCGGGCCGCCTTGGTGAGAGCCAAGCGGTCTAACCACTGAGCCACAGCGCGGCCATGTGATGGCTGGCCGGAGTACTTGCTTATACAGGAGCAGTTTTGTAGGCAGAGACATCACCGATCGTCGGTTATACAGGGGGTAGAGCATAATTTGAAATTTGATTCACCACCTGTAGCTTCCATAAAATATAGGAAAATGTTTTAGGATAAATCGGCTCACGATTGCAATAAACAAAGCTCTAAAGTGCAATCTTTGCTTATAAATTATTATTAACTACCAGAATATCCAAAGTGCTTCTTTAATTTGCAAGTAAATATCCTTCGCAAATTCATGCACAATGATGCAATTTAACCTTTTTAAAATTATAATGATTTTTGTCTTTAGTGAATATAATTAATTTATAAATATATAATGAGTAAATAGTAAGGATTTGCTGGCTAATAACAGTATCTTTAAAAGGATCGTATCTTTTTCAAGTGGTATATGAATCCTAAACTCCTTTTTGCTAAACAAATAAGAAAATAGAATGTTACATGGATCAGAGGTTTGGGGAATAGATGAGGCTTGGGAGAGACTGATAGAGTGCATAGATCCTTTTGTAAATACATATTGGGATTACCAATAACATCACCTAATGGGGCAGCACAATTAGAACTAGGCAGGCATTCTACTAAAATTAAAATCTTGTCAAGGGCAATGAAATATTTATACAGAATCACTAACTTGGAAGATGGCAATATTATTAAAAACGTTTTCACATTCAAAAGAGAAGTAACTGGGGTGGGTCTTGGGCACATAAAATGAATGATGTGTTGAAGCAGATAGGTATGGGTCATTCTTGGATAAATGCAGAGTATGGGTATAGAGGTTTCTGCAAAGAAGATAATCTAAGTTTAGAAGATATTGACAGAAAAGACATTTTTGCCAATACAAGTGACAAACGCTCACTAAGATTATATAGAGAAATAAAAACAACCTGGGGGAGGGAAGGATATATAGATATATGTAGTAAGTTAGGGCGAGAAGGTTTTGCTTGGGCGAGAACAGGAGTGAGAAACTTGAAAGGTATAGGTCAAGAGAGGGAGCTAGATAAATGTCCATTGTGTGGAGAAGAGAATGCAGATTTCCATTATATATTATATTGTAGTCAAACAAAGATATGGAGAGAGCAGGCTTGGCTACGTAAATGGGACAGAAAGGTATAGGTCAAGAGAGGGAGCTAGATAAATGTCCATTGTGTGGAGAAGAGAATGCAGATTTCCATTGTATATTATATTGTAGTCAAACAAAGATATGGAGAGAGCAGGCTTGGCTATGTAAATGGGACAGAAAGGTATAGGTCAAGAGAGGGAGCTAGATAAATGTCCATTGTGTGGAGAAGAGAATGCAGATTTCCATTGTATATTATATTGTAGTCAAACAAAGATATGGACAGAGTAGGCTTGGCTACGTAAATGGGACAGAAAGGTATAGGTCAAGAGAGGGAGCTAGATAAATGTCCATTGTGTGGAGAAGAGAATGCAGACTTCCATTGTATATTATATTGTAGTCAAACAAAGATATGGAGAGAGCAGGCCTGGCTACGTAAATGGGACAGAAAGGTATAGGTCAAGAGAGGGAGCTAGATAAATGTCCATTGTGTGGAGAAGAGAATGCAGACTTCCATTGTATATTATATTGTCAAACAAAGATATGGAGAGAGTAGGCTTGGCTATGTAAATGGGACAGTTTGGGGGGTGAAGTAGTAATTAGAAAAATGTTGTCAGTAAAAGCAGAAAAGAACAGGAGAAATATAGGGAATTATTTAGGGAAAGTTAAAGAGAGATGGCTAAGAACAATTAAGAGAAAAATGTAGAGTGAGATAGGTGAAATGGCAGAAAGTGTAAAAAGGAGCACAGGGCCTCCAATACACAAAAACCTAGGGTTAGGTGTATGGGGACTGAATTACTATTTAATGGTGGGCAACATGATAACATGATAGGATTTTCAGGATTTAGGAATATATGGCATATTTCAGTATGGATTTTATAATTGTAATCTTGATTTTGTATTTCCATTTGTTGTTGTAAAAGGAAATAAATTACTATTACTATTAATAAACTTTCCTTGGATATTATGCTAATAATACCCATTTAGTTCTTGCGGGTAATATAAGTACTATACCACATATCTCTTTTCAGTTATGTTATAAAGAGTTGTAACATTATGTATTATTATAGAATACATTAATCATTTAAATTTTATTTGAAAAGATCAATGACTATTTGTTACAATGAATTCAGGTGTATTTGCTTATTTTACTTATTTTGTTCTTTTTGTTTCTAAATTTTATTTTAAACAACGGCAGCCCTGGGTATTAGCTGTAAACACGTATCTGACATTCTTCACCTCTCCCTCACCAGGAGGTGTGTCCTAAGATGTTTATGACATTGTGATTAGGGGGAAGAACAGTTTCTCCACACAAAGCGAGCCACCTGGGGATGCTTTAAGCGCGGTCACTATGCTCGGGGTTTTTCCCTGCGAAATAATTGTTCCCAAAGCCGATTGCCTCTTCATTTGACGGAAATCTCTGTCCTCCGAGCGCAATTTTCAGATGAGGGAACAAAAAGAAGTCGTTTGGGGCTAGATCTGGTGAGTCAAGGAGTTCAAACCATAATTCGTGGATTTTCGCCATTGCAACCGCTGGGTGTGAGACGGTATGTTGTCTCGGTGAAATAGGATTTTATTTTTCTGCAAATGTGGCCATTTTCCCACAAATTCTGCCTTCAGCTTGTCAAGTAATGATGCGTAGTATGCTACTGTAATGGTTTTTACTTTTTAAAGATAATCGATTAAAATAACTCCATGACTATCCCCAAAAAACAGTCGCCATCACTTTTGCAGCCAAAGAGACAGTTTTTGCTTTCTTTTGTAGCTGGTTCCCCCTTTGAAGTCCACTGTTTGGACTGTATGTTTGTTTCGGGCATATAATGGTGTATCCAAGTTTCATCTACAATAATTAATAGGCACCAAAACTCGGATTTATTGAGCCTAAACTGCCCCAACAGAGCGTTGCAAATGTTCATTCGAACACGTTTTTGGTCTAACGTGAGCAAACGCGGCACCCAACGCGCGGACAGTTTTCTCATATCTAAATGTTGATTTAATATGTGAAAAACACGTTCTTTTGACAGGTTCATAGCCTCCGCTATCTCTCTAACTTTAATTCGGTGGTCATGTAGCACCATTTGGTGAACTTTGGCGATGTTTTCGTCCGTGGTTGCGAACGTTCCCGAACGTTCTTCGTCTCCCAAGCTCTTACGGCCACGTTTAAATTCAGCTGCCCAAAATTTCACTGTGGTAAATGATGGCTGCCATGGTGCGAGCGCTGCGGACCCCTAGCACTCGTGGTACCTCTGACGTTACTAGAGGAACCTCGGGCCGAATTGCCGAGTCCCTCCCGTAGGGGAGTTGTTCGGATTGGGTTAGACTCGAGGGGACAGTGGTTCCCGACACCCGTGGGAGATCGGGTACATCTCCTGATGGGGTTGAGGGAAGTCATATATTCCGGGGTGCTAGCCTGCATAGCTAGCAGAAGGTGTGCTAGATCACCAGGCGGCTCCACCGAGGTTGATCGGTAGCCTTCCCCTTTGTGGTTGGTGCGCGTAAAGTGGTTGTATCCACTTCCATCCCATCTTGTGTTTTCGGACCAGATGGGGGGCGGTTCGTTAGTCTCTAGGTCTTGCCCTATGGAAAGCCCCTCGGAGGTGCCGGGTGCCCTTTAGGGAGAGCTCGGTAACTCCCTGGTCTTAAGAGGGGGGTCGATCTCACATTGTGAAGGCTGCCTGGTAGATACCTCGCGTTATACATGTGGTAAATGATGGTGCAGAGTCCCCATACTCAGAATCCTGCTCATCTTTGTTTCGCGTAGGCGTATTGCCTTTCGAAAACAAATAGTTAATGACAGCTTGATACCTGATTTGTCCATTTTGATAAAAACACTCACATTAACTCACTCAATCGACTGTTACATAACAACTGAACGTCCAAAATGACTGAAACTTTGGTGAGCAAATGTCAACAGTTTAATTTACGAAATTCACTAGCTTTTATTTACGAGTACTGCCATCTTCATGTTGAGGTCGCAAAATTTTCAGACCACCCTCGTATTATAGTTTAATCCTTTTTAATTTAAATCCAAAACTTGTTCCGCTAGTGTTGCATCAAAGTCTTTTTCAATATTTATGCTTTCCAGTCACCGTTTATTTTACGTGGTTCCAGAAAGGAATGTAGTGGGGATTCGAAGCTGATACTGAAATCCTGTAGGTGATACTGAGTGGTTTAACCAAGCGAGATACGAACCCGAGTTTAGATGTTAATAGCTTAAGTATAGTAAGGTGAGAAAAGTTGGCAATTTCTTTTTAGATAATGACTTGTTTTAATTTATTTTCCATAATATAGACAAAGAACAGTATTTAAAATTTATAGTTATAATTTTTTTTAGAAATAGTTCACTTTTAGGACGTTTTGAAATATCTTTGGGTATTTTATATAAAATTACAGCACGACACTTATTAAAGTATTAGGGTAAATTATTTAATGTTATTCACGATAAAAGTTTATAGAAATTGTTTAATTACATCTTAAAATGGCAATGGAAATAACAAAAGTATTTATTAATCAATAGATTACAACTTCTTCTAAACTTACTCACCTCTTGAGAAAACTGCAATGTTAATTGCACAATTATTACATTTTTAAGTGGAAGTGGCAGATGCACGCCTTCTTAATGAGTCGATTGTCATATTCTGCTGGAAACCAAAGTTAGTATTACTGGCGTGTGAAAAGCTTTTGAGCAATGAGCGAAAGAATTTTTTACTTTTAACTCTCTCGTGAATCACTAAATGGCCTACGTTTACACCACTGTATAAAAATAATTTTGTAAATTTGGGCACAAAAATTTAAAAAGGTTCGGAAAAAGTTTAGAACACTTAAAACCGTAATTTTATTTATTCTTTCTGAACACCGAGTATAAGAATTTTATGTCCGATAATTTCCCTGCTAGACTGTATACTTCCTGTTGTACACGTAGTTACCGTTACCAGAGAGAAACAAAACACATCCAACGTGCGCGTCCTTGCCGGGTTCAGGAAATGCCCGGAACTGCTTGCAAAGGACGCCAAACCTGCTGCAATAATTACTTACTTGTCGATTCCGGTCGTGTCTCGAGGTAAGGAGCCAACTTTGTTTACAAAATGGCTACTCTCACACTGAGAGGAGACACGTCATTAGCGCTCACTTAGAACATGCAAATCGAGCGAACAATTTTGTACGATATAGTTAGAAACAAGCAATTCTCTACGATGATGAAAACGCTGTAGTACATTATCAGTAAGGGTTTCGGAGCTGTGGTGTAAATTTCATAGCTTTACAACCTTAAGGCACACAGCTACGCCAAACTTTTACCACTAACTTAAAATGGAGGAGGGCTTCTGTCTGACAACATTTAGGAATAATATTTTAATATTATTCGTACGAAGAAAGAACATTTTTGTATTAAGGTAATCAAGGAAACCTCACATATTTATGTTAAATACGAGGGCTGTTCAATAAAGAATGATCACAATTCTTTTTTTCACAATGTGCCTTTACTCGTCCTCATAATTTTGATGGCCCTTCTCAAAATAGTCTCCTCTGAATGCGATGTACTTGTCCCAGCGTTTCTGCCAGTCTTCAAAGGCATGCTGGACACCATTTTTGAGAGATCCTTCAAAATCGCATCCGCAGCCTTCACCACTGCTTCTGATTATGGATAATGCCTCCCACGAAGGCGTTTCTTCAAGTTAGGCAATAGAAAAAAAGTCACATGGTGCTAAATCCGGACTATAGGGAGAGTGAAGGATGCACTTAACGTTGACTTTTGCAAGATATTCAGAAACAACACTGGCAATATGCGGCCGTGCATTATCGTGGTGCAGCATCCAGCCTGCTTCACGGAAATGTGGTCTTTTGCGTCTGATATGGACTTACAATGTTTCCAGGACATCCCTGTAGTATTGTCCAGTTAGTGATGTGTGTGCAGGTACAACATGCTGAAGGCCGCGTCGTGGCTCAGTGGTTAGACCGCTTGGCTCTTACCAAGGCGGCCCGAGTTCGATCCCAGGCGACCGCAAAGTGAGATTTGTGGTGGACAACACGGCGCTGGGGCGGGTTTTCTCCGGGACCTCCGGTTTTCCCCGCCATCTCATTCCACCGGTGCTCCATCTTCATCTCATGTATCATCAGTGTCACCGCCTGCGGTGCCGTATGCAGTAAAAGCGGGCGTTAAACACTACACATTTTTACAACATGCTGATAAACCATTCCATCAATATCAAAGAATGAGATGATCATAACTTTCCCAGCAGAAGCAACCACTTTTGTTTTATTGGGGGGTTGGTGATGAAGGAGATTTCCACACTGAGCTTTGCTGTTTAGCTCTGAGGATCAAAATGATGTAGCCAAGTTTCATCAGCAGTGATTACGTTTGAAATAAACTCCGGATCTTCCTCTAAAATCAACTTTAACTGCAAGCAGACCTGCATGCGAATGACCTTTTGTCCGGGAATCAACAGTCTTGGAACCCATCGCGCACAAACACGTCTCATGTGTAATGTTTCTGTCACCAACGTGTGGGTGGCACCCAATGAAATGTTCAGTATTTCAGAAAGTGATCTCAAGGTAATTCGTCGATCCTCTCTCACAATGGCAGCAGCAGTATTGATGTTTTCTTCCGTAAGAACAGTTAGCACCGGATCAACCTTCCTTTGAAATTGATTCTCTCCCCTCTTTAAACATTTTAAACCACCTTCGAGCTGTGCTGTAGGGAAGAACAGACTCTACACAGGCCTCCTGTAACATTGTATAGGCCTCAACTGAAGATTTGTTGAGACGAAAGCAGAATTTCAAAGCCGCATATTGTTCCTCGCGTGTTACCTCCATTGCAGCGGTAGGCGATACTGAACATGTCTGAACTTGCCTGGTGCTCACAGGTGGGAAGCAGGAGTACCAACAATGAAACTACCATGGCGTGTTTGTTTCACATTAAGCTAACAGAATATAATAAAATTGAATTTTAGTGGAAATAATTATGACCGAAAAAAGATATGGTCATCCTTTATTGAACAGCCCTCGTATTTTATCCAACACTTACTTATAAAATTGTGCTTTAATAATAGAACTCAAACTACTAAAGTAACGCTTATGGATAAAATTTCAGTTTAACCACTGTATGAGTAAAATACAATCACTAGGCCTACATTGCAAGTATAATATCCAGTGGCGAAGCGCCACTTCCCCAGGAATTTCCTTAGAGAAAGAATAAAAATAAAAAAATTATACCAAACAGTATTTCATTTAAAATAAGGCCTGAAGCTTTCCTGACGACGAATATGTTCGAGATCTCGGGAAACAAGCCAGGTGAAAAGACGATAGAACTCGACGTTTCGTGAGTGTATATCTCTCTCATCATCAGGATATTTTAATAAATGTTATAACCTCAAATGTATCAATGGATATAACACAAATATCAACAAAAACAAAACACTGTCAAAACTTGCATCACTGAACAAAACACTGTTTTCAGTAAATTAAATGCCAGATCAGCAGATGGCGTGAATATAAAAATTAATTGGGCCAAAGAAACGTAACTATTGTAACAGCTGTTTCGATTTATATTTAGAAAGGGTTTGAAAAATTTATAAATTTATAAAAGAAAAGCAAACAGGGTTGTGTAAAAATATATGTAATTTTGGCAGTAGTAATAATTGTATTACGTAATGTAGTGACGTAGTAGTAAATCAGCCAATCATATAAAAGTAATATATGGGTAGCCATAGTAACGAAGGATTAAATAATCTTGGTGTAAAAACCGAAAGAAAATTCATCTTTCTTTCTGGAACGCCGAAGAGATCGGACGTTTTATAAATTGCTCGAAAATAATTAAGTGTTAGTTCAATTTGAAGTATTAGATTGATTCCGATCACAGTATGAAGTTTTGTGATAAGAACTGTAATGGATTTGGTGTTAAAAGAAATAAACAAAAGATTGATTTCTTATAGAAATTCAAATTAAAAGTCTTAATGATCTGTTCACTCTATGCCACCCTTGTAATTTAGAGTTTTCATTGCTCGTAAGTAAGAATATAACAGAAGAATATTAAAAGCTAGCCGAGGCTTTCCTGATAACCTCGGAGAACATCATCTTCATCAAGTCATAATATTTTGAACGAAGATAAGATCGACGAAGTAAGACCAGCGACGGGAAACGAGATACCAGCACGAATCTTGCTATATATATTGCCGCAACTCTAGGGCATCGAAACTCACAACAACGGAGGAATCCTGTTACAATGTCTCACACAGTTCCGAACCCTCAACCCTGATCTTATCAGGTCAATATGCTTCGACTCCCTCGCTCTGAGGGATTCCAAGCGACTCCCAACTCCAGCATTGGTGGAAAGGGAGACCTAAAAAAAAATTAGACCAAAACATTTTGATTAAAATGCAATATTTACATGAATGAAAAATAAAATTTTCTACAGTTACCCAATGATATCCACTTAATTCAGAAGAAATTTTGTATAATTTTGTGCGCTAAATTGAGGAACATGTGCTGTACAAACATAAGGACCACTTTAAAGCAGTTTACTTAAATAAGTTTTCTTTGAACATCATCTTTTAATATCATAATTCCTTAATATTCTTTGGAATTTCTGAATACTTAAGTTTTTTTTTATAAAGCACTGTCGCTATTCATTTATTAAACAGCTGACTGTTTTTTCTGTCCCCGTTTTCTACAGCAATAAATGTACATATGTGCACACATTTTTTATAAAAAAATTATTGCAACTCGATTGGAAGACATAACTGCACATTTTATGGTAAATTTACTGCCGTGGGTTGAGATTTTTTAAAATGGCAGTTCATTCGGTGTGTTTACCTGAGCACCCCAACACAAAAATTAGCATTAATATTAAATAAAACGTTAAGCAGTCTCATAGCTTTATAAAACCCTCTACCGGTAATATACAATAAAGGCCAACTCATCCAAATGAGAAATATGATAAAAGGACAGTATAATATTTAGGATTATTTACCAAATACTGGAACACAACACACGATATGTGTATTTACGATCTTGTTTCCTTCCTGCTCCCGTGAAAGAAGTAGACAGTGTTTTGTTTGCAGTATTTTTCATTCTAACGTCGCTTGTTTCGCTCTCTTTGAAGCAAGTGTTGAATATTCAATGTTCCAGGTTAGCGTAACAGTTGAAGAACGTGATATTGCCACCCAGTTCCGTTTGGATCACCTTCACTTTCGCCGCTGCACCCAGCATCCACATTCTGGACCGATATTCCAAGATGAGCACCTCTTTAAACCAACGCTGCTAAAACGTCAATAAACAATAAAAAAGAAAACGTTTTAAGTCGTAGATAGGCAAGTAAATGCACCTATTTGGAGGCCTAAAACATACAGTTTACAGGTGAATATGATTTTGAGTTTCTGAGTGATATACAATGTTTCATATATCTACCATAGGTAATGATAGTCATTTACTTCTCTGAGTCTCACACCAAACAACGGGCTGATCACCTGGGTTCTCTATCTGATCAGAACTTTCTGCTCCACAAAAGGCATCTCCACAAGCGTTCACTTGTGGGTCCTAGGGTATAAGCAGAGGCAAGATTTTTTGTTTTTTTATGATTTTTTCGCAAATTTTCGCGAATTTTTCCTTTCTTTCAGAATAATATTTTTTATCGATAAATGAAAAATTCCTATTATTTTTAATCTGCATAGAAAAGTTTACATTTATTACAAATTGCATAAATATGATTTTAATTTAACGTTTATGTCTTCATAACATGGAGCTAAAAGTCGTGAAAGAAATGTTTACAAATTTAACGAAAGCGAGATAAAATTTGACACTTAACAAAGCAAATAAAATGACGTCATCATGCGTACTGAAATAACAACTAAGCGGTGCAACAGTAAACTGACACCACACGTGATACTGAGAACTGTTTGTCGTATGCTAACTGGAAATGTTATTTATTGGATAGCACACCGTGCACAGCAAAAACTCCTATTATGCTGACTAAAGGTACTGAGAAGGTACTGAACTTCTTGAAATCTGCTCTCAGATATTACATTAACATGAAGATATTGTCCCTCAGGGCTTAAGATCGTGTTCCGAAATGCCCGAAAGTTGAAATACGGATACAAACAATACCTTACTAAAATCCACCAGAATTTTGAAGCTAAAATTGTTTTCATTACCTGTACTGCCACACTGATCTAGCTGGATTAATTTAGCAGTTTACATTGCCAGATATTTTGATACAACTGTCGATTTCTTTTCTGAAAAACAAAAGCTTCCAGTTCCTGCACAAAATTTGTTAAATGATCATTTTTGCGATGCCAAGTGCTGCAATTGTAAAGGTACAGACAATATTTGTTTCTGAAAATTGCAGACAGATAACACATCCAATATTAGAATTTCCATCTAAAGAAAAACCTGTGGCTCATCTTGTTTTATCCCGAATTAACTCGCTGAGAGCCAAATGTAAAATATTAGAGAGTGGTCACTTTGGAAACAGAGTAAGTGCACCTGTAGATCATATCATGGATCCCAGTGTTAGAGAATCTGAAAGTTTGCTGCCGTATGACTTTGTCTAAATTGAACTCCATTATGGCAAAAGAAACTGATCATTTGTTTGAACCTTGTAGGCTGGTTACTAAATCAAGTGGCAGCATTTAAACAACTAAATGCATTGAAAACCAGTGGTATTACTTGTGATTCTGATTTGTTTCTTTGTTACAAAGAGCTTTGTGACATTGTTGAACAACAAAGCCATGATGGTAACGATAACAGATTAGATGTAGTAACAGCACTCTTGGCATTGAAGACAAAAGCTGATTCTTACCGCAATTTCTGTGAAAAGTCCGTTCAATGTTTTTGGTTACCGATGTCAAACGCTGACAGTGAGAGAGTTTTCTCTACATTTAACTTAGTTGTGGCAGACAAAAGAACAAATATGAAAAGCGAAAATATCACAACTTGTTGTATGCTGCAGTTTGGCGATGTCTGATGTGTGATATTTGATTTTATTCATGTTACTTACTATCTGCTGATTTCAAATAAAATACTTTAATTTTGAAAAAAGGGATTTTAAAAGTTGTGCTACTCTAGTTACCTGTTACTTTTCATTTCAGCCATGTCATTACTCATTAATTCTCCCAAAAAATTAGCGCAAAATTAATGCGAATTTGTGGTAAAAAAGACCACAAAACACCACTAATTAAAATTATTAACGCAAATTTTATAATTGTCACCACAAAATCTTGCCTCTGGGTATAAGGCCTACTTATGAGGAGGGTAAACAGTTAAAGAAGGTAAATGGTAGATAAAAATGAACTCAAGTTGTATCCCAGTGACGCAATTTCATTGTTGCATCACCTTTCTACTCAGTAAATAGACTAGTCGTTATTATTAAAGGCAAAAACAGTTCAAGAAAACTGATGCTTATTCCGAACTCGTGCCATTCGTCACTCACTTGTTTCCTGATGATAAAACTGTCAATGTGGCGTATGAACGAGGCGAGCTTACAGAGACAAAACACAATTTAACAGAAAGATTTATTGCAACAGATACAGGAAGTGCTGAGTTATTTTTCAACATGTACACCATTGGAAGTCAGGCATTTGTCATACTGTGAGACCAAACTTTGTATACCTGCACCGCTAGCCACTGTGTGACCTCATCTCTACCACTCCGTCAGTCTGAAAATGTTGACACTGACCAGAGAAGAAATTTTGGAGGTGTAGTAAAAGGAGATTTAACACCTCTCAGCTGAACTTGTAGTCCATCGAGACGTGTGTAGTCGTGCAGCGTCCCATGTTACTGACCTACTTTTACCACAACCTGCACTTTACTCATTAAACTGCAGTTTCGCGCATTATGCTGTTTACTGTAGTCCCTAACCTCTCCAATTTTTGTTTTTCCTCACCCCGAACACTCAATAGCAGGCAATTATGCCGAAGATATGATTTAAGAAGAGTTCAGGTTGGTATTTTAACGGAATTTTTATTTTTAGGTTATACTATTCATAGGCACACGAAAATTTGGTTAAAACTGCTATTTTTGGAGTAAAGTTCCAGTAAAATCTCGATATATAGAAATTTTGGCTGTAACAGAATATAATTATAATAATAAACAGCTTTAGGTATGTGATAAGAAAGAAAACGGTTTACTCAAAGTCTGTCATTTCTCTGGTTAGTGGGTTCGAATAAAAATAGACACTAACAGGAAACAAGAGTAACATAAGTTCAGCATTAAGGAATAAACGTGACCTTGTTACCTTGCTACCATCAGTCCAAATACCTTGGTTCGCTACCATTAGTGTGTCAGATTCCCATATGATGGAATACCCGAATACAGTACGCAATCAAATTTCCTTCTACTGGAAAACAAAATGCAGTCGGAAATGATATTTTATTCACATCCTGAAAATAAAGAAACACAAACTGCTCCAGCCATAGTAATTAGGATTTTGTTTAGGATTTCATTACGAAGGGGTGATGATGATGTGTATAAGGGCGCCCTTACAAAAACAAGTCATGGCAAAAGCCAGATATAATAATTTCCAAAAACTATATAAGTATAAATAAAACTATTAAAATTGCACACACACATTATATATATTTATATATATATATATTTAAAAAAAGAAGAAGCAAACGAAATATCAACAGGGGATATAGCGAGCTCGCCGTCCCACTCACCCTGGAGTTCGGTGCAATACCTAGTCCTGACCGATTGATTAGGGGTGGGTTAGTCCCTAACCTCCCGTTTAGGCGAAGCAGTGTATTAGAAATACGCACCCTCCCCGAATTCAGAAAAACACTGTTACGAGCTCAGATACGCATCCCTCAACCACCAGGACACGGGTCTCCACGCACGGCCTACACGTGGGTGGGTCTGCTGACTGTCTCCCTCAACCACGAAGAGGAGCACACACGAGGGAGACTGTTGGCTCGGGATCTGGGCCCATTGTTCCTATGCCTCGGATGAGGTGAAGGAGACAGAGGACGGCCGACACAAGGAGCCACGGCAGTACAGAGGGCAGGGTCCCTCCAGTTTACTTGGATAGAGACTTCCCCCGACAGGCCAGGACAACGAACACGCTCCTCTACAGCGGGACGGCAACGAGCCCAGCAGCCGAGCCCTAATGGTCCCAAGGCAGGCGATCCGAGTCCCAGAGGTCCCTGGCTGGCGGTCCCAGCAGAGGAGCGGAGACCGGCAACCGACGTACCGGAGGAGGAAGTAGTTTTCCTCAGAGCATATCATCCTGCCATGCACCGCCAAGACACCCGCCGACACTTCCACCCTGAAAGAGACCACCAGATGAGAGATGATATGAAATGAAATGACAGGAAATTTGGGGGATGTAATTAACCTACCCAGCATTCTCCTAGCGACCCGGGAAAACCAGCGAAAAAAATCCATGGGCGAGGTAGGTCGGCCACAGGAATCGAACCCGGGTCTCCCGAATGCGGGACTCAGACGAAACCGCCTGAGCCATCCCGCTCGGTCAGCCATAGTAATACCGGGTGGAACAATACCCCTCTGTTGCAACTCTATGAAGTGATATTTTCAGAAATGCAATAAGATATTGTGACTTTGTGGGTTCGTGAAATGAAAAGTCCAATTACACCACTAAAAAATGTTCTTTATTTCCACCGACTTACAGTTAAACACTTGCCAATTACACGGAATTACGTAATGCACACAATTACGATTCACCAGTTCGTCCGTTACAATTCCACTGTACGGTCACAGTTACGTAAATTCTTCCGTTGCACATACACAGTCTTCTCGTCCTTACACTAGCACTGCACTCTTACGCTGATTGCCACGAACTCTGACTAACTGACTCCTCTTGCCCGACGTGTTGCTTATATAGGGCCAGCGGGTCGATCTGGAAGGTTCTAGATTAGAGGAAATATCCCGTAACTTCGAGAACACAGGTGGAACAGAAAGAGACGGCGCAGTGATGTTTTTTTTCCTCCCAACCACCCCTTGTCACCACTATAAGACAAACGAGGGGGGGGCGTGGCTAACTCCGACCTCCCCTGCTTGGCCGCACTCAGCTGGTTCTATAGGGTGTTCCAACGATCGGGTGACAATATCAACATAACCTCACATTCCTATGATTACAGTTAAAGGATGAAAGTTTTTTTGTTTTGTTTTGTTTGTTAAGGGCACTGGAAGGACGATGGGTTTCAAAAAATCCAGTTTTTGTTTTTAATTTTAAAAAGTTATATAATTCTTCAGCTTTAAAATTATATATATAACATAGGTTTTCAATTGGTATTAAAGTCCTTTAATTCGTCAATTTAAAGATGGTGGCGTAATGATACGCCCACTTCCTGAGAATGCTGCTTAAACTTTGATTGTGATTTCCCAAAACCTTGATTTTTCATAATTTAGATGCATGTTTCTCAGAAACTATAAAAGATATTGACACGAAACTTGTAGTGGTTATTTTTCAATGTTCCTTGAACACATTCGGCCAACATTTATACTCATGTGATTTATAAAATGAATGAAAACAAATATTTAGTCCTTGAAAACCTTATCTTTTTTTTTTTTACTCAAAACTAATTAATTTTTCATGTGCATAGTATAAACTATATGTGATTTTCATTTAGCCGATATTATAAAACTCTATCTTAGGTTATTTAGGATAAAACTTGGTGCATGTAGCTTTAAATTCCTACAAGTAAAGTGCACCTGAAGTATAGGGTGCAATATTTTTTTCAGGACACACGGTGTGATTTATGCCACTTTTGCATGGACCTATGTGAACGTAATTTAAATATTATACAGTAGTTAAATGCACACATGCTTATACAGTAATCATACCGAATTTAGATTTCTGATAATGTTTAGTTTTCTATATATTCAAATTTTAATATTGGTAAAAATTAGCCCTTTCTGGGTAAAAATAACCTCCCAGTGCCCTTAAATGGCAATATTTCATTTTCCTGCACTCCTACAGTCCTCAGCTCTAAGAACGTACAAACAAATACCCTTTCAAACAGCAATTTAAATTTATTAGGACCTTACTGCAAGTGTACTGAGCAAAATACGTGTATCATTACTTCAAAGTGAGTTGGTTTCGAATTAAACAATACAGTAGGCTACTTCAATATGTGGCTTTGGATTGAACAAATACAAACAAAAGCTGAGCTAATAAGGACAACAATGCTTACTTCATTACAAAATCTCCCTGAAAGTAATTAGTCATGTCATAACTTACAGAAAGATAACGAATTGATGATCGGATATGGTGATAGGAGGAGGGTGCAAGAAGAGGTTTGTGTCTTGTTTAATCAAATGCATCCAGAACTCATTCTAAGGTAAGGAAAATTTTGAAAAAATTCAATGATACTGAAAGTTTTAAAAATAAGGCAGAAAAGGTGTTACAATTACAGTTCAAAAAGCATCTAGCTGTACGTTCCAAAAACTGAGGACCAAAAAATGAAGACAAAATTGTTGCCATTGAAAAGAAGTCAAGCCCTTTCCACTGCGTAGACTTAGGCGGCCGGTGTCCATAGCAATAAAGTCTTCCTGGGAAGGCCGCGTCTTGGTTGTTTGCTGATGCCAACGTTTCGCTCTACTATGTAGAGCTTCTTCAGGGCTCTTCTTTTTGACAGTTCCTGCGGTGCTGTCAAGAAGAAGAGGAGCCCTGAAGAAGCTCTACATAGTAGAGCGAAACGTTGACATCAGCAAACAACCAAGACGCGGCCTTCCCCGAAAGACTTTATTACTAAGTTAAGTCCTATATACAATCATAGATATGAAAAAATGTTGATATATTAAAGCTTTTCTAAAAATATCACTTCATAAAACAAGAAGGCTACAAAGATTGTTCCATACATTTTAATCAGCCCGTATTGTTATGCCGATTGTTGTATTGACAGTTGTTCAAGTACTGATAACCTCCATGACTGTGTTTTGTTGATAGTCTTCTTAAGAAACACCACAATAACTCTAGAAATGCCAATTTTTACTTACCCTGTCTGTGTAGCGGGGGAGGTATTATATTTCAAGGGAAATGTTTTGTTATTTTTTATTTCCCCAAAATTATCTCTAAAAAGTTAAAATAACATACCAAGTGTTTATGACTTTTGAATACAAATAAAATGTGCATCTTGAATTTTTTTAGAAATAGCCTGTAAAGCCGTTAAAGTACACAAAGCAAAATTAAAATATTTGATATCACTTAAAGTCTAAGGTAAGCGTGGGTGACTCGAATTGGCGAGCGACTCGGACTAGTTGTTCAAAATCTGCTCACTGGGGACCGATAGTGTATTTTTTTAAATTTGTTCCATTTATATCCCGCCTTTAACTGCTATGGTCATAATGGCGGTGTTAAACTCGTATTCGTTGTGTTTTAATCATTAGGTCACGCACATATTTGCACTCCGTGGAAGATGAGGAATTATCTTGGTCGGAGAAAAATCCCCACCCCTACCGCCGGGAACCGAACTCGGACCCCTAACACGGCAGGCTGGTACGTAGCTCTACCAACTGAGCTACGGTACCAACCACGGTAGTGTATTGTGTAGGAACGAAGAAGTTAACTACCTGAGACAGTTGACTGTGTAATACGATTGTGTTTTGTCTAAGTGAGAAATCGATCTTATTTTACGGAAAGGCCTGTAATTACTCCATTTCTGGCATTTAGTTATTTTTTAAGTTCGTTTAGGTTAGATTTATTAGACTGTGTATTGAAATTGCTCTAGAAACGTGTACAGTAAGAAAATATAGACTTTCTTATATCCATAATTCTCCCTTTTAATTCATTGAAAAATTTCTATACCTATTCTATACCTAAATTTCTATTAGTTTGTATAACAAATATAAAATTATTCAAAAGAATAGTAAACTGTATTGAGGTTGCAGTCCGTGACTGTCCTCATTTAAACTGTTTTGAGATCATTTCAAATTAGTAGATTTGTGTGTTGTTTTCGCTTCAATCTTCTTCGTGATCGTTCTTGTGGCATATGCTGAGGAACCTGTCTCAGAATTGCCTTTTCATGTTCACAAAAATGAAGTGAAGAGGCGTGTGTAACAGGACTGAAGAGTATCTTCTATTGTTGGAGTAAGTAGATCTTTATGTAATGATGAATTGCGAATGTACCAAGGTGCATTATTGCAGAATATCCATTCCTATCCCATTGAAAACGTTCCGATGTAAAAGAAATGTTTTGCTTATAAGATTCGATGAATTGCAATGCATCTTCCTGGTGTTTAACTAACAAACACAATTGCTAATTTAACTTTTATAAATTTTTATCTTCTTGCAACTGACTGAAATAAATTACAAAAAAGCAGGATGGCAACAGGACAGACTCGGTTAATTAACAAGAATTGCTCCTGGAAATTTAATAATATTTAATTTTAACTTTCCTACATCATAAGTTTATACTAAAATGCTTATACTATGAAAATAATCGCTTCTTTGAAAACATAAAGTCATTAAATATGTTTTGCGTTACATTTTGTGAATTGCATTATTTTTCTTTTTGGTTCAACGCAACTAATTTTAATAACATGGGTTCTCCATAGAGAGTTCCGAAACTTTTTTGTAAAGTAGTGTCACCCAATTAGCGGAAGGCACGACCGGCGACAGCTGGAAGGGACCAGAGGCAGTCGACCACGCCCCCTATTAATCTCAGTCACTAACTGAGGGGTGATTAGGGAAATGCCACTTGTCGTTGGCCGCCTCTTTCCCCCCTCCCACTGCCACCTGGAACTTTCGTGGTAATTCACTGAAACCAGAGACTTCTAGAAGACGGTGATATTCCTATAAAAAGGGCTGCAGTGAGTAAATTGAGTTAGTGCTTGACGAGCTAGCGAACGGACGAGAAGACTGCGTACGTGCGTCGGAGGAGTTTACGTAATCGCGAGTGCAGTGGAATTGTAACGGACGAACTGGTGAATCGTAATTGTGTGCATTACGTAATTCTTTGTAATTGGCAAGTGTTCAACTGTAAGTCGGTGGAAATAAAGAACATTTTTGTGTGGTGCAATTGGACTTTTCATTTCACGAACCCACTAAGTCACAGTATGTATTGTGTTGATTTGCGTTTTGGATGCTGAACTCCAAATTGAACAACCATATACCCAAAATAGGTCTCATTAGCGAGAAGTAGATATGTCTTTTTGAGGATTAGGATAAAGGAGAAATATCTGGTATTAGAAATTTCAATTGATGGACTTTCTGTCCAAGTTTCTTGATAAGATCAGTGATGTGTGCGTTCCAGGTTAAACCAAGATAAGTAAATATCACACTGTAGCACTATCTCGTTCGCAAAGCTTATTTCGATATTTGCAGTATTTCTTTTCAGGTGAATTTCACTAATTTGGATTTCTTTGGAGTCATCTTTACTCTCCACTTTTTGTTGTTATGATCGTTACTTAATCAGTGCTGCCAACGGGCAAAAATAAATACCGCTACAACAGCGGCCGCGGCGGAGTAAGTTAAGACGGGGTATTCAGCCATTTTTCTCACGTCCTCCAACGTTAAGTCATATCGGACAATGAATGAAATGATGTTCAAATAAGTACAGTGCATATTAACGTGACAAATAGAGCTTTTGTGAAACATTTTCAAAATATTGGTCCGATTCACCCGCAGTTACCTTACTGCATTCCGTTGTACCTACAATAAGATGATTTTATCCTGATGCAGGGGAACACGTGGAAATTTAGCACAAGACAAACATGTGCCTGTCTCCGTATGTGAAGTGATTGTTGTGTTCAACAGGTGACACTGTAATGTACTTTTCCTCCGTTTATAGAGTCAAGGTAAAGTCACGACCTTTACTATCCACTGCGGTAAACACATTTATTGATTCCGTCCCTGAATTATCTATTCATCGTAGAGAAAAGGGTGTACCAAAACTTACTGAGATACTTTTATAACCTCAAACACACAAATTTTGGTTTTAATATATGACGGATTGAATTACATTAGAACCTCGTTTACTCGGATCAAGTGGGACCAGGCCTGATCTGAATTAAAGAAAATGCGAGTTATGCAGAGAATTATGGAAAAATGATAAAAAATGATGTACAACATCACCAAACTACGGTAAAATCTGCCTAAAACGGACGTCTGATATGCAGGAAACCGGGAAAATCGGAAAATAAATTTTGGAAAGGAGCTATTTCTCATATAAAATTATAATGTAAGCCGGAAAGTAACTGTCTAACACGGAAATGGAAATATTTTTCGTAAATAGTTTGCGTAAATAACCTGATTTAAACGGATTACTTTATATGTAATGGGTTACAAAGTAGTATTTTAAAAACTGCAAACCTTGACGGCGGCTGTACTGGTACCGAAATTCCATGAACCATAAAGTCATAAACTGTAATCCTTCGAAGAAAAGGGAAAACAAACCATTAGCTCTCTCAACTGTCTTCCAACACACATAGTAATGTTACAAGTGCTTTGTAGTGTGTTCATTCTCAGTTTCGTTGTTACAAGTGATCAAATATGAGTGGAAGAAAACTGTAAACTTTGGTTATTTTTAAGAACATAGTTTTTTTCCGTATACAAATTCTGTAAAATGAGTTGTAAACATAAAATATTATTATTATTGGAGGAAATATATTAAGATTATTGAAGAACACGAAAAGAACAAACGCCCAGCTAAAGAATTAACTGTGTTGCTTAAACTGGGGAAAACTTATATTTATGAGACTCTGAAAAACAAAATAAGTTTTAAAGACGAGTCGCTAAAGGGAACAGCAGGACATGTGAAACACATAAAAAAATCTACAGAATATGACTAGCTAA
This sequence comes from Mantis religiosa, assembly GCA_030765055.1. Lineage (NCBI taxonomy): Eukaryota > Metazoa > Arthropoda > Insecta > Mantodea > Mantidae > Mantis > Mantis religiosa. The sequence continues at coordinate 24,592,770 of CM060947.1, forward strand.
ATCGTGCTGTGTTTAAGTGGTTTGTTAGTGATCAAGCTAAAGAAATTCCCATATCTGGAGCATTGTTTCAGACTCAAGCTTTACAGACAACAAGAAAATTAGGCAAAGACAATTTCATAACTTCCAATGTATGACTCGAGTATTTAAAAAATCGCCATAACATTGTTTTGAATGTTATGTGTGCTGAAGCAAATGATGTTGATATACAGACAGTTGCACATTGGAAAGGGCAAATTAAAGACACAGAAGATAGGTGATACACTACAATTATTGCACCTAAGTTGAAAGTATAGTACATGATATATATAAGCTTCTTCTTCTTCTTCTTCTTCTTCTTCTTCTTCTTCTTCTTCTTCTTCTTCTTCTTCTTCTTCTTCTTCTTCTTCTTCTTCTTCTTCTTCTTCTTCTTCTTCTTCTTCTTCTTCTTCTTCTTCTTCTTCTTCTTCTTCTTCTTCTTCTTCTTCTTCTTCTTCTTCTTCTTCTTCTTCTTCTTCTTCTTCTTCTTCTTCTTCTTCTTCTTCTTCTTCTTCTTCTTCTTCTTCTTCTTCTTCTTCTTCTTCTTCTTCTTCTTCTTCTTCTTCTTCTTCTTCTTCTTCTTCTTCTTCTTCTTCTTCTTCTTCTTCTTCTTCTTCTTCTTCTTCTTCTTCTTCTTCTTCTTCTTCTTCTTCTTCTTCTTCTTCTTCTTCTTCTTCTTCTTCTTCTTCTTCTTCTTCTTCTTCTTCTTCTTCTTCTTCTTCTTCTTCTTCTTCTTCTTCTTCTTCTTCTTCTTCTTCTTCTTCTTCTTCTTCTTCTTCTTCTTCTTCTTCTTCTTCTTCTTCTTCTTCTTCTTCTTCTTCTTCTTCTTCTTCTTCTTCTTCTTCTTCTTCTTCTTCTTCTTCTTCTTCTTCTTCTTCTTCTTCTTCTTCTTCTTCTTCTTCTTCTTCTTCTTCTTCTTCTTCTTCTTCTTCTTCTTCTTCTTCTTCTTCTTCTTCTTCTTCTTCTTCTTCTTCTTCTTCTTCTTCTTCTTCTTCTTCTTCTTCTTCTTCTTCTTCTTCTTCTTCTTCTTCTTCTTCTTATTATTATTATTATTATTATTATTATTATTATTAATCATCATTATTATCATTATTAAAAAGGAGCACCGTTTACCACTGTCCGCTGCTTTGATCAGCCTGTTAAAACAGCTGAGCTACCGGCGTTGGTTGTTCCTGGTTCCTACTTTTGACGTCGCTGTGGTACACAGGGAGCGGATTCAGGCCCCGTCATGTTCGGAGTGTTAGCACTGTGAAATTCTTTTGACGTAGAAAATACTGGATTCTCTCACCTAGTACCAAATATAAGGAAGGGCTAAGGGAGACTTTAACCCCTTATAGAAATTTCAAAGTTGCTTTTATTTTAAACCTAACAGTATTGTTTCTTCCTTAAACACATATGCGCCTAAAGCTTCCCCTAGACCTTTTTTTTAATAAATATCTTTTGTTAACTTACTCTATTTGCTTTTTTTGAAGAGAGAGAGGGAGGAAGGGGGCACAAGGAGAATTATTTATATCTTTATATCTTTATTTTATTTTATTGTACCTCACACTCTTACATGGAGGGAAATGATGTGGAAAGGGGTATTATATTGCCTATATCTCTTATACTTGTAGTATCCACGGTTTGAAGGGTGCTATTTTCTTAAGCTGGATCATTGTCCATCTCTCTTCGCGTAAAAATCGTCTGAGACGTGATATCGAACAATCAACCGACGTGTCCAGTGTGTTTATCCAGGTAAATGTAGGCTTGAGCATATTCCCCTTGAATAGTAAATATTGTCTTAGCACTGGTCGGAGGACTAGGCAATTGGCAGGTCTGTTTATCTCTGTAACTGTACGCGTCTAGTACTTCAGAATAAGTTTGAGCGACCTTGCAGATCGTGCAGTGAATGCTTTTGTATTTCCAAAACTGCTATCTGTTTCAAATGGGAAGAGTTGTGGCTTGTAGCGACTCAGATGCCTTAGAGCCTTCAGTGTTGCCACCTCGTTATCCCCACTCTTTTTATATTTCCCCCCCTCTCTCTCTCTCTCTCTCTCTCTCTCTCTCTCTCTCTCTCTCTCGCACACTTGCGAGTCTTATTGGCGCTAGACGTAAGGGAACGCAAATTTTATTTTCCTAAGTTTTATAATACTGCAGTAATTACCATTTTCAACATGCATATTCTTATATTACGCACATTTTTTAAATATATAGTTTAACAATAATTATAGTTTATGAATTACCTATTTTTCTAATCCAACGAAACTGTCACCGACGCATCCATATAGCTATGAATGTCACTTCCGCTAAGAGACAATTGGTCTTTGTCACTGTCTTCATCGTCTGAGTGTTGTAGGGCTCCAAAATCTCGTCACGTGCTATTTCTTTCCAAAAGCAGTGTTCTTGTAGTTCATCTGAATGTCTCATGCAGTTTTCCTAGTATTGTGCAACATTGTCAATTTCTTGGTGAATAAGTCGTTCAGCGTCAGTCAGTTTAAAAGTATTATTTCCGTTTGCAACATTATTTGAGCCCACATTAACTCAATTGGATTGTTCTGGCAGTGGTTAGGGGGAAGGTGGTTTATAATACCTCGTGTCTCAGCGGCTCAGTGGTTAGACCGCTTGGCGCTCACCAAGGCGGCCTGGGTTCGATCCAAGGCGACCGCAAAGTGAGATTTGCGATGGACAACACGGCGCTGGGGCGGGTTTTCTCCGGGATCTCCGGTTTCTCCGCCATCTCATTCCACCGGTGCTCCATCTTCATCTCATGTATCATCAGTGTCATCGTCTGCGGTGCCGTATGTAGTAAAAGTGGGCGTTAAATACTACACTACCTCGTGTCTCATTTCAATTGCAAACTGATCCAGCTGATACACTTTCCCTGGATGTTAAATGAACAACTGAATAATACTGTGTTGAACTCTAGAGTAAATAGAGATTACGTACGATTCATAAACAAACATATAGTGTAACAAGTGACGTTCTGCCGATGCACCATTCTACAAGCCAGCAGTAAGTGTATTGTTTGTTCTCGCTGGAATTTAACAAACACCTTGGCTTATTCAAAGTTATTCTTTTATCACATCATGTCAAACGTTTACGTTTCAGTTCTCAGTAATTACAAATAAACGTACACGCATATATGCCAACCAATAATGATATCCATTACATCGGTTACCTCGCGATGCATTTTTATAATATAATAGTGATTTATTTATTTGTATTAGGAAAACTATTTGAGTAAAAATGTAGGGTTTTTGCGGCTATGTTAGATACATTACTCTCTCCTTCCTCATGGATCAGTTTTTGCAAAACCTGAATTTTTGGCATAGCGCGAATAGTATTTATTGGAGATTGATTAGTTCGCCGCTCGCCACACAGCACGTAGAGGAAAAGCCATACGACAACACCGCAGTACTCCGATTGGTTGTTCACCTGGTAGCGCTCAAAGACAAACATCCCATTTAAAACCCAAATAGTGTCACTTTAAAGTAATACTTAAATATTCACTGAAAGTTTATTGCTTTCTATGCAGAGAGTAGCAACTGGAAGTTGTGTCGTTATTTAAGAAGTCAAAAAAATGAAACGAAAGATAAAACAGATAAAGCATATTCCGCAGATAAAGCTTTTTTATAATCAAAGTGATATGATAAGAGGTTAAAAAGAAAAAAAAAAATGAAAATGATGGAATGTCTACCTCAAATAATGTTAAGATTGTAGCAGCAAAAGGTCGAGTTAATTAAATAGCAATTGAGAAGTAAATAATAACATCACAACTTAACTAGAATTTACTACATTATACTTCATAACAGACCGTACACTATAACTTCAGTGGTTTCTTTACAATAGTTCCTCAATTTTAAGCGTTTTCGGTTAAGTTGCATATTTTTGATGTGTTGATTACACTGGGCAACAATGAAATTGTTTCGGGCTTAAAAATAGTGAATTTACATGTATTTCCATCTACTGAATTGAAAAATCACAATAAAATGATAGATTAGCTCTTGTTTTGAAGTTAAAGAGACATTTCATCTTTTAGAGTGAAGATTTTAAATTTGGATTTTAAATTTTTTGGGAAGTTGACACACCTGTCAAAATACTGTAGATGACAACTATACTGGTCGCCAAACTAGAATGTGATTGACAGTTGGTAACCATATGGAAAAGCGCTGTAAATAAACGGGAGGGGACGAGTACATCATATCGGTTGTCATACCAACCATTAGAGGGACCAATTAGAGTCGAGACGTTTCTATGACAACGTTAGACGCTAAACCTTGGTTGCCGATATTCTAACACGTGCTTAGCATGACTTGCGGGCAAGCGAGTTACGCAAACGCTGCAGTAAACACAATACCTTGGCGTTTGTTTCTCTTGCTGACAACGCTGCATAAACAGAATGCCCTCACAGTTAGAGATCCTGTACTGGCAAGTTACTTTGCATTTTATTTGTGGTAATTTGCCTTGGTTTACGTTTGCCTGAGTCCGTGTATGTGTGTGCGTGTTGTGATCTTTTGCAATTGTGTTTAATGAATGTTTAATTATATCTAAATATAGTGACAAGCGAAAACTTGAACGTGCTCGGGAACCAAATAAAACTGTATTTGGTAAAGGACATACATGGGGAATAATATGCTCTGTTAGAGAACACTTCGAAGAGGAGAAATTGAAAGGGGAGTCTAGTATTCCATTCTCTAAGTGATTGATAGGACTTCACGTGCTGTAGGTATCAGTAAGGGCATTAAGGTTAAGATTGGGAAAGAAAAGCATTTTAAAGAAGAAAGTTAGGCATTGGGTTAAACATTAGAAACTCCCGGAAAAACTTATGTAAGCGGCATTTTCCCACTTCAATAAACAGCAAAATGTCACAGGTATCCCTCTTTTGTTACGATGATCTTTACATTGATGTGTTCTTGCATGTTCTAGCGTTTGCCTGTAGATCCACGACTGTACTATTGTCTCTGTGTACAGTATTATAAATAATAATAACAATAATAGTAAATAATAATAAAATACCCATTGCAGTCGCAACTGAATCACCTTCGCACGCGAAATCCTATCATGCTCTCCACGTGGCAGCAATAAGCGGCAACGTCGCCTCTCTCTCCGTACGAAATGTCAATCACTTTCTAGATTGGCGACCAGTATACAAGCATTTGGTGAGAGTGCTCCTGCAAAAATACCGTAACCTTGGATACAACATGTCCTTTAAGATCCATTTTCTCCTCTCCCACCTAAACCTTTTCCCTCCTAGTTGTGGAGCTGTTAGTGATGAACATGGGGAGAGATTCCATCAGGACATTTCTGTTATGGAACAAAGATACCAGGGCCGTTGGAATGAAGTAATGCTTGCGGATTACTGTTGGTCTTTGTATAGGGATTCTGCGGAACTCCATCACAAGAGGCAAGCTAAAAGACGACGAAGTCAATAGACCACCACATGATTCTCTTCAGACACGACTATCTGCGAAGTATTTTTCCAGCAATTTAGAACTCTTAGCATGTAATTACCAGTTTAAAAAATCAAATGTACTTTCATTGTTGTTAGCATGTATGTAATTAAAATGTATCCTTTTTTCTCAATCCGTTAATATGTAATACTTCCACCTTGTGTATATCATAGAAACTAGAGCTAATAAAAATTGTTCATTGATATATTTGTTTTTCTCAACCCAAAATTAGTAGCAATTGCCTCATGAAGTGCTCAAAACATTATTTTTGTTACCCAGTGTTATTGGGGAAACGAATCATATGCTCTAATAATCCCTTTAATATGCTTGCATTTATGCAGCAAAACATTAGGTGCATATAATCACATAAAATATTAAAAAAACTGTCATTAAGACCAAAATCAAGATTTAAGAGAATTTAAAACAAACTTGGACATTAAAACCTGTGAAAAGCAAGCTTATATTTGCTTTTAAATGATGAATGAATGTGCAAAAATGCTAGTAAAGTTTACAATTTACATACAAAACAATGCTGGCTTATATTTCTTGTTTTACGATCGAGAATTTAGTTTAAACCCTTGTAAAAGTTGGCATGACTGGTCACTGCCATCTGGATATTGTTTATTATGCCACTGAAAGTTTCCATGACGACTTTAGCGGCCTTCGGGCTGGTTTGATCGTTTAATGCACTTTAAACACATTGTCTTTTGCATATTTATCAATAATATAGAGTTCTTTCTTTAACTGATAGAATATTAAATTGTATTTTTCCCCACTGGTCTATACCATTGCTGTTTTCTTTGGATAAACTTGCGTAATTTCAACACACTTGGGGTAAAATGCCCCAATTACTCGTTAAAAATGATGTTGGCTCTCCCATCTTTAGAAAATCTCGTATCCGGTTCTGATTGAGGACATGTTAATCCAAGGACATTTAAGGGAGATACACTATTGCAACTTTCCACAGCTATTAAACGTTTACTTTATTCTGGTTCACAGTGTAGCTATTGTTGCATTACTTTTCCACCTGTTGGCAGCACTATACTTTCTCAATGTCAAGAACTGGGAACCTAGGCTCATGTTCTGTTTAATTGGTGTGTAATATAGTTGCGGGACAGTTGGCCCACCTTGTGTTACTGCACCTGAATGGCCTTGAAGCCCACGCATTGTTGGCCCACTTCCTACACTCTCGCTCTTTCTCCCTCTCTTGCCTTCCCCTACCTACGCCGAGGAGAACGTGCGCGCGGCATTTGTTTTCTTCTTTTGTTTCCCGACATATTGGATTTGGCACTATGAGTAGCATTCGTAACACAATCAGCTATTTAAGTTTAAATTCGCCACAATTTAGTTACAATTACAGTCCTATTTTAACAAATAATAATAATATTTAACATTCAAACTAAATTATATAAACACCTACAAATCTATGTGTACAGATAATGGTGAAACCACAACATATAGTTTCATGTAAACACAGATTTTATGTCAGCTCTTATGTTTACCAATTTGAAGTTTGTATTTAAAACTCTGATGTGCTGTACTCACATTCTTTTTTCTACTCACTCTCGAACACATTCTTGTCAACCTTTATTATTTATGTTAATCGAAATAAACATTTGTATAAAGTACCTTTTACACATTTCCTTGTAGGTAGAATGGAGAATGCAGCAAGCTTTAAACGATACTCAGATGTTTTAAGAACTGACTGATATGTGCTTGATGCTTTGAAATTTTGTACTCTTTGCACGAACCAGGAAAAAAATGAATAACGACTAAGTAAGTATTGGAAAATTTAAACTAATAGATATGAAAATGGCCAATAAATCGCGTGTTTAACTGTATTTACATATTTTGTACGGTAAATTCTTGTCATTATCGTCGTTTAACAATAATGTAATATACAAAATCCATTCGGAATGAAGAGTTACCACAAACTTTAAGATATATGCTTTAAAAGTGATGCAAGTATGTTTAGATGCACTTTCTGTGGCATTTAAGCGAGAGTTAAAACGAGCCTCAGCCGTTGCTAACATCTGTGGAATAATAACGGTAAGTCATAACCTGTTAATGACGCAATGTTGTGAGTCACTCTGTGGTTTGTTAGGTGCAGACACCTGTTGATTAAATATGTTCCTCACAAACAAGAATCTGAGGTTTTCTCTGTATAGCTGTGCATTAGAGACTGAAAATACTTAACTACATTCTCGTTAACCTCTAAGTTTGGTAACATTAGCATCTTATACCAAAAAGAACTGAGGAATTTAAGTTTGTTGATAACTTGAGCAAGCGTATTAAATATGTACTTCTGATTGTCACTGCGTTACAACAAACTGACTGCAGATTGCGTTCAAATTGTTTCTCTACGGAATAAAACATGTAGAATTTTAAAAATTATCACAACAGTAATGCAGAAGGACCGTTGCAACATACTACCTTGTATAATTTGTCCAAGAAGAAAGCATACTTGAGCACACAGATTCCAAATCCTGATGAGGGTTGTCGTACAGCAGAATCAGTCAAGCTGAACCTCGTACCAGACGAGGTCAACGACCAGTAAAATATGTAATCCATAACATTCACCCCAATTATGGGAGGCAAGCGTACTATTGTAGGGAAAATCTCAATGTAAACTATATTTCTGTTGGTTAAATTTGTGAAATGTGACTACCTTGACTGTCATCTATTGCATAAATGGCGACATGAATAAACAATTGAGCTTTCAGCAAAAAAAGCGGAAAGCTACAAACGTTTATCATTTGTTCATAGATACTTGAACAACAAACTTTTAGTGTAAGATGCCTAACTTTACCTTAATACCCTTTGAAATATTAATAAACTATAATCCGAAATAGCTATTTAAGATACAAGAGTTAAACTAAGA